>OY755208.1:21611649-22032807 GCA_963576765.1 Draba incana
TAAAATTTGGTTTAGGAAAAAATCTCTGATTTTAGCTACATAAAACTATTTTAATTTTAATTATACATAGTTTGTTAGCAACATTTGTCGCAAAGTTGAATGATAGCCAAAAAAAGTTTCATAGGGGAAACCATAAATCTTATAACTTTCAGTTTATTGTTCTGTCTTCGCAAATCATAGTTTTCTTGAGTAGTGAATCAAACTAACTTTCCAATAATCTCAACCGCACCAAACTATTGATTTTTTTTTTGTGTTATATAATTCACACTTAATTTGATTTGTTAATACCTTAATATTTAGTGATATGACATTTGAGATTTTTTGTATAATGTTTGTTTATAATATTGCTTCATAATGTTTGTCATTCTAGAATTCTCTTTCGAAATGCTTTGTTCTTTTCAAACAACTTTCATGTATCCCGTATAAATGTCTATATAAATAATTTGATTAACTTTGCAATTTGTTGAGTATATAGCATTTTGTTACTCTACAAATCTGAGGTAAAAGTTGTGCGACAAATAATGAGAATGGTGTACACAAACCTTCAAAATAACACTAATAATTCATAGAAAATGATTATTGTTTTTTCTTTAAGGATAAAGGCATGGCTATTAGAGAATTATTAATTCTGATTACTTATGGGTGGGATGAGAGGTAGTGTGCATTAAAAGTTAAAACCATTTAGTTGCAATGAGTTAGTGGAGAATTAAACGAAGGAATTGTAACGGTAGTAGAAGTTTATTTTCATAAGATGGATGTGTATTAATTATGATATGGAAGATGTGAAGTCATTATATGTAAAAGTCGGAGAGAAAAATAATACTCCCTCCGTTCCTTAGAGATTGATTTTCTAGCATTTTTCACACAAATTAAGAAACAATAAATTATGTTTAGTTATTAATTCAACTTTTTGTAATAAACACTTTTTCATAACAATGAACCAATAGTTATTCTTTATACTCAAATAGTCTCATTAAATATTTCTTGAAACTTACAATTTGTTAAATTTAAATTGATTAAAAAATAGAAAAAATCTAGAACATCAATCTTTGTGGAACACCAAAAATATGCTAGAAAATCAATCTCCAAGGAACCGAGGGAGTAAGATTTAAGAATATTAAAGTTGACCGTTTTGGAAAGTGGATAATCAAGAAAATATCTAAACGAATGTTTTTAAATCGGTACAGCTTTCGGGTGATGGATCAATCCGGTTCAACCGAGTCCAACCGGATTCACACTTTAATTATAAATATATACTGTAATATATACACATATGGTAACAGATTTGTTAGTACTTTAATTAAATAATATATGGAAATAATATGTAGCAATGGGACAAAGTATTGTAAAACACTATTCATTCCATTTCCTCAAACAATATACGAAGATTTTATTTGCTACATACTTGAAAAAACAGTTAATTACTAAATATTATTCCTAAAAATCATTTGTAAAATACATGTATAGAAACCATTCACTCTAATTAACTTCTCACCTCCCCTTCTCTGTAAAAATTAAACCGCCGCATAACTATGCCTTCTTTCATGTCTCTTTTTCTTCTTTCAAATCTCTGCAAATATTTTCTTTCAAACGATTTTCTTTATTCTTCTAATACAGATCCACACACTTAAAATACAAATCCGAACAAATTACTGCAGATTGATAACATCGAATTTTTTGTGCTAAAAATCAATGGTGAAAAGCCCACGTAATCAAAGAACCGGATATTTTGTAGTGATCATAGTTGGTTATCTTCTGGTTCGTGGTCCAACCGGTTTAGAATGAAAATGTATAACAGTATAAGCAACAAAAAAATTCTATTCTGGCCCAACATTAGTTTTAATGGGCCTATATGCCAATCATATAATATTAGTAATCAATCAATGAAATCTTCTAAATGAGAAACATAATTGTCGACTGAACATTACGAACAAAGTGATAGAGATGGCAGTGATGGTGAAGAGTAAAACGACGGTGATTGAAATTTGAAGAATTCCGGCGAAGATTTTGAAAGTTAGTCTTCGATTTGAGCATGAAGCGCTTTAAGGAAATCCAGTTTCGAAGAATTCCAGAGGACAGTACCGAATTTTGAGTCTCTTATAAGAGAAGAAGTGTTGGGTGAGTTCTACAATGTTTGAAAAATGCAAACATTTTTTACCGTGCATTATGACTTTTATAAGTAAATAGGCTATTTGCAGTTATTGAATTGGAATTCTTACCGGTTGATGAAAGAATCTTGCCTTATAGTGTTGAGTAGTTCATAAGTAGTACAACCTGCAGGGATTTAGAAAATTAGTGTTGAATTTGTAACTTTTTCCATTCCATAGATAATTTACCTCTCTAGTTTGGTAGGTCATTGAAGATCTCCGTGTAGTCTATATTTTTGACTCCATGTTCAGGCTGATTGTTATCTTGGAGGATCGATAGGCTGCGAGGAGATGTAACATCTCCAAATTCGATTTTAAAGGATTGTTACAGAATTCTCCTTCGATTGTTGTCGCAAAGATGTTGAAGAATTTTTGCCCCAACAGATATCATATTTAGATTTTGTTTGCTGTATGTGGAGTGTGAAAGAGGTATGAGAGAAGTCTCTCTGTTTATATAAGAGAGGGAGTAAAAGGTGATTGAGGAGTGGTCCATTGAAGACACGAAATTGCAATGAATGAGTGATTGAAGATGAGGAAGTTGAGAATGGGTGATTCAACTTTCGGAAGCTGAAGAGTGAATGTGTAGAGATGACGATTTTCTTTAACTGGGAAAGGAGATGGAGGCGACAATGGGAGGAAAACGTAGGGTTGATTTGTTTGGTGAATTGAGCTTCTTATATTAAATGGCTTTATAAGGATTAGACATTATGGTAGTTTTGCTATGGACTTTTATTGCAGAAACAATTAAATCGGGCCTCGTTTTTGTGTTAAAAATGCCTGTTCGAGGCGATGACGTGGCACCAGAAGAGAAGCTCTTTTTTTTGCTGATGTGGACACCCTCTAGAGTTCCAAACGGCTGTTATTAGTTAGTAGGATAGTTAAACGCCACGTGACGAATGTCTATTACGAGATCATGCCACGGTCGTGGCTTGAGCTTGACTAGTTTATTTATCAACCAAAATTCATTAGCCATAGGGTAATTAAAAATACATTTTACTTAATAATAGCCCATCATTGTTTAATTATTCGTTTCTAATTATTTTTTATAGTTACGTTTGTAAGAAAATGTATTTTTACTGTTCGTTTCCAGTTTTAATTTGATATTATCGAATAGTCGAAGTCCAAGTATAATGGAGTAATTTGTTACCATTCAAGTATAATAGTGTAATTTTTTACCAGCTTAAAACAGTTGTAGTGACTAATTATAATTTAAATATAACGAGATAATTTAATTTAGATCGATTATATTTTTACGATTATTTTGTTGCTATTATAAGTGGCATTTAATACAAAAGGCAAGATAATTACCACTGGATACTGTTTTAGATTTTTCTACAAGTCATTTTCATACTTTTAAAAGACTTACGTATTCCTCTCAAAAGTACAAGGTAAATACTATCAAGTCTAATGTGGCATGTATTTAGGACAATAAAAGTCATTTTCATAGATTGAAAAAACTTACGTAATCCTGTTAAAGGTATTATTATTATATTATTAAGATAAACATACTACCAAATCTAATTAGGACAATGAAAGTCTATTCCTATTATTAAACGAATAATTTCCTGTTCTGTAAATTTGGTTCCATATCAATTTGCTCACATTATTAATTGTCTACCAAAATTTTGGTTATGACCCAAAATTAGCCCAATATTAAACTATTAATTTAATTGTATAGTTTTTTAAAATTTGGTTATATATTAGTAGTAGTTTATTTTATAACAGCATCCTGAAGGACGGAGAGAGACAGAGTATGCGAAGAGTGTGAAAACGAAGAGCATAAACAACACGGGACGAGGAGAGAGAAAGTGTGTGTTAGAGAGAGAGAGAGACTGTTTGTGTCTTACCCATTCGAGGAATCAAAGCATCTTTTCTCGAGCTCAGAAAGAAGACGATAAGGGTTCAACGAAATTAGGGTTTTCTTCTCTTTTGCATCCATCTCTCTATAATAAGGTATGCCCAAAAATTTCTCATAAAGCTCGAGTCTTTCCTTTTTCTTCGGGCTCTTTCTCAGTTTTCAATCGCTGTCAAATTTTTCTTCTCGAGCTACTGTAACGGGTTCTTAGATTCGAAAGCAATGGAATTTATCACGAAACTTGAGGTTTTATTGCTAGATTTGTCTCTATTTTGAGGTTTTTTACAAGTGATTTTTAGCTGCTTTTGTAGAATAATGTGCTAGGGTCTGTACGGATTTGGGGGTTTCTTACTTTGGATCACGGCTGTTTCGCGCAAAAGATTTGTTCTGTGTCTGAAATTTGGGATCTTTAGGACTCATCTCTTACTAGTTCTACCCACTTTTGCTTTAAATCGGGGATTTAACAGACCTGGGTTTGAAAATCAAGATGCTTTATCATGTTTTGGGGGTTTTCTCGATTTGACTGATTTTAGGTAATTTCTTGTCCAAGTTGTAAGATTGTATGAATAGAGAGTAGATTCAATTGGGGTTTTCTAGAAGAAACAGTTTTAGTTCTATTGAATCTGTACATCAGATGGGTTAACAGTAAACTTGTGCTCTGGATTTTCACAAATCAGTGTATGAGTAACGGTATGATTATGATGTTATTGACTAGGAATCAATCTATGACATTCTTTAGTATTCTGAGACAATTGTTTTTCCTATGATGGGATAATGAGAGTAGAAACTCAATTTAATCGATTGGTGTTTTTTTATTGCAGTGGTATCGATCGTCTGAGTAATTAAGTAGCCTTGGAACTTGAACCCGGAAATAGATCTTGGTGCATCTCATAAGAGTGATTTTAGGATTATCTGAATATTCGTAGTTTAAAGAAACTATTCTGAGGCTGTGAATCGGGTCATGAATGCGTGTCTGGGGACATGCTCGAACCAAGGGGAGCGGACATACCAATATTGTTCCTGGTTTTGGTTGTACTTCCAGTGGTAGCTTACATATTATTAGGAAAATGGAGTGACACTTCTGAGAAAAGAGGGAGAGTTAAGTTGCTGGCTCAGATGGCAGCTGAAGAAGCTTTAAGAGATGAGAATTTGGTTAATGCGAATAGGAGTTTAAGATTTGAGACTGTGGCTACTGAGAATAGGGCTCTAAGAACCAAGACTAATACTGTTTCTGCTGCGAGTGGAGCTGTAAGAGCTGAGTCTGTGGCTGGTGTGAGTGGGATTGAAGCTGAGCAGAGATCTGATTCTGTGGCGACTACACGTGGGGTCCCACCTGTCGTTCCTTTCGATAATAATGAGTTACATGTATGTGCAAAGTGTTTTGGTCCTGCTAAGACGCGTTGCTCGAGATGCAAATCTGTTAGATACTGGTATATTTATCTACTCCGTTTTAATTTTAGATATTCTTCTTTTCGATCTCTTTGAGCTTTTAAATGATGTTCTCATGCACATTGAAGCTGTAGGCGTAATAACTCCTGAAAGTCTTGATTTTTGACGTTTGTAGCTCGGGGAAGTGCCAAATAATTCACTGGAGGTTAGCTCATAAAGATGAATGTGTCCCGGTGGAAACTTGCTCGCCTTTATCTGAGAGGGATTCTTTTGAGAAAGATTCTGGTTTGTATAATTACGACATGGATTCTACATTGTATAGTAACAATACTAAGCAGGCAGCAAAGGGAAAGACTCCCAAAAGCTCTGTAGAATTTGCAAGCGTGGGTATCTCTCAGATTGATATTACGCCAGAAGTCGATATGCAAGGGAGAAAAAGCGTTGGGAAACGATACTCGTCCAAGTCCAACAGAGACAGTGCTATTATGTTTGATTCCTCTGATGAAGTTTCTTGTAGTCAAGTAGCTTGTGTTAGTGGCGACAATAAGAAGGGTCACACGAAACATAAGGTAAGCTGTTCTTAAACATTTATATCGGTGTTTTGTATGCACG
The DNA here is from genome assembly GCA_963576765.1 of Draba incana. Classification (NCBI taxonomy): domain Eukaryota; kingdom Viridiplantae; phylum Streptophyta; class Magnoliopsida; order Brassicales; family Brassicaceae; genus Draba; species Draba incana. Next base: position 21,617,653 of record OY755208.1, read on the forward strand.
AAAGCCAAAACATTGCTTGTGAAAAGTCGATATGATGCTTGAAATTTACATTTGGCGATTTTGCTTGCAGTCGAGAAGCAACAGCTATAGTGTTGAAGCAAATCCTATCAGACATTCTGTTGACAACTCTTGTATGCAAATGAATGGACAACATTTTGCAAGTGGTGTTCAGGAAAGTCACAGACATGAAAAAAATTTGGGAGCAAGAAGCTCTTTTGATTGTCCAAACGCACACCTTCCTCCAAATGGTGGGGCTAATAAAAGTTACTCTAGTGGAGACTATTTTTGTTTGAAATCTGCATCCTCTAATGTGGATTTTAATTGGACAGGGACCAGAACTGCTACGCTGCCTAAATCAGGTGCTACAAAATATGGAGAACAATCATGCACAGAGTTAAGTAAGAAGGGACAAGTTGCTGCAGTTTCAAGTGAGTGTCTCTGAGAATTTTAATTGACATAAGAATTCTTCTGTATGGTGTTCTCATGTTGTATTTGTAATCCAGAGACTGTTAGGGCTAAGGATACTGGCATTGCTGAAGAAAGCAATGGCATCTCCTCAACCATGGGAATAATGAAGATGATGGGTTTAAGAAATTCTACCAAGTATGATGATCGCCACAAAAACCTGAAAGTGAGTTCTTTGGTGATATTATTGTCTCTTTGCAAATTCAATCTTGTATATTTATTTTCTACTTTTCTGAATCTATAACATCTTATTTTCAGATGCTTTTTCCATACGAGGAATTTGTTAAATTCTTTCAGTGTGAAGTGTTTGACTTATCACCTAGGGGCCTTGTAAATTGTGGAAACAGGTATGGCGTCGAATTCTTCCTTTCAATCTACTTAACTGCAAATTGAGGATTGCTTTTTTTATGCTTATTTAATTTACCATCATTTATTTTTCTCCAGCTGCTATGCAAACGCTGTCTTGCAGTCCTTAACATGTACAAAACCACTGGTTGCTTATTTGCTTCGAAGATCACATTCAAGATCATGTAACGCTCTCCCCAATTAATCTCGTGGCATAATGTTTTTGCAGATTTAGTAATACTTCTGACAAAGCTAATGTTATTCTTTCGCAATAGGTTCTGGGAAAGATTGGTGCCTTATGTGTGAACTTGAGCAACATGTAATGATGCTTAGAGAAAGGGGAGGCCCACTTTCCGCTAGCAGAATTCTCTCACACATGCGAAGTATAAATTGTCAGATTGGTGATGGGAGTCAAGAAGATGCTCATGAATTCTTAAGGTTTCTCGTCCTAGTCCTTCCTGATCTGGATTTGTGGATCCTTTCTTAATTTGAATATATTACGCTGTTTAATGTCAAATTCTCATGAAATTACCGTATTCGTTTGACTTGGATGTAGGCTTTTGGTTGCCTCTATGCAATCCATATGTTTGGAGAGACTTGGAGGTGAGACTAAAGTGGATCCAAGACTGCAAGAAACAACCTTAGTTCAGCATATGTTTGGTGGACGTCTCCGCTCAAAGGTGTTTAAATGTCCTGGCTCATGATCTATGTCTACTTTTACTTTACACATTCTCACTTTTTTCTGAAAAACCAGGTGAAATGTTTGAGGTGTGATCATGAATCAGAAAGATACGAGAATATAATGGATCTCACGTTAGAGATATATGGTTGGGTAGAATCTCTTCAAGATGCCTTAACTCAGTTTACTAGACCGGAAGACCTCGATGGAGAAAATATGTATAGATGCAGCAGGTTAGATCCAAAAACCAAATTGGCTTGTCCATCTATTGTGGTATTGAAACTATACTATAATAACTTTGTGTAAACTGCTTTGGAAAAAAAGGTGCGCTGGATATGTTCGAGCGAAGAAAGAATTGAGCATTCATGAAGCACCAAACATTCTCACAATTGTTCTTAAGAGATTCCAGGTATCAATTTACTCGAAGATGACTAGAGATTTTCATCTTTGGTTACTGTTGTTTTTAAGTTTTAATCTTTGGAAACTCTTGTGTATGCAGGAAGGAAGATACGGGAAAATAAACAAATGTATTAGCTTTCCTGAAATGCTGGACATGAATCCTTTCATGACAAGAACTGGAGATATTCCTCCGCTTTACATGCTTTACGCTGTTATAGTTCACTTGGATACTCTCAACGCATCTTTCTCAGGTCATTACATTTCCTATGTCAAAGATTTGAGAGGCAATTGGTTCAGAATCGATGACTCCGAGGTAAAAGAAACTAATTTTCATCCTCCTCGTTCTTAATGCAGTGAACGAAACGGTTGTGAATTTGTATTTTAAAAATTCTGCAGATTCATCAAGTGCCAATGACTCAAGTTATGTCAGAAGGAGCTTATATGTTGTTCTACATGAGGTAAGAAACTATCAGCTTGTGTCTTCTAACGGCTTTTTGTACAATCTATAGCCATGGATTCATGACTTTTACCTCTGCAGATCGTATCCGCGTCCTCAAAGAGGAGAACAGAACGGAAAAGCTCAAGTTCGGCATCCGCAGCCAAGAAACGAGAAGAAGGAACAGAGGAAACCAGTTAACCGCTTCAAACCGAGAGGAGACCACAACATCCCGGAGTCATCATCAAGCGAATGGTCTCTCTTCACGAGCTCAGACGAAGCTTCATTCACAACAGAATCAACCAGAGACTCATTCAGTACCGTAGACTACACAGATGTCTGCCACGTCGTCGACACTTCATCTCCCTTCTCCATCTTCAACAACTTATACCACAACGTCGAGCCATCGCCTCACAACACCGTCGCTTGTAGAATGTTCTCGGGTACCGAACCCGAAACCCGGTATTTCGTCGAGGAAACAACAAACCACAACAACACGGTCGTGATGGACTCGTCACAGTCTTCGTCGTCATCCCATGACTATAACCAGCAGAGTATGTATGTAAATTATGAGACTAACCCAGGATTTGACAACGGTCGGGATCGAACTTACAGTTACTGGTAGTAGAAGAGACACTAGAGGGATTCTGTTTTGAAACCTCCCATGATTTTTAAATATGTTTAGGGAAACTTAACTCGAGTGCCCTGAATTATTATTATTATTTTTGTGTGTCTTTGATAATCTCTGTATTTGGTTCAGGGCTAAATTTTTAATCAAATTCCCTTGTTTCTGTATCCAAAATTTGTAACAAAAAAAAAAAAAGGTTAACCAACCTCTTGTTTTATTTAATTTTATTTATTTATACGTAAGGAGAGAGGTTTCACTAAACAAAGCTTAATCGTCAATTTCAAATGGTAACCAAATCTCATTGACCCGACCCGTGAACTCAAACGGCGAGTTATACTGAGCCACCGTGTAAGCTGAATCCGATCCAACACCACCGTCTTCTTTGCTTTTCTCGATCGCATTAGCCCAAGCAGTACCTTCGAGGCTCGCCTGTAAAGCCGCCGCTTCTTCTCCGACGGTTGAATCGGAGACGAATCCACCGAATTGCCTCACCGCGACGTACCTAGGTTTCCATTTCTGGATATGGAGATTCTTCGCCGGAGCTGGATCAGGCTGGTTTATTTTGGGAACGTAGAAGGAAACAGTGAAGGAAGATTCACAAATGGGACCGTCGCTTGGTGAGACTTGATTTATCACCGGAGCAGTCATTTCAATCTTCTGATGATACTCGTTCTTCACCTGAATGTAAGCGAACAATCTAACCCCACACAAGAGAAAATTCAATCTCAATCCCAATAATTTCAAAAACTGAGATTGCGATTTTGGATACTTACTGGAAGAAAGCTCTTCTTGTAGCGTCGACGAGAGAGATGTCTTGAATCGGTTCAGTGGAAACCCAGACGGTGGTATCGTACCGGCGAATCTCGTATCCATTTCCGGCGTGAACTAGCTCGTAGTTCGGGCACTCGATTCGGTTACACGACGGCGGAAACTTCCCGACCTGGCCGGGTCTGGTTTCGGATATCGGATTCAGAAGGTTTGATCCTCCGGAGAGGAGGCTGAGGAGGAAAGAGAGCTTGAAGAAGCTTAAACCAGCCATGGCGGTTTTCTGGGTAATAGTGGTACTTCTTCTCTTCTTCGTTTATAAGTTATAACGGTAATTGTTACTTGTGATTGTGTGGTTCATCTTCGGATAGCTTTTGTGTGTGTCAAAAAAAAGTTTTCAGCTTTTTCTCCGTTATTTTTTTTCTTGTAGACGTATTTGTTACACGTTGGTGAGATTATAGAAACACATGGAGTGTTTTGAAATATACAAAACTGTTCGGTGTATATGTAATTAACAAATCTATAGGGAACATTTGTAAATAACAAAGTTTTACAAGGAGCATGTCATACTCTATGTTGAAAACTGCCCATGAGGTGTTCGACGAAATGGCTGAAAGAAAAATTGGCTTCTTGGAAATGGGGTATATGTGTGTTTAAAGCAATTTTGTCACATTTTTCTTTGAGATCTTGACATTTTTCTCAGTTTTCGATGAAGGATTTATGTTTTAATATGACAATATCTCACCTCTATGCATGTGTTCTTGTAGATTACTGAGAGAAATTCTGCTTTTTGTGCTTGAAGCCATTTCGAAGCTTTATTATATGCATTTATCTTTTTAGTTTTGTATTGTTTTTACACAAACTGGGATTATGATGAAAACTGTAACGGCTGAATATTTGACTAAGTAGTGCCCAGCTTCTAAGCTGTTGGTGGCTCTTTGTTTGGATATATGATGTCTGCCTTACTCATCTGAGTCTCTTTTCTGCAATCTTTTTATTTGTATTTTTGTTAAAACTCAGTGACATATTCTTGTTTAATCTTGCCATGTTTTTAAAAGGAGTTGACTTGTGTGATCAAATGTCACTTGTGTTTTGATGCAGAAATGTCTTCAGAACAATATTTTAGGGTTCCTTGCTGTATGAATTTGTTATCCAAAAGCAGAAAGTTCAAAGCACAAGAATTGACAACGATTTTAAAAAGAAAATAGAGGTAATTTTTAAGCTTTTTGTATTCTATATTTGTTTGTTCATGGCTTTTGAGTTCATAGCTGTCCTTAACGTTCATTATAATAGATTGGGAAATTCTAAGTCTCTCTAGGAAGATTAGAATTATTATATGATAATGTGGAGTTGCGATTGCAAAATGAGTGGAGTTGCGATTGCAAAATGAGTGGAGTCAATGATAAAGTTGTGTGGTTATTGTGATAAATTATTTATCAAAATCAGATAAGTGGAAAGCACAAGTCTAGTTTACTAATTCAGATTGCCACAAAATTATTCATTTTCAATGCAGTTTTATTTGTAGTAATACTTTTCTTAATGTTTACATCAAAATGAGAAATCTTCAAAAGCCACATACTGCATCAGACAATCTTTCTGTTCCAAATCTTGGTTTCAATCGAAAACCCTGAACCGGTCACTGAAACGGACCGATTGTGAACGGTTTCACTATTTAAAAAACACAATAGAAGATGATATCTTTTTTTTTTGGTCAAACAGAAGATGATATCTCTCTTTCATTTTTCTTTAGAGTAAAGAAATGTGTATTAGAGTATAATTTCTTTTGTTAATAATAAACATATCTTAATCCTTGTTTCAAAAATTTAAAACAATAAACATATATCTTCTTTTGTTTTTGTTTTTCTTTCTAATGAAACAAACAGAGATTTGGTGGAGAAGGAAAGAAAGAGACAAATGCTTTTGTCATGCTTACCACCTTTATCTGTTGAAAAATCTTTTCTCCACCGCAAATCCATAAAATATCATTGTTTTTCTTCTTTTATCCTTTTGGTTTTCTTCTTTATAAGAGATGCAAACACACATAACATTTTCAGAGATAAGCTTTCTTCATTAGTAGAGGAGGGGACCAGATATTCCACTCATTATATTGGTTCTTGAAAAGTGATTAGTTTTTATTTTCTCCATTTGAGTGATTCTGTTTTTTATTTTTCTGTAAACCAAAAACCCATCATGATCAGTTTCCAAGAAGAATGGATGCTTACAATTGTATCGTCGTGATTCTCTGCATCGCTTTGTTTGCGATTAATTTAGTGTTTTGTTGTTGTACTTGCTTCTCCATTCTTCACAGTTTCATGACAGAGACAAACCAAGAGTTTAGTGACCTGAGGAAGAATCTTATTGAACCGGAAGAAGAAGTGATATCGGTTGAGAAGGTAATGATCATTACAATCTCGAGTAATCAAGGATTCTCTGACTCCTCCATTGATGATGATGATGATTGTGGCCAAGGTTGCTCTCATGATATTTGTGCTTGTTGAAGAAAAAGGTTGGTTTCTTTTGTTTTTTTCATTACACAATCTTGTAAATGGGTAAAATCCATAGATTGAGAGTATCATATCTTATGCATCGAAATCCAGATTTTGTTTTTTGTTTTCTTTATTCACGTGTATCATGGGAACAGTTTATACAGTCTGCAAATTCCAGATTTTTTTTCATTTCACGTATACTTTATATACATATAACTCACAATGTTTGTATACATGTTATCTAATGAAACTTTATTTCTTCTTATTGTTTAATTGATTTTTCTGTGCAGCAATAAATCAAATGAAGGTGTAGAACTTTGAATGAATTAATTTTCTTAATAGAATTTTAATTTTCAAGGTGTATTTTTCTTTGGAGGCTATGAATTAAAGGCAAAAGGCTCCACTTAGAAGGGAGAAAACGAATTCCAGTATTCCACTCATAGAAAGTAATAATAAAGCTTTTTTTTTGTCAGGTAATAATAAAGCTTAAACAACGAAGTTGACAGTTTCAATAGTAAGCCTTTTATCAAAAAAAAAAAAAAAAAAAAAAAAAAACGAAGTTGTTAGTTTTTTTTTTTTGGTGAATCAAACGAAGTTGTTAGTTAACGAAACAACAATAATTAAGAAATTTTTTTTTTTAAAAAAAAGAACCAATGACAACGAATTGCTTATAGCGACAGATTTCTATTTTTGTATTATAGTTTGATTACTTAATTGTATAATAAGAATTATGATTGAAGGTGATAAATGTTTGATATGGGAAAGATATTGATGTGAAACTTAAATAATTAAGAAGAATAATTCATCATTTTTTGTGTTAGAGATCTCGTTTTTGATTTTTTCAAACCTCAGTTTTGGGTTACAAATCTCAGTTTTGATTCGTTTTGGTTGATTCTGGGTAAGATTTTAAAACTGGATTATAACCCTTAAAATCTGTTTTACAAACTTTTATAATATGCTTTAAAAACCTATTATAAAGTTTTAAAAACCTTTATAATAGTTAACCCAACCCCTCCTACCAAATTCTACCCCCAAAAATTATACCTTAAAAATAAAATAGTTAACTCATATCTAAAATTTTTAAAAGCGTTTGTGTTTGTGGCTTTGTTTGCTTCTTCTTCTTCTCTATTAAATTTTAACCTACCACATGATTTTAATAGTTTCTAAACTTTGTAATTAAAAATTAAATTAGTATTTATTAAAAATAACATACGTGTACTTTCTAGTTGGTGGTTGTTAATGCACTTAATAATATTTCCTAGTCCAAATTGAAAAATACGCGTTATCACGGGTCTGTATAAGCAAATAATAATAAAACTGATATTTTTAATTGGAAAAAAAAACAAATAGACTTCTTCTTCTTCTTCCATCGTTTCAACGCGTAGCAAATTTTCGATCTCGATAAGCACCAGAGAGAGGGAGAGGGAGAGGGAGAGAGAGAAGGAAGAAGGTGAAGAAAGATGGGTCAGGGAGAAGAAGATAAAAGCAAAGGACTCGCAGAAGAAGCAAGTAATCAGCATCATCAATACGGGACCTTTCAAGGTGTTTCCAATTACCCTCCGCCGCGTCCGGTGACTGGGTTTCCTCAACCTTCGGCTCCTCCTGGAGTTTACGATTCTGTTCCTTACGCTCATGGCTACCAAACCTCCGTTCCAGGTAGCTGAATTTGATTTTCTTATTCAATTTTTGCAGATCGGGAATTTAGGTTTATGAGTTTTGATAAAAAAAAAAATTACAGGGGATTTTGATCACAAGTTCAATTTGAATTCGATTGTTCTTGCGTCAGTTGAGATCATAATAAGGACTATATTCTATGTGAAAATCTAAACTTTGTTTGTCATACATTGAGATGAAATTATGATGTGGGATAACGAAATCAGTGAAGTAAAATGGAGCAATATAGTGATGAGATTTTAAAGTTTGGAGCTTTGAATTCTTTAGCAATTAAGGGAAAAGTTAGATTGTTAGTGTTTGTGCTATAGTCTATAAGGTACTACTGTCATGTCTCATTCTCTCTTCTTCGTGTTCAAGTCGAATGGAGCATGAATCGATGTTTGTTCGTCCTTTCTTATGTTAACTCTTTCGTGTTTGTTTTAATGACAGTCCATGGTGTTGTTGAAGGGAGACCTGTGAGACTACGCCGTCTTCCTTGCTGCGGAATTGGTCTTGGATGGTTCCTGTAAGTTCCTCTTTTTCTTTCTTCCTTCAAATACACTCTCTTCACATGGCTACTACACAACACTTGCTTTTTACCGAGACCTTGCTATTTCGATTGTTATATCTCTGAGAAAATTTTGATCTTCTTCTAGGTTCATAGTGGGATTTTTCCTTGGAGCAATCCCTTGGTACATTGGATTGTTCATCATGATGTTTGGAAGAAGGATCGATTACAGGGAGAAACCAGGATACATCGCTTGCACCATCGCTGTAAGTTTTTTTTTTCAATACTCTCTCCTGATCTTTCCCTTTAAATCCAATGGGACTTGATCAAAATGATTGATTCATGTGGGAAAATACGCAGGCTATTCTCGCAACAATCGCTGTGATTCTGGGTGTATCTAAAGGAGCAGAGGATTGGTGATTTGATCAATTATCTTGTTTCGTTACACTCAAAACGTTTGTATAGGTTTCGTTGAACATCTTATGTTGTATTTACCTACTTGCTTCTTCAACGTGCTCTATGAAGAAAGAAAGTACAAAAAAAAAGGTGTAAACTTCACAAATGATATTTGCGTTTTTCTTTTAATAATAAACAAGTCAAAATTTAAGAAAAGAGAGAAAGTGTAATTGGTTTACACAAACAGAACCTTTATCATATGTAACGAAAATGTAATCTATCGTCTTCCAGAAACAGTTGCATTATTGTGCATCCCCAACAAGTCATCAGGAGTTACAAGGAACCAACCTCCATCTTTCTGTGCCAAGAGCTTCTGGTTCACCGAGTCTATGATCACACTCACATTCCCAAACCCATAAATCTGAAGACCATTGTGCATTCTATTCGGTTTAGGTTTGAACAGCAACTCCTTCTCTTGCGCAAATACTTCCAACACTTCTTTCAAAGTCAGCACCTCACCGCTATCCATCTGAGCCTGAGCCTTGGCTTGAGCTTGAGCCTGAGCCTTGGCTTGAGCCTGATCAAACTGTCTATGCTCATGTGCCCTTGCCCTTGGCTGAGATACCTCAACTCCTTCAATAGCTTCCATCAACATATCCAAACCACGCTTCAACTGGATTCGTATCCTCTCGTTTGCTGAAAGCTCTTGCGGGAATAAACCTTTCCAACCATTATACCAGTCGTGGATCTCTTCGAACCTCGGTTGAGAACGTAACCATTGGTACAACACTTCCAGCCATTTGGGGAAGAAGAACCTCTCCATCAAATCAGCCATTAGATGTATGGGTACTGCGGATGCCCACTTCATAGCCCAATTGAACCGATCTAAATTCTGGTTTGCTGGGTTTATCTGAAAATCATGCAAAGATTGCTGAAGTTTGGGAACTATGTAACGGCGCATAAGTTGTTCCCAGCTTGTAGCATCAAAAACCGTCTTCCATGGAGAAAGAATAGTGTAGGCAGATGGATCAGAAGGATGCCAAGCATCAAGAACATTACTCAATTTCATCTGAATGATCTGATACATAAATTCCAATTTCTGACCAAGTATTGGCAACCAAGGATGCACCCAAACATGGATCGCAACAACTTCTTTTCGTGGATCCCAACTCTCAACAGCAGTCGACAGTTTTGGCAGCACTACTGTGTCCAAAATCGTATGCAAGACAGAAGAAGGCAGCAAATTTTCCCATGCCTCTAAAAACCTAAGCATCGGCTCAGGGTCTCTAGGTTTCCAGGTGTTGATACCTGCTATTCGCACAGCAGGTAAAACTACCTCTGAGACTAGTTCGCTATAAGGCGTTGACATAACCCAGATATTTTGATCTTCCTCGACTTCGAGAAGCTTTCTCCAGGAAGATATAGCGTTGATACCATGCAACGCATCCCTAAGAGGATCCCAACCTTGAAACATCCTGATAAAGAGAGGCAAGGCTAGTGAGCAAGCAATGGTGGACAAGTTACAAAGCTTATAGTCATCAGGATAGCTTGTTTGCAAATCCTCAAAACGATTAGCAAGTGCATCCAGTGTCAAATTCCCAGACGTATTCTCCAGCTCAATTCGACTTATTTCATCTGCTATATATTCCATGTTGGCTAAGTGACTTTTCTGTTTCTCTTCCTCCTTTATCAGCATCTCCTTCTCCTGCTGCAAGCTCAAGGCTGATTCTCTTTCATTCCTCAAATCCCGATCAATCTTCTGAATTTCAATCTCGACTAGATCAACAATCAGTCTTAAGTTGTGTTGTAACTCTGGCATTGGAACATCTGCTCCTCTTGCTTTCTCCTCTGCATCTAAATTTTCCAAATTCGTCACAACCCGAACCTGTGGTCCTCGCATATCAATAATGGTCTGCCCACCATTATAGCCCTCTTCCTGCTTCTTCTCCAACAACTCCTCAGCAGTGACATAAACTTCCTTCCTCACCTTCTTCTTCTTCCAAAGATTTCTCCCTCCTCTCTCACCGTAATTCCGATCATTCTCACTAATACTGACCGCAACAGTCTTCTTTTTCTCTACTTTCTTTAAATCAGGCAACTTCGCCTCTTTGAAATCATTATACCCCATACCCATTAACTTGGGCCTTAGCTGTGCTTCAATAGGAGCTACAATACCTTGCTGATTCTTCCCAAGCCCACCTCCCTTGTAACCCATCTTTTCAAGCAGCTTCATACCAATTCCTTTAGTAGCCTTCTCAAACTTACCTATATCACCACCGCCTAAAGTATCCTTCTTTCGTCCCTTTGCACCACCCTCTTGACCTCTCTTCTCCATCTTGGCCTTCCCTCTCATCTTTGCTCCTTCAGCAATCTTCTTCCCCAATGCACCCGGTAACAGATTGTCCTCCTCGTTAAAAGCAGACGCATTAAACCCTAACCCTAAACCTGAGCTTCCCATACCTAATCCACCTCTAAATTCACTATCCTCATCAATCATTTCACTATCTTCGATTTTATCACTATCTTTCTCATCATTATGTTCTCTAGAATCCCTATCAACCTCTTGATTCGGCATAGCCGTACCTGTGGAAACAAAATTGACAGGCTTGGTCAAGTCGGCTTTTCTTCCCGAATCCCGATCTTTACGCCTTTTCCTCCGACCGCCGCCGCTAGAACCATCGGAATCCGAATCGCTCTCGGCGAAGCTTCCATAGATAGCGTCGTGTTTGGTTTGTTTCCGCTTCTCCTTCCTCTTCTCGTATAAGAACTCACCATCCTCCCATCGACCTCCTTCGTAATCGTTTTCCATGGAGAATCTCTCCATCTCCTGATACTCGTCCATGGTGAAGATTGAAGAATTCAGATCCGAAACTATGTGAGGATTAGCAAATATCGAAACAATTTGAGTGCAGATCGCCGACGTCGTCTCAGCTTATCGGAGAAAAAGATTAGCCTGTTTGGGCTTATAAATAAGATAAGGCCCATTATTTTATAAACTAAAGCCCATTTATTTTATACGCTCACGAGCTGTTTTATGTCGAATTGGGACTTTAAAAATCATGAGTATCGAAAACTAGTATCATCGTCTATTTCTTTATGGAATTTGCTTTTTTATCTTCCTCAAATTTCTTTGTATTTATCTTCCTCAAATGATTAACTAAATTTGTTCATTAGATGCTGCCTCGGTGAGCACTATCTCGCTCTCGTCCTTCTCCTTTTGCAACTCATCCCGAAAGAACAATATAATCGGCATCGCTTCATCTAACTCTCGTAGTATCTTCGATGGTTGAGTGAATGGACCGAAGATTATGGTTAATTTTTTATGTTTCTGTTTTTATTTTATTTTTGCCATGGAATCATATGTCAAGCTCTATAATCATCGACTGTAAACCCAAATTATTTTCATTTCAATAGAATATTTATATTTTTAGCAAAAAATAGTAATAATAATAATATATGCGAAACAAGATTTATTTAATTTATAGTTGATTTATATTAAAGAAAAATGCTACAACTTTTGTATCTCTTATAGAATTGTTTTTAAGATGTAGTTTTCTTTGTATGGTATAGAGTTTTAAGTCTTCAATTCAGCTATTTTTTTGTTTCGGATGATGGATCACGCTAACTGTGTTTGATGAGGAAAGTGTTTCCTCCCTTCTAACTTTTTAATTGACATATTTGATGATTATTTCTCTATAGTTTTTTGTTAGGAACGAATGTGGTGGTAACTAGTTGTTTCTTCGAAATATTTTCTACATCTAAATCTCGTTTTCTTTCTGATAAAAAGTCAATAATTATTTGGTTCACACAGTAATTATAAAGTCAAGGAGTTTTAGGAATACTTTCTTTTCTCTAACCAACTTTTCTTTTTGCAACAAAATATTACTTCTTCGGCTGTCTTTAAAGAAGAATTATTATATTTAGGGCTGGGCAAATTATCCGTTAGATTTGCTCCGATCCGTGATCCGTTTTGATCCGATCCGAAAAATTCGAATATCCGTTATAAATCAAAGCAAAGCAAATAGTAAAATCTACGATCCGTCTAAAGCAAAGCAAATCATAAATACTAATTTTAAAAATCCGAATATCCGATCCGATCCGTAAATTACATATATGTACATATAATATGATATACCTACAACATATATTTGCATTTTTTAACCTTTTCAATACATTGAACGGATATAGTTATAGTAAATTTACGTAGTTACTAATTTTGTAAATCAGTTGTCTCATATTTTTATCTAAAAATAATAATAATAAATGTTTCGTAGTCCACCATTTTTTCTTTTACTTTTCATTTTATTTTTAGTTATATCAAATAAAATTATCTAACTTATATTATTTTTTCACAAATTAGTTTAAAATTTATACTGAAAAAATAACTTTTTGAAAAAATAAAATATTTTTCTTTCGTTTTTTTCAGTTAAAACAAATATCCGCAAATATCCGAATATCCGCAAATATCCGGAAAAAAATCCGGATATCCGTAACTCCAAATATCTAAAATTTTCAAAGCAAAGCAAATCGGAAAATTTAATATCCGTGAATAACAAATCGAATCACAAATACTATAATTTTTCCGGATATCCGATCCGCGCCCAGGCCTAATTATATTCTCCGAACAAAAACAACCAAATTCCTTTCTTTCTCTACAAATGACATAAATTTGGGATTTTGAGACTATTACACAATTACACATAAAGTAACGTCCCATCTTTCTAGAGGCTTTAATAAAGAAAAGTCGAAAGGGACAATGACTCGACTTTTTAGTTGGTTTCTAAAAATTGTTACGTACGATTTGACGTCATAATTCAATATTTGAAACAAATCTATCTTCTTAACACTATTTCCAACAATGGTTCTTAAAAAAAATTATAAATATAAAATATATTTGAAATATTTGAGTATAAAATATATTAATAAATAATTATAGAGTTTTTAGAAATAGAGAGAGACAACTCTAAAATATACTCTCTCCGTTTCACGAAGATAGATTTTTTGAGTTTTTTAGTTTGTTTCATGAAAATAGATTTTCATAAAAGATTGTAGTTTTTAAGAAAATTTGTTGATATGTCTTGAAAACTGTTTATTGTAGAAATCAATGCACTTTTTAAGGATAATAATTGTTTTTTAATATGTGTAAAAAACTTAAAAAATCTATCTTTGTGAAACGGATGGAGTATTGTTTAAGAAACTTTAAATGGTGGGTTAAGAAACTCATACAATATTATATTACTATTTATTTTTTTAATATATTTGTAAAAATTTTCTTAAGAACTATTATTGGAAATGGTCTAAGAGCAGTTCTCAAGTTCTCAGTAAGTTCCACACGATAAATTACCATTAAATATTGATAAAAGGTAGAAAGAGAAATACTAAGAGTTTCTTAAGTTCCTCAGTTCAGAAACGTTTCAGACTTTTTTATGAGATTCAAGTAACATGTGTCTTTATATCATTGGTTTAATTATTTTATAGCCTAGTATTGAATTATTCAATTAAACTAAAATCTAAAGTATGAATATTATAATCTTTGAGGAACTTGAAGAGTTTTACAACCGGTGGAGATGGCCTGATATCCATAACGAAGTTTCTACAAAAGGGTTTTACCAAATAAAAATAATAACATGAAATTGGAGAGATAATAAAGGGAAGGAGTAGCTCGTGTATCACATACGAGATACCGGTTCTAACCATTTGGAGACACTCAACTCATATGTGTTCTTTTTTAATTGGTTTTTTGTTTTTTTAATAATTCAAAATTTTTTAAAATAATTAAAATGATTAAAAAACTATATTTGAAACACCCAAAGAATATCTATACGTTGAACTTAATGGTTCGAGAGAGGCAAAAGCTACCATATTGTTACTAAATTATTGATATAACTAAAAGTGTATATACCCATTTTCTGCATATCATCTAATAGAGAAATATGCATATTAATCGCAATATCAACTAACGCAATTCATTTCCTTTAAACCTTGACCATATACTACTTCTTTGCCTTTAGAGCATGCATGTACAATGATAATCTCTCTGGATTTTCATTTTTCCAACAAAAAGAAAAAAATAATATAAAATTGAAAGGGAATTTAAAAATGGAAAAACTCACTCAATAGTTTTTCAAATGAGATATTTTGGATAAATTTCTTCATTTTTTAGGTTCCTTCATATTTTTATATTAAGTTTTTTTTTTTTTTTTTTGCAAAAAAAGACTCTATAGAAGTACTATTTTGGAGGTGTTCTTATGGATTTATCAGTTTATCTATTATTTAACTGTTCTTGTCTTTATTGATATAAAAAATAAATTTTCAGGTTGTAATTTTAACAAAGTTTTTAGGACTTTAAAGAAACTTCTGATAAATATATAAGTATGTAATAGCTTCGCGACAAGTTTCCTTTTTCGTTCTCCAAGAGCCTAGTCTATTTATTAGTTCTTGGAACGAAACAATTAATTACTAGCTAATCAAATAAGCTTACGTTATATGAATATTATAATTAACCAACGACGCCCGTAGCCGTTAGGTCTATTTTTGTCATACGTGGAATTTAGTAAATGATAATGACCCTAGTCTACTACGCGTAATTGCATTATATTATTAAAATTAAAATTAATTGATATGGTTGGACGAACATTATCTTATACACATTATTATATTATATCACATGCGTTTCGTAAGAGTTGACATTGCTATTCATCGTCTCCAAAGAACAACGCCACCTGTTTCCATATTTATTGTCTGTGATTCTAAACTAATCTAACATTAACAAATGATATAATTGTATCTTTCTATTGTTTCACTTTCATAAATTTTAAGGTTAGTGTCCAATGGTTAAATACAAAATTAATATAAATAAAAAAATAAGGCGAGAATTACGTGAGAACTCCTTTCTCAAATTTAGATAACTACGATATGCAGACGCAAACAAAAAGAAGAAGTAAATATGGTAGAATCATAGAGTATGTATTACTCCCTCCGTTTCATATTAAGTGTCGTTTCGATAAAATGTATCTGGTTAGTATTTGGATGTATTTAACTCAAAAACACATCCAGATACATTTTAGATACATTTTATCAAAACGACGCTTAATATGAAAAGTAAGAAAGAAAGAGAAAGCAAAAAAAATACACTAAAGACTCATGCAATAAAGCCACATGCATGTAGCGTATGGAAAGGAAGACAAAATTAAATTTTTGGAAATATACACCAAAGAACTTGTTGTTATAAATTCATTGCCAGTTGCACATACAGCGATTTATTACATATATATATATATATATATATATCTTCTCTATATATACACTATTATATACAAGTTTTATCACATTTTTATTATACATGTATATATATACAGCTGCCTCCAACATATATAGTCAACTGATGAAATTATAAGCATCATCATAGTAATTTTGTCTCTCTTTTCTTTCTTTCTTTTCTTGCTATCTCTTCTTCCATAGACCAAGATCATCAAGATGATGGAGATGATCATCACAGTAAGAAAAGTGATCTTGATCGGTTTTTCGATCTTGATACTGAATTGGGTATGGAGAGCTGTAAATTGGGTTTGGTTAAGGCCAAAGAGACTAGAGAAATATCTAAAGAAACAAGGATTCTCAGGGAATTCTTATAGAATTCTGATGGGAGATATGAGAGAGAGTAATCAGATGGATCAAGTTGCTCACTCTCTTCCTCTTCCTCTCTCTGCTGATTTTCTCCCTCGCATGATGCCTTTTCTTCATCACACTGTTCTTAATCATGGTATGATTCATCAAACTAAGCTTAATTCTCTCAAGTATTTTACGGTTATTATTTGTTTGTTTGAAGAAAATGTGAATATCTAAATAAGAACCGAACATACTTGATCTTGTGTTAGATTCATAAAAGTTATTTAGAATTTTGGTTTGGAGTTGGTCAACTTCTCTTCATCTTGAAATTTTATTATTTTCAACTTCAAAGTTGTTATGTGAATACGAACAGAGAGATTAATTCAGAGTAAGGGATCAAAAGAGTTAATTGTGTAAACATTTGCATAAGTAAGATCCAAATCTGGTTATAATTCTAAATCTAGTTCAGGAAAATTCAAGAAACACTCTTATGTAACGCATCGTATCAAAATCGTCTTCTGTCAAATAAATAATTTTTTTATGTTTGTTTTGTTTCATATGTAGATTAGTTAAACTCCTTTAAAATGAGCAAATGGTAGTAATTAACATTTGTTCTAATAGGGAAGAAGTGTTTCACATGGTACGGACCGTACCCGAACGTGATAGTAATGGATCCAGAAACACTACGAGAGATAATGTCAAAACACGAACTCTTTCCAAAACCAAAGATTGGGTCACATAATCATGTTTTTCTCAGTGGTCTTCTCAATCATGAAGGTCCTAAATGGTCCAAGCATCGAAGCATTCTTAATCCTGCTTTTCGTATCGACAATTTGAAGGTATTTTTTGTTTTTATATTTTTTTGGGGGTAAATTATTGAATGAATATATACACTGCTCATTTTGACTCTCATATCTATTTTTTTCATTTTCGTTTTTATAATTAATTTCTCACTCTGACATAGTGTGAACTTTATGCACGTCATTTTCGTCTTATTCTTTAGATTTTGATCAGTTTCATTCTCTTTTTACTTTTTTCGAAAAGAAAGTCAGATGAGTAACGTCTTTACTTGCTTGGTGGATGAGAGATTTTAAACAGTATTTAATAAACATATATTAACTAGACTTTTTAAATATATAAATTTAAATTCATACCAAAAAAAAAATATATAAATTTAAATATCTTCTACAATAAGGAAATCAGACAAAAGAATATTAAATCTACACGGGAAAATATTTTTTTTAATATATATTTATAGAAAAAAGAAGAAACAGAAAAAAAGTCCACAAAGAACTAGAGGCCACACGTCACGCCACCAACTATAAAAGTCTAAAGCGAAATAACAGAAAAAGCCAAAAAGACACATTTAAAAAAGGTGAAATCACGTTTCATATTTTAGAGGAATACTTTGTGGAATTGTCATTTCACAATTACCAGTTACAGTAAAGAAATTATAATATGACATTTGACACAAGATAAATTATCATTTCATTATCAGTAAAGAAGAGTCACATATACAGAACTTTCATTATCTCTAACATCAACAAAAATACCAGTTAAATAAAACAGTAATATAATTGTGTGAATTTTTGTATGAGACTGATTTTTTTTTTTTTAAAACTTTATGAGACTAATTTTTGAAATATGTTTTTTTTTGTAAATAAACAGAGCATACTTCCAGCATTTAACTCGAGTTGCAAAGAGATGTTAGAAGAATGGGAGAAACTGGCTTCAGCTAAAGGAACAGTTGAACTTGATTCATGGACTTACTGTCATGACTTAACCAGAAACATGCTTGCTCGTGCTTCCTTTGGTGATTTCTACATTGATGGAATCAAAATCTTCGAAATCCAACAAGAACAGATCGATCTCGGTCTCCAAGCTATTCGATCCGTCTACATTCCTGGCTCAAAGTAAGCAAAATCCGAATTTGAAAACATCAAAGCTAATTTTGGTGATTTAAATTCTCATGTTTTTTTTGGATTTGTGAATTTGCAGATTCTTGCCAACAAAGTTCAACAAAAGGTTGAGAGAAACCGAAAAGGACATGAGAGCTATGTTCAAAGCTATGATTGAGACAAAAGAAAAAGAGATAAAAAGCGGAAGAGGAACCGAGAAAAACAGCGACTTGTTGTGCTCGATGTTGGCTTCCAATACAAAACTGATGAACGAACAAGGACCTGATTCCGGTTTGAGTATCGACGATCTAATAGATGACTGTAAGGCTTTCTATCTAGCTGGTCAAAACGTGACTTCTTCATTGTTTGTTTGGACACTCGTCGCTCTAAGCCAACATCACGTCTGGCAAAACAAAGCAAGAGACGAGATTTCTCAAGCGTTTGGTAACAACGAACCAGATTTCGAAGGGTTAGGCCACCTCAAAGTCGTAAGTCGAAATTTCCAAAACCAATTTTAGTCCACATTTTCAAAATGTGACTTCTTCATGGTTCATAACTTTTTTTTTTTCTCTTCTTGACATTATGATTAGGTAACAATGATACTCCACGAAGTTCTACGACTCTATTCGCCAGCTTACTTCACATGTCGGATAACGAAACAAGAAGTGAAGCTAGAGAGATTCTCATTACCAGAAGGAGTAGTTATCACAATACCAATGCTCTTAGTGCACCATGATCCTGATCTTTGGGGAGACGATGTGAAAGAGTTTAAACCCGAAAGATTCGTTAACGGTGTGGCGAGCGCGACCAAAGGAAGGCTATCGTTCTTACCGTTTAGCTCGGGACCTCGGACTTGTATTGGACAAAACTTTTCAATGTTGCAAGCTAAGCTCTTTGTGGCAATGGTGCTTCAAAGGTTCAGTGTAGAGCTATCTCCTTCATATACGCATGCTCCATTCCCAGCTGCAACTACATTTCCACAACATGGAGCTCATCTGATCATTCGAAAAGTTTCAATTTAGAAGAATTAAAGGGGCTTCCTTATTATTTTCTTTTTTGGTTCGACCAACAAAAACAAAACCTTGAAGGTGCAGTTTGGAGAATCTGGTCAAGAAAATCTTGTTTTGGGTGTTTTTGTGTATATAAGAAACAGATTCAAAATTTCCAAAGATTTCTCTTTTAGTTTTCCTGAAATTGCAGTTTGCAAATTATTCCAATAACATATAAGCCCTAGAATTTTGTTTCGAATACACAAGTAGGACACTCATCGAATTAACGAATGAGAGAGAGAGAGAGTGACGAGGTCCCAATCAACGCAATGTAATTAGAATAAGAACTCAAGAACACAAGATTTTGTTTTGGGTAGTTATGACTTACACTTTTCTGGTTTTTCACTGATTAAATAGAAAATAAGTACAAGAAGCAAATAGCAATCGGAATCACCACGATTCTTAAGCAAAGGGAAATGGGAAAGTTAAGTACAACATCCATTATTTGCATAAAACATGATAAATAAAAATAAAATAAAGACTAAGTCTTAACTTCATCCATAAACCTTTGATTGTGTTTTTCCTCTCTCGTAAACATCCTCTTCTTGTCCAGCTCATCACTCTCAACGCAAACAGTCTCATCAGAGAGATGACCGGAGCGACGACGATTTTACCGACAGCTGGTAACGCGAACAAATTGGTGGCATGGAGACGCGAAACGCGGCAAATGCTGACACATGTTTAATTTATCTTTGGGTTTGTTTTGACTATAATTTCAATTTAGACCTCACATAAGCAAGGAAAATGTACTACTTGAATATATTATTTTTTTTCATAATATCATCAAAACTTGATTAACGAGGCATTTGTTTTTTTTCTTTTTCTAATTTTAGCTTCTCTACAAAAATAATCTTTTATCAATCCCCTTACGATTAAAAAAGAAGTTTGCTGAGTTGTTTTAATTTTATTGATTTTTTTTAAGAAAAACTATAACATACAATGATGACATGTCTTGAAAAAAGAGATAATTAATACTACTACTCCTTCGTAGATGGTAGAGAATTGTTATTTCTTGAGAAAGAGCCACTTGTAGAGTTTTTTGAAAACATTGGAATATTTTCATTTGTTACTAAGAAACCAGCTAAGAGACAGAGTAAAAATAGAGATGCGGGAACTTTACAACTAAAAGCAGTAACATCTATTAAGAGTGAAGATATAAAAACTTTTTGATTGAAAAATGTATTCCGACAACTCATGAGAAATGGCAAAAGGAAGATCGAGGGAATACAATTTTATTCAAGAACATATGTTTTGTGTGGAGATAAAGAGTTCCAAGAAGTTGCGTCCAAAAATAGCCTTGTATTCGTTTGATGTGTGAGCCACTGAACTCACCGGATTTGAATATACTATATCTTGGGGTTTTAGTGCTATTCAATCGCTACAACATAAAAAATGCCCAAAAACCATAGAAAATCTTGTTGGTGCCGTAAACGAGTCTTTTGAAATTTATCCCACAAAAAAGGTAAACCACATTTTCTTGACTCTTCAAACATGCATGGAAGAGATCATGAATTTCGGAGGATCAAGCAAGTACAAGATACGACATATGAAGAAATCCTCATTGGAGAAATATGATCTTCTTCCCATACAAATAAGTTGCGATGCTATATTAGTCTAAAATGTGATGACCGAATTACATTTGTCGAATTAGTGGAGATAATTTAGATTTTTGTTATTATGTTTTTTTTTGTCGAATCAAACGTTCTAGGATTAACTTTTGCTCTGTTTATTGTGCTCATAATGCTTTGTTTTTATGTACACTTGTGTAAGGAATTTGAGTTATTTTGCAGTTTGTTTCTTCTAGTACTTATTTTGAAAATCAAACCTAAATTCAAAGCAAGTAAATTAAAAGATCAAAAGCATGACAATTTTGCTTACGTTTATACCCCCGACTACAAATTCAGAGCAACAACAATCCAAATCCATCAATTTGTTTTTGCAAGAGAGTCACGTCCCTTTTGTCTAGAATACCATATGATTTATTTCTTGTATCTTTAGGCTTTATAGCCAAACTATTTTGTTTCCTTTTCTTTGTATTGATTCCTTGAAGATCAAGGCTAAATAATCAATATATAAGGTCTTTTATGGAGTTTGTAAAGAGAAGATCATCTGAATTTGATTTTTAATCCATGGTTAATCAATTCCATGTTCAAAAATTTTCATTGCAGGTTTTGTTTATTTTTGATGAGACCAATAAAACTATTTAACTGACTTGTGCCATTTTATCATATTTGTATAATCACAATAGGTAACGAGTTTCCAAAGATTTTTCCTAAAAACGATATGAACACTAATAAGATTACATATCCAAGAGATACCATCAATAATTATGGATGCGAAGCTAAAAAAATTATAGTTTCTTCGAGCTCTCAAACCAAAAATGGTTTTTCTTTGACTCTTTGGTTCACCCGACTAATCAAAGCTCTTTCACATAATCTGTGTCGTCTTCCGATTCACCGCAATGGTCTTGTCCATCTCCAACAAAAATTTGTTATGACATATTTTTTTTTACTACCAAGATCAACATCTTATAAATGAAGCTAACATATCATACTAATTTGCAAAGTTTGCAAGATTACAATAATACATTTCACATATTGAAAACAGAGCATAGCTAGTAAAAATGTGAAGGCACATAAATCCTTAGCATTTCAAGTACAACCTCGTCTATGTCTTCATCGGGTACCTTGTTTAGATCAAATTTTGAATTGTGCGAGGTTGTGTCTTGTGGATCGGTTGGGGATCTTCTTTGTTGCAATCTCGGAGTTATGTTAGTTTGAATCAGAGTTTGGTTTTCTTTAGGTTCTTAGTCTCAACTTTAGATTGTTAGGACTAAAATTTGGAACCATTAATTGTATTAATCTAGCTTTTTTAGTTTCTTGGAGCGGACTCGTTAATGGTAACTTGTCCGTAAACCACAAATGATCATAAAAAAATCCAATAAGCAAATCATTGATCTTAAACAACATAATGTGTTCATTTTGGAGTGGACTCGTTAATGGTAACTTATTTGTAAACCAAAAATTGATCAACAGAAAACCCAATAAGAAAATCGTTGTTCTTAACAAACATGACATATTTATAGTGGAGTAGACTCGTTATGATAACTTGTTCGTAAACCAAGAATGAGGATCAGAAACCCCAATAAGTGAATCATTGGTCTTAAACAAAATAACATGTTCATTTTGGAGCGGATCTGTTAATCAAGAAAACCCAACAATGTTGGCCTCAACCAAGAAACAAAACTCAACAAAACTTGTGGAATTCACCTATGATTCGACACTTGAACATTTTCGTTTTAAACATAAAGTGATTGAAGTAATAAGCATTCTGAACAATAACAAAACAAAGAAAAAAGTCACATACGTCATATCATCTTGCATCATTGAAAAAAAATATGATAAGCTTGAAACAAATGAATCAAGCCATCCATGCAAAGATTTGAGCGGTTTGATTTCTTTTCACTTCTATATCTTTGTTGAAGAAGAAAAAGAAGAAGAATGAATTTCATTTTAGGATTTGATTTTTTTTGTTTTTCCAAAATCCAAAACAATGTCGTTTTAACTAAATCTCAAAACAACGTCGCTTTGGTGCTACGGATTTGAGCAACGAAGCCACGTGTTGGATCCCATCATCTTAGTCATTGTTCCGTTGTCGTTGACTAATTAATGGTCAATTGATGGTCAACAAGTCAAAATACAAGTCGATACATAGATTGTTAGTTTATGTTCTAAATTTAAATTTTTATTGTTTTTAGGTCTAAATTGACCATAGAAGAAATATTAGGTCCAAAAAAACACATTCCAAATAGTGAATGTCCAAAACGGCCGTGTTCCCCACACATAGTACACAAAAAATCTTCTTTCAAAAGATATTTTGTTTTCAACTCAATTTTTGTTTGATTTGCTTAGTAGGTTGTACATAAATAATGAGCGAAAATTATAAAATCTATCATTTATTCCAAAATAGTTACAAAATCTACCACATCATTTCAATTTTGTGAAAGCTACCATAACTTTTATCTAAAATGAAAAATTTACCCTTATATTTGCTTCTTCTTCCTTCCTTCTCTCGTAACGACGACGGAGGTTGTGACGGTGATAGAGAATACGACGACGGTGGATGAAAACAGTAACATAGACTTCAACAACAGTGGACGAAAACAATAACATGGACTTCAACGACGATCGACGAAAACAAAGACGGAGATTGTGACGGTGACAAAGATTACGATGACTGTGGACGAAAACAGTGACAGAGGCGGCGAATATTGCCGAAAACGCAGATGGAGACTATTGACGAAGTCGGTGACGGCGGTGTGGACAAAAATGTGATGGTGGTTGTGGACAACGACAGTGATGATGGGTGTAAATAGAGACGGTGGTCTTGGACAAAAATGTGATGGTGGTTGATGACACATACAAAGACGAAGACGGTGGCCGTGGACTACGACGGCGACGGTGATCGTAAACAAAGACAGCGGCGATGGATGTGAACATAATCGGTGGACGAACAAGGTTGTGTCAATTGTCATTCACTAGAGTTCAAACTATGGTATTTAATCAAAGCATTTCCAATTATGATAGATTTTATAAGGAATTTTGAACTAAATGGTAGATAAAAAAAATATTATCATTCATTAATTTTTTTAATGAAAATATTGTTATGTATGTATCCATGAAAACAACTTTGTTTTCAACAATATATAAGATTATTATTTTTCAAATATAAGTAATAAATTATATTTATTATTCCTTTATGACATACAGTAAAAAGAAAATTAAAAAAAAATCTGTGTTTGAACAAATACTGTAAAGAGTGTTACAAATTCCTCTGACAAATACACTTTGAAACTAATCAATCCTTTCAAGATTAAACATAACCATATCTTCAAGAGCCGATCTGAAACCACTCCTAGGAAGACAATTCAGATTCTTTAACGCAAATTCAGCTTTCTCTTTAGCTAACTCTTGCGCTCTCTTGATCCCACCCCGATTTCTAACAATTTCAATCGCTTCTTCAAGCGATCCAGGCTCACAAAACTCTGACTCAATGATCTCTCTTAGCCTCGGCTCATTCTCTAGCGCGAATATCACTGGCGCGGTAATGTTACCTTTGGCTAAGTCATTTGCTGCAGGCTTCCCTAACTGCTCTGTAGACTGAGTGAAGTCTAAAATGTCATCAACTACTTGAAAAGATAAACCGAGATTCTTCCCGAACTGATACATTTGCTCTGCGACCTCTCTTTCGACTTTACTGAAAATTGCAGCTCCTTTGGTGCTTGCAGCTACTAATGAAGCTGTCTTGTAGTAACTCTTTAGCAAGTAGTCATCGAGCTTGACGTCACAATCGAATAAACTCGATGCTTGCTTTATCTCACCGCTTGCGAAATCTTTGATCACCTGGAAGAAGACATAATTATACCTGACTGACTTATGACCAAAATGTTCTTGTCTCGTTGTAGCTTCTTCCAATATCATGAAATGAAAAGACATAATTATACCTGACTTATGAGCTTAATGACTTCAAGGTTTTCGAGGTTTGCTAAGTACCATGATGCTTGAGCAAACATGAAATCACCAGCTAACACAGCTACTCTTGTTCCGAAAAGCTGGTGAACCGTTTCTTTTCCTAACAATACACATAAAAAAAGCTTAAAACTTTGCAGGCGAGTTAAAAGAAGTGAAAGTTTTTCTCACCTCTTCGCATATCACTTTCGTCTAACACATCATCGTGTATCAAACTAGCGGTGTGAATCATCTCAATGATCTCGGCTAAACGTCGATGTTCTACAGTAAGCTCCCTGCACCGATATCAACTAGAAATCATCATTTTTATTAATAAAGATTAACACAATTTTAAGGTCAAGAGATGTAATTGTGATGAGGCAGTTGTATGTATTACTTTAGGCCAGCTAATTCTGCAGTGGCTCGTGATACAAGGAATACCAAACCCGGTCTCATCCTCTTGCCACCAGCACTGAAAATCTGCTCAGCCGCAGATATCAAAACCGGGTTTTCTGCACCAACAATCTATAAAGAAAAAAGAGTATGTACATTAGAAGCATAGTCCTCTTTCAAGAAGCAAGAAAGAAAATGTTGCTGAGTATACTAACCGATAAAAGATTGTCGTTCAACCTTTGCAGATCATCAGTTACTACTTCAAACAAACTTTCCAACGATATCGGCTTTGGTGTCTCTAGATTCAGCATCACTCTTTTATCTTGACCAAGACCTACACAATCATCATAAGCATCAGACTCCAAATTCAAAAACTCGTAAGCTTTTTTACTTCTCTATTAATTGTCTAGTTTTGAGTATCTCAATTTATAAGTCTCTTTGCCTCAACCAAAGCTACACACTTCTATTTCCACAGCAAAACATCGAAAAAAATCTCAAAAATTCTACAGTCTGTTTTCATGAGACTACTACATAGAAGAAAGCTAAAAAGCTTCACTGTTATGTGACCAAGACATGAATTACTTAAATGTGAAATAATTGATTTACTATTTGGGCAATAAAGAGGAAGCTCAAGAATGTCAAACATGAAGAAACTAATAATCATACCATTGACCAGAGTATTCTCCTTGGGTTTCGCCGGAATCGCTCTGAAACTCCCTAAATCTCGCCGGAGATAAACCAAATTCCCACCACCACCACCATAGCTTCTGGTACCAATCCTACAAACAGTCTTTGAACAATTCCCGAACAAGATTCGACGACTTGAGGTAGAAGAACAGCCGCATGGCATCAGATCAAGAACACTCGTACCCAAGTCTATATTCCGACATGACATCATCATTTCTCCGACAAAACCCAGAAAGGACGACAACTTTTATGCAAACCCAACAATAAAAAATCGACTATTAAGCTAGCCCAAAGAGGAAAAACCTTAGTTTTTGAACACGATTAAGTGTATGAAGTCAAGGTTTTTTTTCTTCTCTTTTCTCGCTACCGAGAGATTGGGTGTATGAAAATTACGCAAAAAAAAAATATATTAAATAGAAGAAATTATAAGTGAATCTAGTTTATTGCCTTGTCGATTTTCTATGAGTGGACGAGACATATGAGAAGAAGAGCTCTCTGGAGGTAGAGAGAGATTTCAGATTTGTTGTGTCCGTTTTTTAATTTATTCAATATGCAAATTGAGAGAGGGAAAAACCATTAAAAACAGAGACCGAGTTCTCTTTATCAAAATCAGAAGCTGAGATGTCTCCACGTGTTTAATAGATATTGGTTCATGATCCATCTCGTATCAAATTTTTCGAGGTTAGAGAATATACTTTTTTTTTCTGATTTCGTGATAATTAATTACTTATGTTAGGGGGTCATTTTAATATTATTTCTTCTAGATCTCAGATTTTTTAAACCTTTCTTACGTACAATAATTGAGTTCTAGGGGAAAACAAAAGATAAACTAATCTGTGATGGTATATGAGAAAACTCTGTCAAAAACTAACTCTTGTCTTCCCCAAATTCATTTGATAAATAATTCAATCGCCTCTCTTTCTGATTCTTGTTCATTTCAACATAAATTATAAGGAAAGAAGATAGACCAACATCGATTATTTGATAACGAAAGATGATTCTTGTTCATCTCCGCATATCCTTCCTCATCGCTGGAGATCTCGGACACATTCAGCTTCATCCTCCAGAAATAACAGGATTTCAGGGTGGGGCGCTGGGGCGGCGCTGACTCGTTTCAGCTTCGTTGACTAAGACAGTTAGGAGAATTTTCAGCGCGGACGACGAACGGTCCACTGTGGGAGGATTGGCCTAAGGCTAATTACACTTATGATCATAAATAAGCTTTATGGACCGGATTTCTGGGGTGAAATCCAGCTCCAACCGAATAAAACTCTTTTCCACTATTATAAATCGCTTGAGCTTTACAGAAATTAGTAAAATCAAGTCTCAGTAAGGGAATTGGCAAATCTATACATTAGCAATAGTATAAGGAAATCTCAATAATAATCGATGCCGGTCTATCTTGTTGCAAACAATTGTTGACATTCCAATGCTTCTTAATTTCTTATGATCCTGCAAAATGCAACCAAACAAATAAGAAAAAAAACAATTCAAGATCTTGAATTTGATCTCTATTAGCTTTCAACAAAACGTAAAACCTTTCTCTTTCTCTCTCACCTTCCAAGCCGAGATAGCTCAGGTTCCGCTAAAAGCATATCTTGCAACGGTTTCGCATCTGTGTACCTTTCACTAGAACTAAAAACAAATACAAACAAGTCACAACAAGTCACAAGAGAGTGAGAGAAGAAAGAAAAGAGATTTACTTACTCGCAGATGTGATCGATTGTGAGTAATCTATGATGAATAAGGAAATCACGACCGACATAAGTAACAACCAAGGAACCAGAATCAGGATGTGGCCAGCTTCTTGAAGTAGGGAACCTGAGAATGAAAGTGCCTGGTTCTTGACCTTGAAGCGAATGCTCCGCCTCTTCTTTAGTCACAAACCCTTCAATCCATCTAGGCGAAGAAGAGCGCCACATTCCGTTAATCAATCCCCTGGATATTGCAGAAGCAACCGGGAACAACCAACACCACATTTTCTCAAAATTCTCTTGAGTTATGTACTCATAGCATCCACATATTCTCCTTAGAAGCTCAAAATCCTGACAACAATTTCATGTCAGAATCACATTATGAACAATTGAGAAAGTTCAAGCAGATAAGACCTGGGGAGTGAGAGATCTACTGCTGCATTTAGCAATTCTCATGAAATGTTCTTCAATCTCAATGACCACATTATCCCAATGAACATGTTGATAGTTCCGAGAGATGAGAATCCACGCATTTGTTCCTTCTGCTATCAGTTTTCTTGCCATTTTGATTTGGTAGCTGGAAAAATTGAAAGACTCAAACTTGTGCTTATCTGTGTGAGTCTGATATAATTTCTTTACCTGTGGTGGGAGCATCCGGAATAGAGACAAACTTGATCTGCAAATTCCGAAACTTGTTCGTCTGATGAATTGTTTGTGATTTCCTTCAGAAGAAGACATCTCTCTGTTAAGTTTCCAAGGCAGTATCTGAAAATCATCGAGTCTGAGATTGTATATTTCCTGGACACCGTAGAGTCTCTAACTTTGGTGTTCTCTGAATCAGTTGAAGAGTTTTCTTCTTCTTCTTTTTCTTCATGGTTCTCATGTCTCCATTCCATACTTGTACCATTTCCATTCTCGATCTAACTCAGAGAGAAACAATGATGATAAGAAGCAATAACACTGAGTTTCAATATGGATAGATAAGAGAAATTGGATTACCTCACTCTCAGAAATCTTTTCTTCTCCTACTCTGATCCGTTTCGTAGAGGAAGAGGTATGTAGAATATCCGATGTTCCATTTCTTGACGCAATTTCGGTTTCTCCTCCATCTAATGGATAGTCAGTGTGGTTCAAACTTTTAGGTGTAACAGAATCACATTTCCTCGAAATGCAACGGATTTGGTTGGTCAACGTTTCGAAGAAAGGATAACAACCCTTCACTTCAGGTATTTCGAACTTGATGCAGAACAACCTCTTATCACTCTCGGACGAAAGCTACAAAACAAGAATCCTTCAGTGATTTTAAATATGTGGAATCCCGTTATGGCCTAGACTTTATGATCACTACCTGAGATGTTTTGAGCTTGAAGGAAGCACGTCCGTTCAATAAGTTGCACGGTTTATCTTCAGCTGCGAATTCAACTCCTTCATAGCTTACCAAAAGGGGAGCCTCAGAGTCACTCGTCTTCTCGACAGGTGTCCCACTATCAGCATACAGTAGAGAAGCCACAACCTGCAAGATCAAATCGCTAATCTGCTATCAGAAATTCTTCCAACGCTAAACAAGTTCACAAGTTTAAGAGAAACCACAAGAACATGAACCTTCACATCCTTGTGCACAGGCTGTCCAATAGCATTCGATAAAACAACATCCAAGGAAAACATCTTCCGGTTTGCCTATTAGAAAACAAGATCTCGACATTATGAAAAATAAGGCATCAAAAGCATACACAATTAGCAATACAACTCTAAACCTTTCCGCCAACGATACTCCAAACACCATCTTCATCTTCATCTAATTCAATTCCTGATGTGGATTGCTTCTCAATAGATAACCATAGAGGCGGGTCCTGGCAAAGAAAAGAAGCGTAATAAAGAAACACAGGACAAGAGTCATTTTCGAAAACGAAGAGAGCGCAAAGATTTTATACTTTTGTGTAATGGTAGTTTACAGGGACACTAGAAGGCAAAACTTGTGCACAGTGGATGAAACCCTGAACGCTATAACCATCTCCACCAACACTGAATAGTGAAATCTTTCGCGCACAATCTGAATTTGTGCCATTGGTCATCAAAGAGGTCAAGACTTGTTCTCCTACAATCTCTCCACAAATATGAAGACGCATGTAGTTTCTAGAAACCTAAGAAACAATTCAAATCAGTAAACCGAACAATAAGAGAGATATTGATCGATTACAAAGCGTCTTATTACCTCACAACTCACATGAACCCATTTTTGAAGGGGAAACTCAGCTTTTGTAGAAACATTAGGAACTTCAGTCCAAGAAGAAATGTTAACAGGATCAGGAGCTTCCTTGTGAAGGAGAGTCAATGGCAAAAGCATCAACTTCTTGTTTTCATCTAGAACAAGGAAAGGTGCACTAACACTCATGTCAGAGTGAACCTGAGAAGAAAAAGCCACTTCAATCAGAAGCTGTTGTTTCAGAAAACCCTTAATCAGAACGATCAACACTTAAACCGGTCTTATAAAACAAGAATAACCAAAAATGGTACTCAAAGTTCCAACCTTTTTCCCTAAATTTCAACAAGCAAGACGATCCATACAAGTTACAAGACAATGAATATGCGAAATCGCTTAGAGCTCACCTGTCTGATGATTGTAGAAGGGTAAGTGGTGGAATCTAAGAGATAAACCCAGAAACAAAGAGAGAAAGTTTCAAATTCTTGGTTTTCCACTTCAACATCGACATTGAAATCCTCTAACAGATAGTATTTATCGGTGTCAATCGCACAATCACTCGCCATTCTCAGAGAGGAAAAAAAAAAAGCTCTCGACTTTGCAAACGAAATCCAAAAAAAAAAGAGAAATGTAAAACCTTTTCTCGTCACCTAAACAAACAAATTCGATCGATCAGCTTAAAAAGAAACTCTGAGAAGATTTCTCCTCTCGTCTTTTGACGGCTGTTAATTAACGGTTGGTACCGTCTTCCGGTGGTTTCAGTGTGTAGGGGAAGATCAGCAAATAATCTACTGCCTCGCGACCACCGTGCTAAACTAGATATAGCCAATCAGATTCTTCAATTCATGTACTTTTCTCCTCTTTTTTTGTCGTTTTCTTTGGATAAAATCTGCATTTACAAATTTTGGAGAAAATTGAAAAACTGCGGATGGATCATTTAGGAGGGGTTATTGGATTAGGAATTT
The DNA here is from genome assembly GCA_963576765.1 of Draba incana. Lineage (NCBI taxonomy): Eukaryota > Viridiplantae > Streptophyta > Magnoliopsida > Brassicales > Brassicaceae > Draba > Draba incana. The sequence continues at coordinate 21,648,414 of OY755208.1, forward strand.
TAAAGTATTTTGTTGGATTTGTATTTGAGAGTATTCTATTGGGTTTTAATAGATTCCTCACATGAGAGTGGTATTTTGATGTATTTTATTGTATATGTATTTTGAAGGACTTTGTTAGATTTTGTTGAATTATATTGGTATGAATTATTATGCACGTAGAGGTTAATAATAGCAAATCATTACTGGAAAACATCATTCCATCAAATAACCGGTTATACCACTCAAATGTATTACATTGTCAAATTGAACAAAATCTAATATAACCAGATAGTATAAAAAACAGGTTATTAGTTCTATACATAAAAAACAGGTTAATAATAGCAAATCATTACTGAAAAATAACTTTCATCGTTGATTAAAAAACTGAACAATAAAAACCAGAGAACATGTCCAAGAGATACAACAAGAAAAAAAAGGAACCACAGTAACAAAATAATCCTAAAATTCAGATGGGTCTTTACCTTTAACCAAAAAACTCTTCAACCAGCTAAGCGATGATTACAATTTTTAATTTTCATTACTAGTTGCATCGTTCCACATTTCTTTGGCCATTACTTCTCTCCACATATTAGCATGTTCTCTTTCTTGATCTTGCGTTTCAGGAATTTCTTCACCAATTTCAGGATCATCTCTTGCATTGTTGTTTTCCATGCTTTCTCTTGCATAAATGACGTTGGTATAATAGCAATACTCAAATTCACCTGCAATTCTCACCACATCAAGTCAAAAATGATACTTATCCACAATATCTCCTTCACAAAAATAAGGCTCACGAAGATTATAATTATGTATTCTTATCATTTACCACAAATCAACTAAAGGAATCCATATATTAATAAAATTCTAATCACCTACGAGGAAGAAGTGAAATTTGTGTTTTGGAGAGTTCATATTCTTTTGTTTGTATTTTGAACAGAGTATATGAACAGAGTTAATTCACAAATCAACTAAAGGAATCCATATACATGAGCAACAAAGTTTCCAGATTTTTTAACCAATCCTTGAATTTCATTATCTCTGTTCATCATCATCTTCTTGTTGCAATTAGATCCCAGTTTATTATGACCTTGAGGTTGTGTAAACGCCACAGAGTTTATATCAATCTCACCCAACGGATTCCTCCTATACGGGGAAGAATGCTCAGTTTTCCGGCTAAGTTTCGACGGAGAAGGCTGACTCGCCGCTCTTGTCGGTGACTGTGACCTCGGAGACGCCGTTTTTTCCGACGTTTCGCTTAACCGTAATCCGTTTGATAGATCCATCTCCTCCATTGTTGTTGATTTTCTCCGTCGCAGGAACCGAGACAAATTTCGCAGGTCTACTGTTATTGTTACTCGAACTAACAGAACTGACATCACCGGCGAAGGAATTAGGGTTAGGGTTTATCTCCGATCTTCTTCCAGGAGATCTACTTACCACGGTGACGATTCCGATGAATCCATCGTTCAGCTTCTTCTTCTTCTTCTCCACCGTCTTCAACATCGTCTTCCTCCGCGGCACCATCGAAGCTTCTCTTAGATCCAGAGCATCTTCTGTTTTTCGCGGCGGCGGAGTTGCTTCGGCTTAGTCTTCCACACTGAATTAGTATCGCATCGACATCTACTGGATTCTGATTCGAATCGGTTGATTTCTCCGGCGAATCTTCCCGATCTGTTGTTTTGGAAAGTTCATGGCTCTTTCGATGTTTTATCACGAACACCTCTTTCCTCGTCTTCACGTTCTCTTCTTGTAGCTCAGTCAAGATTTCATGTTTCTGTAAAATCACAAATCCCAAGGTAAGCTTGGTATTTTGTTTGTTCATGTTTTAGACCAAATAATACATCAGAATCTATTATAATCAAAATCTCCTAAAATCAATATTAAATTGAATAACAACTGTTTTTATTGTATTTTAGAATACATCAAACAAATGACTAATCCAATAACCGTAGTTTTTAATGTATTTCTATAGAATACACTATTGAATAACACAAATATTACTCTGATTTTAAAATGCAATAAAATACACAATTGAATAACCCCTCCTTAGATTTACGTTTTGCCTTTAATTTGAGCAGGTTTTTTTATAGAGCTTTTATTGAAAACTAGATTAGAACCCGCGCAAAATGTTCGTTTAAATTGTTGACTTACATGATTTATGATAAGGTAATATACGGTTTTTTGTTTTAGTAATAAAGTTAATAAATCACATTTATGATTTTGCACAATGTCGGAAGTTTATGTTATAAATTTGAAATTATATCTAGTTGGGGTATGTATTGGCACAATAGTATATACTTCAGATATAGAGTAAACATAACTCTTTACTTGGGTATGAAATAACTAACTTTTTTTTACACGTGGCATCCAGGTCATTACAATTTAACGGATTATTAACACCGTCACGACCAATGTATGATTTTGCACAAAATTAAAAGTTTATGTAGTAAATTTAAATTCTTTCTTAATTGATGTATGTTTTAACACATTGATACATTTTAGATATAAATTGAACATATATGATATCTCCATACTTGAGGTATGAAATATGATGCGAACCAAACGGTTCGATCAAGAAAACCGAACTGGAGAAATTAGTAAACTGATCGTGAACGTGATTCCTAAGTGGTAGGATTGATCTCCACTTTCCCATTCCTTCATGTCCCCCTAATTTGTATGACTCGTGAGCTCTTGTTTCTGTTTGTATTTAAACAATCTAATGGCAAGATAATAGATAGACTTGAAATATGAAAAACAGTTTTATCTCTTTAAGCTTTTGGGACCTTAACAATTGGTATGAGAGCTTCCATTTCGTTTTTGATTCGGACCACTTCGTGGTATCAAAAAACAACCTTCATTCATCATCATAGCTTGATTCGGACCGTCTCTTTGTGGTATCAAGATATGGAAAGTTACAAAGAAAGCGTTGAAGATTTAAAGGCCTACATCCTTTGTGAAGTACATGATGGGGTCCAAAAGATAAAGGCTGGTATGATGGTCAAATTTAAGAGTCTTCAAGAGGCCATGAACCGTTTTGTGGAGACTATAAGAAATATCAGATTGGGTGGCGGAATTGTCAGTGGTGGTGATTTCCAACAATCTACACGATCACATCTCTGCCATGATCACGAGAGGAAGAAGAGGACAACACGGACAGAGAAAATGAAGAAGAAAAGGCCACAGACGAAGAAGAGGAAAGAGCGACAAAGAAAGAAACATGTTACCAAAGTGTTGGTGTATTGGCAAGGACTTCAACCAACAAAATCAACATGGAAAGATGGGCGAGCTTTCCTTAGAACCTTGAGGACAAGGTTCATGTTGAATGGGGGAGTAGTGATGTGAACCAAACGGTTCGATCAAGAAAACCGAACCGGAGAAATCAGTAAACTGGTCATGAACGTGATTCCTAAGCGGTAGGATTGATCTCCACTTTCTCATTTCTTCATGTCTCCCTAATTTGTAGGACTCGTGAGCTCTTGTTTCTGTTTGTATTTAAACAATCTAATGGCAAGATAATAGATAGACTTTAAATATGAAAAACAGTTTTATCTCTTTAGGCTTTGGGGACCTTAACAAAATAGCCGACTTTTCTAAGAACATACCAACTTTCTTAAGTGATTGTCCTTGACTTTTGTTGATAGTAATAACAAAAGCCACCGCTAAAGGAAATTGTCGACGGTGCATTTTGAAAGATACTTTTACGACTTGATGGTTGAATCAAAAGTCACAGAATAAGAACTTTATCACTTGTACGATCTCCGGTAATGATTATAGCTTCAATCATAAACTCAAACATTTATGTAATCTGAAGCTTAGTTCCATTCACCAGCCTTGCTCAATGTTAGGCAACAACATCACATGACAACCAATCATTAATCGTAGTTTATGCATTAGTAATCCAGAAACATTTATACTATTCAGAAAATCTAGTAACATTGGATTTTTCTTTGCACCATCACCGTCCTGAGGATCAATACTATCTGGATTTAGATAAATGTGTTATTCGCCTGTCACAAAAATATACTTTATCTTTCAATAGGAAATGTTCTCTTATCTATCCATATTGAAACTCAGTGTTATTGCTTCTTATCATCATTGTTTCTCTTTGAGTTAGATCGAAAATGGAAATGGTACAAGTATGGAATGAAGACATCAGCACCACGAAGAAAAAGAAGAAGAAGATAACTCTTCAATATGGATATTGATTCATTGAAAAACTTTAAAATATAAAATGTTCTGTTTTTTTCTCTCTCTATCAAATCGAGTAAAAAATAATCAAGATTCTTTGATGAAATTATCGTTGACATCAGTCATGTGTACGCTTTTAAAAATAAAATCTTTTATTCCATTTAAATATCGGTCTTTGGTATAACAATATTGAAATTAGTTACAGTCCATTCTGCAATTTGATTCTTGCTCATATAAAATTCAGTTCCTAAATCTATCGACGACCAATGTCTCTCCACCGGTTTCCCTGGATCCTGCAATTTTGTGTGTGTAATGATGATGTAATAACATAAATGCATGCAATATATATACACATAAAGATTACAAAATTACCTGGTAAAAGTAGAGTGATTGAGAGAGTTTTCCGACATCAAGTTCCCAAGTTCGTGGATCTCCAATCCACCCTTGTCCTTTCTTTGTCGTATACCCAAACTCTTCCCATACAGGATGAGGCAATATCTGCAGAATCTCCTGCGGTTGTGGATTACTATACGGATCACAAACATCGTATGGAGTTTCCGCGAAACGCGCGTTTCCGGGAACGCAATAATAGTGGTACGCTTCGTAAGGGAATCTCTCTTTGTCCGTCCTGTGAACTTTAGTCCCGTTTGGAAACGTGTGGTACGGCGGACAAGCGTTTAGGTGGTTGCGGTTGCAAACGGCGGTTGATTGGGGGTTGATTATCATCTCGCTGTACCTAGTGACATCAGTTGTGACGTCACCGTCGCATTCTCTACCGTTGTTTTTCCAGCAACTTCCCATGTCCATCAGGTAGAATTGGCTCCCTGATCCGCCACCTTTTAGAATCTCTAGCTTGAATGTAACTTTGAAATTCGGCGATTTAAGCGGCTTGTTGCATCATAAAAAGATCACAAAACAGAGTATTTTAGTCCTAAATGGCTCACAATGTTGTTTATTAAGCGCTTGCGTTTATGTAAGTAAAAGATAAAAACCGGTTTGGGCATCTAGTTTAACCGATCCAAACGAAAAAAACCAATCTAAAAGGAGAAAATAAAACCGATTATAGGTTTCAAATTCAAATCTAAAAAAAATCAACACCGGTCGGAAAATATAGGATAGCTTAAGCCGAAACCGCATCAAACTAAATGAAAACATCAGAAAAATTAAACCGAAATTGATCAAAAGTCGTATTAGAGAGAGTCACATGAAGATGAAACAAAGCATTTCTCAAAACGTTTTTTTCTGCGTTTGCGATTCTGAACATAATATGTATGTTCCAAAACCGGAAATAATATGGATTGAAAATAAACAAAACACAAAATAGTGATTCAGAAACAGAACCAAAGAGTAAATAAACCATTTACATACTCAAACAACCCATCAAACCCCAAAAACAAGAAAATACCAATCGAAATTGAACACAAAATAGGATTAGAAACTTACCATCTTCATCATGCCTCTAGTATCATAATGATAACCACCAGAGAAACCTCGAGTAGCATCAGCTCGTAGATAAAGCATCAACCATGGATACTTAGAAGAAGTCTTCAACAAATGATGAAAAACCCAACTCTCATTTCCACCAATCTTCTTCTCCCATTTCACCTTATAATACGAATTATTCCCAACCACTGAACTATCTTCTTCGTCCCTATCCAAATCCCAAGTCCCATAAAAACTCCCACTCATTAATCCTTCTTTTTGATCCACTAAGCTCACTACAAGAAAACAGGCGGTTTTCTGACGGCCAAATCCGTCTGAAATCCGTCGGGATACCCTCTATTCCGACGGATTACAGACGGAATTTGTCCGTCAGTTCTATCGCGTCAGAAAATACAAATCCGTCAGGATCCCGTCTGAGTATCCTGACGGTTGTCTGACGGAATGTGGATCCGTCTGAGTACGTGACAATTCCGTCTGAGTTTGTATTACCGTCGGGAGTCCGTCAGGTATCCGGGGATCGACAGTCCGTCAGACAACCGTCAGGATACTCAGATGGGATTCTGACGGAATGTGGATCATCGGAATCCGACCACAAATCCGGTGATCGACAGTCCGTCAGGATCCCGTCTGAGTATCTTGACGGTTGTCTGATGGACTGTCGATCACCGAATTTGTGGCCGGATTCCGGTGATCCACATTCCGTCAGGAAACCGTCTGGACAATCTGACGGGATCCTGACGGAATTGAAATAATTTAAAAATAAAATAAAATATAAATAAAATTTATTTATTTTATTTATATATAAATTTATAAATGAAATATATTTAAATTAATAACAAAAAATAAAATTTAAAATCATAATAAAATGAAAAATGTTTTGATACCAAATATAAAGTTTTACATAAAAATTTAAATTGTCCATAAACATTTACAACCCTTGACGACGGAAGAACTCGTTCATCTTTTCCTCCATCAGACGATATTTTTCATCCGCCTCCGCCTTCTCTCTCCGGCGGATTTCCTCCGCCTCCGCCTTCTCTCTCTGGCGGAGGGCCTCCGCCTCCGCCTTCTCTCTCTCGTGGAGGGCCTCCGCCTCCGCCTTCTCTCTCTCGTACCTAGCCTCCAAATCTGTGATCCGGTTGGTCAGGTCGGCGTTTTGTGCTAGCAAACTACTACCACCGTGAAAGGGAACCGACGAAACGGATGAGGAACTCTCTTCGGGGAGGCCGTAGACACGACCTCTGGTCTTAGGGGTAACCTACGAAAAAAATAAATAAATCAATTTCAAAACTTAATCGTATTAAAAGGTATTTTAAATGTGTTTAAAATTGACTCATTTACTAACCGTGTAAGTGAACTCGTTGATCTTCTCGACTGGAACTTCGGTTGAGGGCGGAGTTCCCTCGACGATCGGTTGCGATTGGAGGTACTCCTGCCCGAGCTTCTCCACGGTCTCCACGATTTCCCGAGCAAGCGGATCTTGGATTTCACCAGTCTTTCTGTTGGTGTGGACATCTCTGACGACATCAATATGCGAAGGAAGCACACCGGTCTTCGCATACTGTTATGAAAGTCAAGTATGGAAAATGTTAATTATAAATTAAAAATTGTTGAAAAATTAAGAATGTTACCATTTGCTGTACACGTGTCGCCTTGCTCGTTGCACCGAGGTTATGGGTCGCCGGTCGCTCCTCCGGTTAGTCGAGTGTGTTTCGGAGGTGGCTTTAGTATCCGGAAGATCCCAATGTGCCACTAGTCCAGCCCATAATACTTCGTTGTTTTTAACAGCGGTAGGCACCTTACGGTACTTCATCCACCCCTCCTTCCACTCGTTCATCTTGTGCCTGTACTGGCTCTTTGCCTTCTTGTCGAATTCACGTCGGACCCGAGAAGTCAGGTGTGGGTTCCACGTAAAATCTTGCTGAAAAAAAACAATAGTCGAATTACTATTGACAATTCGAATGTATTATAAAAGATGAATTTTCAATTTAGAATATCAAATCATACCGCAAATTGCCGAAACCATGTGTCCCGGTCTTCCACCGGCATGTCCTTATAAGTGGGATACGGTTTAGTTATCATGGAATTGATCATTCCGTTGATAGATGTCGAGATACCGTTCTGGGAATATTGGAACCTACACAATATTTTCTTTGATATTTTGTTCACAATTTTATTAACTTAATATAATCCTATAAATTTTGAAAAGTAGTCATTACCAGGTCGTGTTAGGTGGTAATTCGGGATCAAGGCGAGGCAAGACATCCCGACCGGGTTGCGACACAAAGTCCTCCATGCTCATTTGCGTAAGAGCTGGGCCACCTGAACCCATAGGAGCAGTCTCGGGGATGTGCGACTGACCCGCAGTCCCACCTCCCCCGGAGGAAGAAGTACCGCCTCCTCTACCCTCACTAAATCGCCCATAATCCCTACGATTTACAAATTTTTTACATAAGTTTTTGATTTTTCCTGACATATTTAAAATTTCTATGTCAATTATAAATTTAAACTTTACAACCTTTATTACGGGGTTAGGGCTTTTGGAAAATTGTGATTTTGAGATTTTGAAAGTTATAGATTTTAGTATATATGGTAAATTGGGAATTTCCGATATTGGAATTTCGAAAAAAAAACAGTTACCTAATTCGCCGACATCACGAAGACCAAACACGTACTCTTTTTAAATGTTTTAAAGGTTTTTGTGCATATAGTTAATTTTTTATTGTTTCTTTTTAGATATATATTTAGGAATTTAGGAATTGTGACATATATTATATCATATTATAATTTTGTACATATGTATATTTTTTAGATAATTCAAGAATTGGATCATACTATAAATATGTATATTATAAATACGTATAAATCCTTATAAATTACAAACACTTATTAAAATTGAAATTCAATTCTTTGCCAAAAATAATAAAATTTTAAAAATTTCATAATTTAAAAATCCCTTCCTAATTTCCTCATAACCCCAAAATTCTCATATTTTTATATTTTATCAATAATTTTAACATCCCTAGTTTCATAAAATTACTAATTTGCTTATTATATCCCTAAATTCATAGGGATTCTAATTTCATTTTCTAATTTCTAAATTCATAATTTCTAATTTCTAATTTCATAAATTAGATTTCTAATTTCTAAATTTCTAAATTCTAATTTCTAATTTCATAAAATCATAAATTCATAAAATTTCTAATCACTAACATTTCTAATTTCTAAATTCATAAAATCATCACAAAATTTTAAATCCCTAAATTCATAACATTCCTAATTTCATATTTTCCCCAATTCAACAATTCAACAATTCATCACAAAATCATCCTAAAATTCACATTGTTCAATTCCAATTTAACAAATTCCTAATTTCCTTTCATTTCCAAATCAACAATTTCCTTTCAAACCCCTAAATTCATAAACACCCAATTTACATATCCAAAATCCATATGAAATACACAAAACTCAAAAAAAACTTACATTCTTTGGTGCATATGATGCAAGGACGCCGGAAAATGAGTGGCGAACGGCGGCTTAGCGGACGGATGATTGAATAACGTCGGAGTCGGCGATTTGGGGTGGTTTTGTTTTCTCCGTTCTGTGTCTGCGAAGAAGACGAAGTGTCTGTTCTTATAGAACTATATGACGGACTCCGGACGGTATTGTGACGGATATTAAAAATCCGTCAGATTTCCGTCAGCAACTCCCGCCGTTTCGATGAGATCAATGCGTTTAGGCGGGAGGAATTAGGGTTTCCGTCAGAATCCCGTCATAACGTAAAGACGGGATTCTGACGGTTAATGTTTTTTTATTAATTTTGTTTCTCCGTTCCTAAATTAATAAAAAATATATATAAACCGTCAGAATCCCGTCGTTACGTCATGACGGGTTTCTGACGGGTGTTTAATTTTTTTATTAAATCTTGTTTCTCCGATCCTAAATTAATAAAAAAACAAAGAACCGTCAGAATCCCGTCATAATATACAGACGGGATTCTGACGGTTTAAATAAATTTTTTTTTTAATTTTTGTTGATCCGATCGAATCGGATCGGAAAAACAAAAATTAATAAAAAAACATTAACATTCAGACGGGATTCTGACGGTTCTTAGTTTTTTTTTTTTATTTTGTCTATGTCCGAGTGGAACAAATATAAAACATCTAATCCGTCAAAAATCTGTGATGGTTGAAGTTCATTTAGTTTGTATTCGGAGAGAAAAAATTGAAATATGATGAACAAAACGTCGGATCGAGTTCCTTCAAAATGTATGGCGGATTTGTTACGGATTCGTAATTTTATTCCAATTTATTCGTATCTTAGAATCGAAAAGAATGAATTAAAGGTTCTGTAATATTTTCCGTTAATAATTCTTTCTAAGCGGAAATAATACTTTAACAGAAAATCAGTCGGAAATCCGTAATATGACATATAAATTCATCGATGGTACATACTAAAATCGTGGAAGGTAAAATAAAATATATAACAACATTATGCGGATAAACTCGTACAAAGGATAGTAGGAAAATATTAAAATCATGGACGGGTCGGATGTTTATTCATCATCTGAGTCTGGAACTGTTTCATATTCGTACCCAGTAGTTCCTTCATCTTCCTCATCGATGGTAGATACTTCCGTTGGTTGGTATTCAGCAATCATCGAATTAGCACCGATTATCTGTTTCGAAAATGAATTTAGTTAAGCCTTCCTATAAATATTTATAAACGTATTATACATCTACCTTAACAATGTTCCGCTCTGTGATGTTCAGGTACTTTGAGTTCCTGTTAAAACGGCAAACGGTAACATTTTTTAGGATGACCACCGCACCTACGCTAGTGGTGAGTCTGTACTCGTCCTTCTCGAAGATGTTATGGTGCATGGTTCCCTCGATTTTTCCTGAAGGATCTTTTAAGGTTACTAGCAGATCCCCCTGGTCATTGGGGGTCAAACAAGAGAGCATAGCCACAATCTAATAATGAAATAGAATATACTTCAGTCCGATAATTAACTGTATGTTTAAATGTAAATAAAATAGGTTGAAAACGAAAACCTTTTTGACTTTCACAAATTGTGAATGCGGGGATTGAATTTCTCCAACCTGGGTCCACAATGGTGTGCTCCTATTGTTATAAGAACCTACATGTATGAATGATAGACCGTGTATTTGTCAGCTACAATCATTATTGTAAAAGTACATATATATATATATATATATACCTTCACGGATAAAGTAATCCATAGTAGAAGTCCACCGAGGACTACTAAAATCATGGTCGGCCTGTGTTGTGTCATTGAAGACCTCACGAATAAAATCTTGTGTTGGGATTTGTCTGAGAACTTTCACCTCGCAGCACCTTTGCATCATGAGACCTCTTGCGATTCATTCCTCGCCGTACGACTTGGCCAGGTCCCGGCATTACGGGCGTTTGGTTCTGGGATTGTTGAGTTTGATGGAGTGAAATTGTCGGTTCAACATCAGTAACATTTAAGTTATCGTAAGGAGGGCTTGCAGGAACAAGAGTTGTGTTTGGCGGGTAGTGACCGGGACCTCGGTTTTGCATATAGTAATTCCATAGATCTCTGTTACCCATAACTTGATTGACTATTTTTGTGTTATGTTTTTCTGGTGAAAATTTTTATGGAGGAATGAGATAGAAAATGTGGAAACTTATGTAGAACGGATAAACGTCCGCAATCCGTCAGTAATCCGTCAACTCAGTCCGACATAAAACCCCACCAATCCCTTCGGCCACTGGAGACGAATCTTAATTACCACTAAAACTTTGCCGACATCGAAGACCGTCGGCAATCCGTCATAAATCCGTCAACCCACTCCGACATAAAACCCCACCAATCCCTTCGGCCACTGCAGACGAATCTTAATAACCACTCAAACTTTGCCGACATCGAAGACCGTCGGCAATCCGTCAGAAATCCGTCAACCCACTCCGACATAAAACCCTACTATACTCTTTGGTATATACATAAAAATTCTACTATAAATACACTTCATGGAGTGTATTTCTTCTACACCTCTCAATAACACAAAATATGTCTTCTCCCTCTCCTAATGAAGACGCAGAAACAACACCCGACCTTGATCCTTTTGGATTTCCAATAATACCAAAATTCTCGTGGGAAACCCAATCTTATTGCGACGAATCGTTTAAAGAGCTGCCCACTTACTCGTGGGAATTTGATACGTGCTCACCAATCCATAAAGAAGATTCCACATCAACAATAGTGCCTGACACCCATTGCTCGCCAAACATCCACCACATTCCAAAATTATCGTGGGAATCGCCATCTCAGTGCGACAAATACACTAAAGATGTACCCACATACTCGTGGGAAGATGATTCATGCACTCCCAAAAATGAAGATGGGTTGGGTTTTCCTAATCACAAATACGATACGTACCAGGCCTATTGTGCTGACCAGAACCGGGTTCTGGAAGCCGTCCAACCATATGAATTCAGTGAACCGTCATATACTTACGGTGGAAGTCCTTCCTATGATTTGATAGGCGCCCAAAGCCCAGAAAAGCCAAACTTCAATATAGATGTTGATGCAATCAACAAATTATGCGACGGAGTTTTAGATTCTCCACCAAAGAAAAAAAAGGGAAAGAAAATCACTAAATGGTTCTAACCAATGGTAAGTTTGGAGTGGATACAGACCTATGGTATTGATACCTGAATATTGTCTATTATGTTCTTGTACCATAACCGTTGTGTGTTTATCTGTTGGAAGTCTTTACTCTACCTGTGTAATAAGTTGTTTTACATTTTATGTTTCATTAAATGTAATGTTCTATTGGAGTTGCATAATCAAAATATATCGTCAATTAATAAAAAAGGCTTTATTATATACTAGTAAATGGCAATGATATCAAACATTTATTCACAGATTATTAATCTGAATCTCCTCCTCCACTTTCACTAGGGATGGAGTCTGAATCGTCGTCAAATTCTTCACGTGTTTCCTCTTCGTCCGAATGCACTAGATCATCCCCGATATGTGTGACATCAACGACAAGGTCAATGTTATCCATCTCCTGAACATGTGACATTTGTATACTTCTCGATGGTTGTAGAGCATCTTGTTCTGGAACTCCATATATTTTTCCTCTCGGGTTAATATGAGTTACTGTGATCCAAGGATCACTACGATAGGCGACTCGAGGATATGGAATGTAGCAAACCTAGTAATAAAAAGTGGATATTGTTAATATACATGATCAACAAACCTTAAGTATGAGTACGTAGGTCAATATATTATGGTATTGATACCTGGTCTGCTTGGGACGCAAGGATAAATGGATCGTAATACTGATGTTTCCGGCTTGAATTTATCGAAATAACACCAAGAGGGTCAACTCGAACACCTCGACCATTAGAGGGATCATACCATTCACACATAAACACAATGCACCTCAAGTTCAACATTCCTGGATAGTGGATTTCCAAGATTTCTTTTAAAATCCCATAGTACATGGTATCACCTGATTGGGACGAAATACCATAGTCCGAAGTTGTCCTCTCACGTCCTTCCTCACGGATCCTGAACGCATATCCCCTAGTGCAAAAGTTGGGATATGATGTCGCGGTGCTGCGTAAGCCGTACACAATCTCCTGTAACCATGTCGGGATTGATTGACCACTTGCTAAACTTTCGGAAACCTAAGAATGATATAAGTAGTATATCAGTAACATATGAACGTGAAAACATGGAAAAGTGAAAGTAAGTAATTATATTAAACTTACATAACATTTCAACCACGCCGGAAACTCTTTGTCTTTCAAGACAGCAAGTTCGGCATCTGTCTTATCAGAATGGTAAGCACGTGCTAGAGACATGTAGATCCTGTAACATAACAGTTGTTAGTAGATAAAGGCAAATAAGTACATAAATTTAGTATAATAACTGATATACGTACCGTTCGTACTCCAAAATTTCATCACAATTTCTAAGGATATACGTATGCAAATGGGTGAGCTCTTGTGCCGATAATTTGCATCTCTTTCGTTTTCCACTTGCTCGCCCAACTTAGGCAAATAACTCGGGTACAACCACGTCATACGTTGCTTTCTCACCTCTATCATCATGTCGCGCCGGACGTCTAGCCTTAGTACTAACTTGCGGTGGAAAGTAATTTTCGGCCAAGTTTGAGACTTCCTCGTTTAGGCTCTGTGCAACAATAGATCCCTCAACCCTGCTCAAATTTTTAACCTTTTTCTTCAGATGGAACATGTAACGCTCGAACGGATACATCCATCGGTATTGAACAGGGCCTCCTAAGGCTGCTTCTCGTGGGAGGTGAATAGGAAGATGTTCCATAACGTCAAAAAACGACGGTGGAAATATCTTCTCAAGATTACAAAGGAGAACAGGGATATTGGCCTCCAAGTTACGTATCCCGTGGACGGTAAGCGTTCTTGAACATAAATCTCGGAAGAATGCACCAACTTCTGGAAACAAATATTTAACAAGTTAGTACATATATAGTAATATTATGGTATTAAGAAACCAATGGGAGTAAGAAATATACCTCCAATTGCTAGGTGGATAGGATCTGGAAGAAGATATGCAAATACAAATGGAAGAAGACGCTGCATGACGACATGACAATCATGACTCTTCATTCCTGTAAACTTCCCTTCCGTCTCGTCCACGCAATTACGTAGATTAGATGCGTAGCCGTCTGGAATTTTTACAAATTTTTTGAACCATTCAAAAAATACTTTTTTCTGCCTAGCGTTTAACCGGTACGCAGACATCGACAATCTACCATTAGGCAGAACATGAAGAGATGGCCTCGAACAAATCAATGGCAAGTCCAATCTAGACTTCCAGTTGTCTTTGGTCTTTCCTGGGACGTTTAATAAGGTGTTCATGATGTTGTCAAAGAAATTCTTTTCAACATGCATGACATCTAGATTATGCCGCAGTAGATGGTCTTTCCAGTAAGGCAAATCCCAGAAAATACTCTTCTTGTGCCAATTGTGATATTCCCCACAACCGTCGACCGGGTGGTGGCCATTACCCCCACAATCAGGAGTCCGCTCTGCACCAAAATCTCGCAACTGTTCCAATATGGTTCGACCATCTACCTCAGGAGGTGGACCATGTAACACTGGTAAATTCTTCCTGAAATGTCTTTTAGACCGACGGTATGGATGATTTGCCGGTAAAAAACACCTATGACAATCAAACCACGATGTCTTCCTTCCGTGCTGCAGTTGGAAAGCAGAAGTATTGTCTTGGCAATAAGGACATGCCAATCTTCTATGCGTTGTCCATCCAGATAACATACCGTATGCCGGAAAATCGCTTATGGTCCACATAAGAACCGCACGCATGTAGAAATTCTGCTGGACCGAAACGTCATATGCCTCAACACCATGCTCCCACAACATCTGCAACTCACAGATCAATGGTTGGAGGAATATATCGAGCGACCGTCTTGGATGATCTGGCCCGGGAACTAGAATTGACAGAAACAAGAACTCTCGCCGCATGCACATAGATGGAGGCAAATTGTAAGATGTTACGATGACCGGCCACAGTGAATATTTTCTTCCATGCTTGCCAAACGGGTTGAAACCATCAGTGGATAAGCCTATGTATACATTCCGTCGTTCAGATGCAAAATCTGGATATACGGATTGAAAGTGTTTCCAAGCTTCCGCATCAGAAGGATGCGTGATATCTCCATCTTGATTATGCTCTGCATGCCATCTCATAGCCTTAGCTGTGCGGTTTGAATCGTACAGCCTCTTCAACCTCTCTGTTAAGGGTAAATACCACATCCGTTTGAATGAAATCTTCACCCTGCCGCTTGTGTCCTGGAACCGGGGTTTGTGGCAAAATTTACATTTGTTTCGGTTCTCGTCTTCTCTCCAGTATATCATACAGTTGTCGATGCACACATCTATAACCTGGTAGGGCAAACCAAGTCCGGCGACAAGTTTTTGGACCTCGTAGTATGATCCAGGGGCCAGATTATCTTCTGGCAAAACATCTTTCACGAACTCGGCGAATGCATCAACACATTCTTTGGACAAATTATAATCAGTATTCAGGTTCATCATCCTAGTGGCAGAAGACAGCGGTGAATGACCATCCCTACAACCGCTGTATAGAGGTTGCTTTGCTGCGTCTAACATATTGAAAAACCTCCGAGATTCTAAATTAGGCTCTTCAACCCTATCACCCTCATGATGATACACACCCGACTGCAAATTCTCTCTAAACGCATCGTTTACCATCGCAACCGTACTTACCCCAACATCTACTTCCGCCGTAGATTCCCCTACGCTAGACGGAAAATAAGGTTCATTGCTACTGGTACTACCATATTCATAATTCCTTTCTCCATGTAAATACCAAACCTTATATCCCGCCCTAAATCCGTATCTATATAAGTGGTTCCAAACAATAGGAATCGCAACACTAATTCTATTACAGCAATTAGAGCAAGGACATTTGATATCCTGACCTTTGTTGGCTGCCTCTTGATTTTTAGGCAACTGCATGAACTCGCAAATACCTTGAGCGTATTCGGTCGTTAATAAGTTCGACCCCTCTTCCATCATTGGCTCGTCCATCCATGACCGAAAATATGAAGAACTCATCTCTAAATTTTTGTTTTTTTTGGTTTTGAAATGTTGTTATGAACGTCGGAAGAAATGCGAGACCTTATATAGAATGAATAACCGTCAGATTTCCGTCAGCCAACCGTCAAAACGTCCGACATAGCAACACTTCAGTCCCATCGGCCAACCCACACGATATGTTAACCACCCAAAGTTTGCCGACATCGGAAGCCGTCAGAATCCGTCGGAAATCCGTCCGCCAGACAGAAATATCCGATTTCCGTCAGGTTTCCGTCAGAATGTCGACGAAAAGACAAGACGGATTATTTCCGTCAGGAAACCGTCTGTTAATTCTGACGGTTTAAGGACGGCATACGGACGGCAATCCTGACGGAATGATTTTTGTCAAAATTCCGTCAGGAGAAACAGACGGTTTCCTGACGGAATGATTTATTGTCGGAAAACCGTCTGAATTCCGACGGAAACCCTGACGGAAAGAATTTCCGTCAGAAAACAGGCTGTTTCCTTGTAGTGGCTTGTGTATTCATGATGCATAGATGGCATATTCATACATCCTTTCCCAAAACATGGAAACCTCCCAGTCGGAGGAAAAGGTTTCGCCTTTTTCCCGTTTTCCGGACAAATCGCTGCTAAAGTATCGGTATTACCGCTCTTTAGCATTATCATCCAAAATTGCCATTGATTTGGACTGTCCATAACTTAACATTTGTTTCCTAAGTATATTTCCTTTTGTGCAGCATAGATATATCTACGTTGTCTCCAGCATTTATTCCTCCGTATGTTCCATTTCGTACCCCGAGTTTATTGTCCTTTTCGTCGACTTTATGGTTTATTTTCACTAAAAAATGCCCCAAGAACACAATAAAATAGTTTCAGCTTGATGTTTAAGACCTCGAGATAGTTTGTTTGCGTTTACATTTGTATTTAGTGTATAGTTTTTATTTAAATGAATCTATAATCTTAAACAGCTTTTATATATATATATATATATATATATTTATTTCTTGTTTTAAACATTTTTTTATTGTAAAGCAGACGCAAAGATTGTATTTGAAAGTTGAAACCTAAGAAGTAAGGATATGACAATGTAATTTTACCGGGCAAGCTAGAGTAATCGAGATCGAAGCAATCTGCCATTCGAGGGCTTCCCATGTTCTTAGCTTCTTCACCGACTTCATTGCATTGGTTCCAAGCTTCTATAGCAACCCTTAAGCTATCATTTCTCATCCCGGGATCTCCCAAAGCCGATACATAATCGGTTTTTGTTGTTTCCGTAAATTCTGATCGAACAAATGAACATGAAAGGCATGAAAGTATAATCATAAGTCTCTTGATGAGTCTACATGATCCATAAACATTCTTCTCCATTGTAGAGCTCAATTTCTGAAATTTTTCTTATTATCTTATTTGGCTTCATATGGTATTGTATATATAAGCTAAGGCGTTAAGTATGAGCCAATTGACCCCATTTTTTTTTTTTTAATTTTCAAAAAGAAAAATTGTTGGGAAATTTGGAAAATTAAGACACTTTGAACTTATCTTTGTCCCAATACACTTTAATTAATATGCTTATGTCGCATTAGGTTTTACATTTTTAATAATCCAAGATTACCCTTAATTTTGATTTTATATATATGTAGAAATCATTTTAGAAATTAAAAAAATCAAAATAAGGAAATTCTGTTTTCTAAATGATTTGATGTTTTTGGAAAGGAATTTTAATTATTAAAATTAATATAAGAAATTTCGTTAGTTTCTTTAATGGATATATTAGTTTAGGTTATTTATTAGTTTTTTTTTTTTGTAAATATATTCACATAACAAAAATTAATCAAGAAAAATTAATTAATAGTTATCATGGAAATTGTAATTGTTAAATTTAAAATATGGAATTTTTTAATTGAATATGTTGAATATAATAAACAAAATAAATTTTATAATATATTGTAATAATTAATTAGAGAATATAGGGAATATAAGGACAGTTAAATATAATTAATTAAGGAAAAATATTATAATTACGTGATAATATTAATATAATTAATTTGAAATATAATTATTTAAGTAAAGTGCATTAATTAGAGAATATCTACATCCTAGATTTAGGGAATCTTAAACTAACTCTGTTTAACACGTATTCTAAACTCTGGTAGATGATAGACACATATGTAGAACTTACATTCAAAAACGATTAGAAGATATAAGGAGTTGTAGAATACGTATTCTGAACTTGGTAGCACAAAGTGAAAGTAGCGGAAAACATATTCTACGGATTTTAGAACACAAACTATCTAGTAGAACTAAACATCTACCGACCCGTAGACGTAGAATGTGAATTTTGCAAACTGTAGAAAAAACAATATCATTAATTTTAACCATTGTCTTAAAGTTTGAAAAATATTTGAACACATGAACATGACTAATATTTATGTTCTCTTAATTATCAGATTTTTAAAAAAATTTGAAACCCATTATTTTGAATATTTTTATTTTCTCTATGGGTATTTTGGGTAAAAATTGGCCAAAATATAAAAAAGAGTATTGGGACACAATCAAGTTCAATGTGGCCTAATTTTCCAAATTCCCCAAAATTTTAAGCAAAAGAAAACAAAATTTAGGTAAAGGAAAAAGTTCCAATTTTCATTACCAAAAAAATCTCAATCTTTCGGCCAAATTAGGCACGCCGTTAGTCAACTTTATCTAGTGTTAGTCAACAATTATAGTTGATTAATGTCTTGCCTTATTTAGCCTAGTCAACGAAAGTTTAGAGTTTACAACAAAAGTGAACAGAAGTTGATGTTCTAAACTGTCCACGCCATAGTTGGTGTTTTTACTGATATTTGAAAATTGATGATTTAAACAACGATTTTTGTTTGTTTGTTTATCCATTTTTAGGTAAACACATGTTTAAGAAATTCTACATTTCTCATTGTATATGCTTGGAAAGATATCTTGAAGTTACCCACAAGATTGAGCAAGAGATTGGTAATACGCTAAGGTAATTTCTTAAATTATCTAAAGAATCGTGTTTAGGTATATTTTCTCACAGCGCACGCTAAACAACACAAAAAAAGTTACTAAATTAAATTGAAGATTTTGCGATACACCATCGACCTATAAGATAAAGAGTGTGTGTGTGAATCATGTGATCACTATCTTATTAGATAAAGCTTTGAGTAACAAGGAACGTAAAGAAACCAAAACGTACAAGCTTTTTGTCTTATTATAGCAATACGTTAAAGCATTCTCCACTAGAGATTTGTCGGCTTTAACAGATTTTTAAGAGAGAATAATAAAAGATAGAGATTATAGAGATTGTTTGTTGGATAAGCTCCAAGAAAATTCTAGAAGAAGATATCCTTAAAGGAATTAGGAATCTCAATAGGAAAAGGAAATTGTCTAGTTATAATCTAAAAGGAAATAGAGTAGGTTTAGAAAAGGAAATCTATAACCTATATATGTAAGATCATCAAGTTGTGTATGATCATAAGAACTAAGGAAGAAAAAGCTTGTGTTTAATTTTGAGGGATTTTCTAAACATTAATAAAGGAAAGACTCTTTATTCAAGCTTAACATTGTTCTTAACAACTTTATTTGGTATCAGAGCAAATCCTGAGTAAGAGGAGCTCCAAATCATCGTGTAACCCGAAATTATGGGGGATACGAAACCACCGGCAAAGACAAGAGAGTCAGTACCCTCCGCGGTACTATGTCCGATGCTAAGCTCATTGAATTACACCGTATGGTCGATGAGGATGAAAGTTCTGCTTTGTGTTCACAAGGTGTGGGAGGCGATTGAACCTGGATCAAAAGAAGACGATAAGAACGATCTCGCAACTGTTCTTTTGTTCCAGTCTATCCCGGAGCATCTTATACTGCAAGTAGGCGATCAAGACTCACCTAAGGAGATATGGGAAGCAATAAAATCAAGACACCTTGGTGCCGAGCGAGTGAAAGAAGCCCGTCTACAAACCCTAATGTCTGAATTCGAACGATTAAGGATGAAGGAATCATACACCATCGATATCTTCGCAGGGAATATATCAAAACTAGCTTCAAAGTCTGCGTCTTTAGGTCAAAGCCTAGAAGAACCAAAACTGGTAAAGAAGTTTCTAAACAGTTTACCACGAGCCAAGTATATTCAAATCATAACATCTCTTGAACAAGTACTTGATCTAAACAAAACCGGATTTGAGGATATTTTTGGGAGGCTCAAAGCCTATGAGGAACGTATACAAGAGGAAGATACACAAGAAACTCAAGGGAACCTGTTGTTCACACATTCGGATTCTCAGAATCGGTTCGATAACTCAAGAGGACGAGGAAGAGGCTTTAGAGGATGTGGAAGAGGTTTTAGAGGAAGGGGTCGTGGAAGATACAACTCGCAAGATAGAAGCAGAGAAAGGAAAGATAGAACACAGATTATCTGTTTCAAGTGTGATAAACCAGAGCACTTTGCCTCTGTTTGTCAGATGAGAGATCAGAAGGAAGAGAATCTCCACAAAGCCGAAACAGAAGAAGCCGATATTGCATTATATATGCATGAGGTTGTGTTTTTAAACGAAGAGAAAGTAATACCTAAGAAGTATGAGACATCCAACAAGGAAGATGGAGTATGGTATTTAGATAACGGAGCAACCAACCATATGACAGGAGAGAAGAGTTACTTTTCGGAATTGAATGAAAGGATCAAAGGAATGGTTTGGTTTGGTGATGGATCATGTGTTAACATCGGAGGAAAGGGATCGATTCTCTTTCAAGGGAAAACTGGTGAACAAAGGATAGTACAAGATATCTATTTCATTCCAGAGCTAAAGAGCAACATACTCAGCCTTGGACAAGCAACGGAGTGCGGCTGCGATATCAAAATGAAGTCTGATTATCTAACTCTAAGAGACCCATTCGGTCAACTCTTAGCCAAGGTAACACGATCTCCAAACCGATTATATAAGATAAAACTCGAGATTGGGAAACCGGTTTGTTTACTTTCAAGGATTGAGGAAAAAACCTGGAGATGGCACGCAAGACTTGGACACATCAGTTTCAGGACAATGAAGAATATGTCGCTACAAGAGATGGTTCGCGGTATACCATCTATAGAATGTGAAAAGGAGATTTGCGAGTCATGTCTTGTTGGAAAGCAAACTCGTCTAGCTTTTCCTCAAGCGACGAAATTCAAAGCAACTCGGGAGTTAGAGCTGCTACACGCAGATCTTTGTGGTCCAATAACTCCGGCTACTCCTTCAAGAAATAGATTCATCTTTGTAATCATTGATGACCACACAAGGTATATGTGGACTATCTTGCTAAGAGAAAAAGGAGAAGCATTCGAAAAGTTTAAAACTTTCAAGGAACTAGTCGAAAAGGATCTCGACAAGAAGATCATGACATTGCGTACAGATAGAGGTGGGGAGTTCACCTCAAAGGAATTTCAGGAGTACTGTGAGAAATACGGCATTAGACGACATCTAACGACACAGTATACTCCGCAACAGAACGGCGTAGTAGAGCGCATGAATCGTACTCTAATGGAGATGACTCGAAGTATTCTCAAGGCGATGAGAGTACCAAAATTCTTATGGGGTGAAGCAATACGTCATTCTACTTATCTTATAAATCGTGTTGCTACAAGAGCTCTCCAAAATCAGACTCCATACGAAAGTTTGAAAAACAAGAAACCAAACGTTGATCATCTTAGGGTCTTTGGTTGTCTTGCCTATGCCAAAATTCAAAGTGATCATCTGAAGAAACTAGATGATCGTTCACAAGCTCTTGTGCACCTTGGAATTGAACCCGGATCCAAGGCTTACCGACTCTACAATCCAACAACAAGGAAGATCATTGTTAGTAGAGATGTTGTCTTTAATGAGAAACAAGGTTGGAATTGGAAGGGAGCACAAGGAGATTGCAGAGAACCAGATATGTTTCAGTTGACATGGGGTGAGGAGATTGATGATGGCCATGGACCATTCAAAGCTGGACATCAATCTGAAGAGAACGTAGGAGATGATACAGTGTCGCTCGACACAAACGAGCCGTTGCTCGACACGAACGCAGTGTCGATCGACACTATCGGAGAATCGATCGATACTAACGCATATGAGACGCAAGACGATCTTCAAGAAGGACCTCGAAGATCGAATCGACAAACATCTCACCCAAAATACCTGGATGATTACGTGCTTCTAGCTAATGTAGAATGTGAGATGCTACTCCTTTCACTCAACGATGAGCCGTTTGATTATCAAGAAGCTAAGGATATAATCGAATGGACTAATGCGTGTTTTGAAGACTTGAACAAGAACAAGACTTGGCTGCTAGTAGAAAGACCAGAAGGAGTTAGAGTCATTGTTCTCAAGTGGGTTTTCAAGATCAAAAGGAAGCAGATGAATCGATAAACAAACATAAGGCTAGACTTGTTGCAAAAGGTTACGTGCAACAACAAGGAGTTGATTTTGATGAAGTGTTTGCCCCGGTTGCAAGGATTGAAACTGTGAGACTTTTAATTGGTCTAGCTGCTATGAATAGTTGGGAGATATATCACTTGGATGTAAAAACCGCATTCTTACATGGAGAATTGAATGAGGATGTGTACGTATCTCAGCCTGAAGGGTTTGAAAAGAAGGGAGAAGAACACAAGGTTTTCAAACTCTCTAAGGCATTATACGGACTTAGACAAGCCCCAAGAGCATGGAACACAAAGCTTGATCAAATCTTGAAGAGTATAAGGTTTACAAAGTGTTCAAAGGAGACTTCGATTTATCGGAAGGAAGAAAAAGGACAACTTCTCATCATTGCAACATACGTGGATGACTTGTTTGTAACTGGAAATTCAACTCGGATCATCAAGGAATTCAAAGAAGAAATGTCAACGAAGTTTGAGATGTCTGACCTTGGGAAGCTTACTTACTATCTTGGAATCGAGGTAAAGCAAAGCAAAGAAGGAATCGAGATAAAACAAGAAGCTTATGCTCGTCGAATCTTAAAGGAAGCATGGATGGATACTTGCAACCCAACACATATACCAATGGAGTTTGGCTTAAAGTTATCAAAGGCAGAAAAAGAACCTGAGATTGATGCAACGTTATCGAAAAAGGATTGGTTGTCTCAGGTATCTATTGCACACACGGCGCGATCTAGCTTTCTCTGTTGGAATCTTAAGAAGATACATGCAGTCTCCGCGAGAATCACATGGAAACGCATTGAAGCAAGTCTTAAGATATTTGCAAGGAACGTTGGGTTATGGATTGAAGTTCAAGCAAGATGGACCAAAGAAGCTTGTTGGCTATAGTGACAGTAGTCACAATGTGGACGAAGACGATGGTAGAAGTACAACCGGACATATCTTCTACTTTGATGAAACGCCAATAATTTGGTGTTCACAGAAGCAAGAAACGGTCGCATTATCATCATGTGAGGCCGAATTCATGGCTACAACGGAAGCAGCAAAACAAGCGATTTGGTTACAAGACTTGTTAAGTGAGCTCACGGGAAAGAATGGTGAAAGGATAGTCATTCGAATCGACAACAAGTCAGCCATTGCATTGACAAAGAATCCGGCGTTTCATCGACGCAGCAAGCACATTCATAAAATGTACCATTTTATACGTGAATGTATTGAAGGAGAGCAAATAGAAGTGGAGCATGTACCAGGAGAAGAGCAGTGTGCATATGTTCTAACAAAAGCCTTAGCAAGAATCAAGTTTAAGAAGATGAGAGATCTAATCGGAGTTCAAGACCTCGCGAAGACATACTTGAAGCTTAAGGGGGTGAATGTTGGGTAAGCTCCAAGAAGATTCTAGAAGAAGATATCCTTAAAGGAATTAGGAATCTCAATAGAAAAAAGAAATTGTCTAGTTCTAATCTAAAAGGAAATAGAGTAGGTTTAGAAAAGGAAATCTATAACCTATATATGTAAATCATCAAGTTGTGTATGATCATAAGAACTAAGGAAGAAAAAGCTTGTGTTTAGTTTTGAGGGATTTTCTAAACATTAATAAAGGAAGGACTCTTTAATCAAGCTTAACATTGTTCTTAGCAACTTTATTGTTAATCGCATAAAATCAAGAAAAACAGAGGAGAAAACAGAGTATATACTTTCTTGCATTACAAGGCATAACTTCTTTTAGATTCTCAAAGCATCAAGATAAGCTTTTCCGTCGAGTGCACGAGAGAACAAACCACCGTGGTACTCTTTCATGGTCAGTCTTTTGAAATTTGCAACCTGTTGCCTTTCGACAAGAGTTTTCGCGGGACCAATTTCTTTATACATTCCCGGATTGTGAAACGTCGCAATAGATAGCCTCTCTTTCTCTGAATTCACAACTCCTCGATGCTCGATGCTTCGGTATGTCCCATTCGTTAGTATCTACATTAAACCAAAATCAATAGAACTATTCACAAATGATCAATTACCATATGGATTTGATATAGTCTTTACCTCTAAGACGTCTCCAATGTTGACAACGAACGCATTTGGGAGAGGTTTAACAGGAACCCATTTACCATCTTTCTTGATTTGGAGACCTTCAACTTCATTCACCTGCAATAGTATGGTGAGTCCGACAGAATCTGAATGCGGAGTTAGACCGATAACCTGATCGGGTTGGGGACACGGCGGATAGTAATTCATCCTCATACTTTGGACTGAATCAGCATCATGAAAAAACTTTTCCATTTCCTCTGGTTTGACCTTTAGGGCTCGCGCCATTTTCGATACTAAGATCTCAGCTACGCTCAGTACTTCAGCAGAATACTTCTCCAATGTATCTCTGATGAAACAAAAGACCGAAATTTATGTACGATTATAACCTCGGTATTTATTATGTTAACACAATTTGATGCAAGAACCTGAAGGGAAGAGGTAACTTGGGGACCAAGTGAGGCTTGCGTGATTGAACAGGTTGCACTGTAGCGTAGAACAAATCTGCCCAGTCGAGTTTCTGATCTTCTGAAACCACAAAAGCTTGTCCGAAACCTTCAATCTCATTTGGTTTCTGCCAAAACTTCTTCTTCTCTTGCATGGGAAGGTTGAAGAAATCTTGAATTTCCGACTTAAATTTGTCCAACAAACTTGGATATATTCCATGGTTTACAAGCTGTAGATACAGAAGATGACCATAAGGACATAATCACATTGCTTAAGTTTGACATGGTAATTAAAAAATATATATAGGGGTTGGTTTGAAAGAAACAATTTGTATCTGAGCAATTTCTTGAAATAATAGTAGTATATTCTAGACTTGCCCGGAAACAAAATGAAATTTTAATGAAAAAAATTAACTAAATATTTAATGAACTCCTGCTAAAGAATTTTAAGGAGCTCTTCAACTAAAGGTACAGTAATAAAATTTATCTGTAGTTTACTTTTTTTTTTTGGGATAAACCGTTGGGAGTTCATAACATCGGACTCATAATCTCCTCGGTACCTGGAGTAACCTTTAGATATTCCGATTTAAAGAATAACCCACCGTACCAAAGGGGGTTTGAACCAAAGGGGGTTTTAGTTTACATTCAATTATCTCTTTTTAGTTTACAGAAAATTCTAAACGGTTTTTAGTGAAACACAATATTTTGATTTGTGTAAACATTCATATGTTTATGATTCGAAAGTAAAACGACAAGGTTTTAAAAATACATCGTTTAATCTAAGGTTTATACACAATTTTGGGTATTGATTTTTTCTCTATATATATCCAACATAATGTTGTTATTGAACGAAATTGTGTCATTTTACCACAAAAATCACGAACATATGTTGTTTTCAACAATTGAAGTGATGTGTTTTATACTTTTATTAAACAGAAACCATTTGAGGTTTATATAGACAGAAAGTTGATTTCATAAGTGATGTGTTTTATACTTTTATTAAACAGAAACCATTTGAGGTTTTATATAGACAGAAAGTTGATTTCATTAGTTATCATTGAAATTTAGTTGAATTTTTGTAAAATTGAATTTTTTTCCATTTTTTTTTGTCACATGAGATTTTTTTCCATTTAAAATCCCAAATTAGTATAATTTTGTAAAATATGAGTTCTTGCAGATAAATTTTTCATTTTAATGGTAAACTCCGAGACTTGAGTCGAAAGAATAAATCTAAGCTCCATATGAGGTCCAATATGTTACTAAAGAAAGACAATGGGTTCTTCTGTAAAATAGTAAAGTGTTACCTGGAAAAAACCCCATTCTTTGCATGCGAAGTCGAGTTTCTCAACCTCAGAGTAGTCCATGGCGGTCGAAGAAGACAGCCGCTTCATGTCGATGATTGGGATCTCTGTGGTTAAACAAGAACCATCGGTGACTTTAGTTTTGTCTTGATCAGACCGAACATACCTAGGAGGAACTGTCGTGATTGGCTTCTCCTGAACCATCTCTTGAACAGAAGGAACTAAAATCGAGCTCCACCGAGCTGCTCCTTTAGTTTCCATGGCAGTTTCACTCTTAGGCCAAACCGAAAAAAGAAAGTGTTGGAGATATCGATGTTGTGAGAAAATTATTGTTGTTTTGTAGGTGAACTGAAAAGCATACTTGGATTTGCTAAGACTTTATGATCAATAATACCGAAAAGTGATTGATTAGACTGATAATTGGGAGAAGGAAGAAAAAACAAATAGTACTGAGAAAACGATATGCACGACCCAATTCTTCATTTATCTACATCAATAAAGACTAAATGATTACTTTAGTCATTTAGAACATCATTTTGGTGAGATATCCTATCAAACAATATAATATTAATAGTTTTAGTATGTTTTAAATTGTAATATTCAATTAAATATCCAATTAACAAATATTAATATTTTTAGTATTTTCAATAAAATTTTAATGTTATCTTTTCATTATATCAAATTACATCTTAAATATATGCAATTGTATTAAATAATTATATCCACTTATAAAAGTAATAATAAATCATAAATATTAATAATTTCCATCTGAATAACAATACATAATAATACAATCAACTAGTTGTTAAAAAAAATCAACTATTTCTAATTCAAATAATCTTATTAAATAATTCAAATTTATGTTTAATAGAACTTTGTTACGGATAATATTATCTTATATTCTATAACAAACATACAGTAGAAATTCTCTAAATTAATACTCTATAAATTAATAATCTCCATAAAATAATAAATTTTCTCGGTCCCGAATCGGGCCAATGTAAAAATTAGTAAAATTCGAGAAAATAATAAGATAATAATTTTTTTAAAACTCCTATGTAAAATATGGTCCCAATAATTGTATAAATTAATAATTATAAATTTTACATGCATATATATATATATATAAGTTAGTTTAGTGATGTGTGACTATTGTGTTATATATATTTTCTTCTTAAAGTTAAAATCTTGTTGGAACTAATCTCTAATTTTTCTTATTGCATCAAAATGTTTAAATACTTAATCTTCATCAACTGAAGAGTTTTATAAGTGATAATCTAAAACTACGATTACTTTCATTAAGCTGAAGAGTTTTATACGTGATAAGCTAATTATTAAATACTTCTAAAACTACGATTATTTTGTTTTCAACTTCATCATTAATAACAAAGTAGTTGTAATTTTTATTCTTGCATATAAACAGTCAAGTAAGTTATTAGTAACATGATGTGGAGTAAGTTAAATATGTAAAAAATTATATAAAAAGCTAAATAACAGAAATAAAAGATTTTTTATGAACTTTTACGTAAAATTTTTATTTTAAAGACAAAAAAATTGTCAAAAAATCATGGATTATAAAAATCTCTCTATAAATGAATAATTATTAATTTATTGATAAATTAATAACTCTCTAAATTAATAAATTTTCAAAGTTCCAACATTATTAATTTATAGAGGTTTTACTGTATAAACTATCTATTCAATATTCGAAACTATAAAGAATTTGATTTATTATAAAACATGTGAACTGTTTATAAAATGATAAATGTACAAAAAGAAATTACAAACATGCCATCCTTAATTTTTTTTTTAAAATACTATAGTAGATTCACTTTTGCAAACGTGCCACCTTTATAAAAAATAAACAAAACTATCAACTCTCTCTCTCTCTCTCTAGATTTTAATCCAAATCTAGATCTAAAAATCTGTGTTCTATTTGTTTTGGTTGATTTTGATAACAAATATGGGTTGGTTTTGTGACTGATTTTAATATTTCAATATGAGTTTGATTTCAATCTGGTTTAATTTTCTTTCTCATAGATCTAGGGTTTTCACGTTGTTTTAAAGTTTTTAAAACAGATTTTAAAGTTTTTAAAAAAGTTTCTAAGGTTTTAAAAACCTTATAATCTGTTTTAAAAAACTTTATAATATGTTTGAAAAACTTTAAAATATGTTTTAAAAAAGTTTTCACATCGTTATAAATTTTTTAAATAGATTATAAGGCTTTTTAAAGGTTGTGGAACTGCTTCTTGTGTCTTCGAAATGAGATGATGTTACACACTTCACGGTCCAGTCCTTTGAAGATGATCAGAGGAGGGACCGGGGTCCTGTTATGCAGAACATTGTTTCGTTGTTTCCACATGTGAAAGATAGTAGCTTGAACCACCACATTTCTGAGCACACTTGGGGCTGAATCAGAGTTGTTCTTAATCCAAGAGAGGATTTCTGACCAAGAAGTGAAGAAAGGTATCGCATGGGCTAACCTGAGGAGCACCAAACTCCAAATCTGCTTACTGTAGTCACATAGCAACAACAAATGGTCTCGCGTTTCCTCTTTTGCAGAACACAAACAACACTCTATAGGAATCTGCATTCCCCATGAGACTAGCCTAGACCTTGTGGGAAGTCTGTTGTAGTTGGCAACCCACATGGTGAACTCATGTTTTGGGATGAATCCCTTGAACCAGATCAGATTACTCCAGGTTTTTTACCTCATCTCTAGGCCTCATAACTTTCCAAGTAGCTGCAGAAGTAAAGCACATGGCATTCTTACCTTCAATAGACCATTCGTAGTAATCCTCAGTTGAGTCTCATCCTGGGGGACCAGAGTAGTCAGATAAGTATGCAGGGCCATGGCCTCATCGGATCGAGGAAAGGGTAAATTCCACCTTACAGAACCACATATCGTTGAAACCTTAGCACTTAAAGGAATCCTAAGATCTCTTGGTCCATTGTGTCCTATCCATGTTATTAACTGGCTAAGGGGAGTCCACACATCATACTAGAAGCTTATTTTTTCCATTTCCTAAGACATCCTTTACAAACCTCAGAGCATCATGCCTTAGATTTAGCAATTGTTTCCAAGTCCAAGAAGTCTGAGCATTATGTTCAATCTCCCAAAGACTTTTCTTGCCTATGCGGTACCTTCTGTTCCAGGCCACCCATAGGGAATCACTAGAAGTAGATAATAACCAGATGAACCTAAGACACATAGTCTTGTTCTAGACCGAGAACCTCCTTAGACCAAGACCCCTTCTTCTTTTGGCAGACATACCGTTGGCCAAGACATCTTAGCCACCTTATTACTTTCAATATTTCCTGAACAGAGGAAGCGAGAACACAATGATTCAATCCTTCTTATGCATCCCTGGGGGAGGATGAAAGTAGAGATCCAAAAGTTGACAATGCTAGAGATTACAGATTTCAACAGTTGTACTCTCCCTGGAAACGAAAGGCACTTAATAGCCCAAGATCTAAACCTTGATATAATTTTATCAATCAGTGGTTTATATCTTCATTTTTCTGGACATCAGGGGCAGACCTAAGTATCTAATAGGGAAGGAACCAATAGGGAATCCATAGCTAGCAATGGCAGTGGATTCACTAGGGTTTAGTCCTGCATAGAAGAGCTCAGTCTTATTCATGTTCATTCTCAAACCTGACAAGCTACTAAAATCCTCTAAGCATTTCGTTATACTATGAAGAGAATTAGCAGAACCATCAAAGAAAATCATCACATCATCCGCAAACATCAGATGAGAGATGCTCAGTTCAGAAGTATTATATTAGGGTAGTAGCCAATATATCTTGATTCATACCATGAAAGGAGCATCTGAGAGAAGACTTTCATAGCAAGAACAAAAAGGTAAGGAGAAAAGGGGTCCCCTTGCCTAATTACTTTGGTGCTCTTTAAAAAACCTCTTGAGGCACCATTGATAAAGATGGAGAATGAGGCAGTTGAGATGTATTGAGATATCCAACTGATAAATTGATTTGGAATACCTATGGCTTTCAAGGTTCTCAGGATGAAATCCCATTTTACTGAATCAAACGCCTTTCTAAGATCGACTTTTAACATTGCTTTGGACTCAGCTCTTCTTGTTTTGTACCCCTGAACAAGATCAGTGGCTAAGAGGATGTTTTCACCCAGAAGCCTCTCAGGCATAAAAGCTGTTTGGGCAGGAGATATAACCTGAGTGAGAATTAACTTTAGTCTGGAGGTAAGAAGCTTTGAAATCACCTTATACACCGTATTCAAGCATGAGATGGGTCTGAAAATCTATGGTGGTTGAGGCATTGGGAGTCTTTGGGATAAGGAACAAAGTTGTTGCATTCCACTGTTTTAAAGTTGTTCCTTTGTCAAAGAACTCATATATCGCCTCAATGACCTCAGGGCCAATGAAGTCCCAACCAACAATAAAGAACTCAGAGGAAAACTCGTCTGGCCCAATAGTTTTATTCCTAGGTAGGGAGAAAAAAGCAGCCTTGATCTCTTCCTTTGAAAAAGGTTTGACCAACCCATTCTGGTGGTCAATAAAACAATGGAAAAGTATAATCAAGTCCAAGTCCTTTTGGTCAAATCCTTGGTGATCCACTAGGCCCCTAAGCAGGTTAGAGAAATATCCAACGCAATGATCCTGAATTTCCTGCTGAGTATCAATCATGTCACGATTGCAATCAATTAAAAAGTGAATCATGTTGAAAGAGTTCCTCATAGCTGCCATTCTATGGAAATAAGTGTTGTTACTGTCACGTAGGGCCAACCTTGTTATTCTGGACCTCTGACAGAAGAAGGCCTCCTCAGCCAAGGCCAGGGTTTGCCATTTCTGTTGCGCCTTCAACTCACTCTCAGCATTGGCCGAACTAGGGCTGGCCATCATTTGATTTTGACACTGCAATAAGATCGCATGAGCTTCATACATTCTCTTCTCCAATTGAAAGTAGTTATCCTTACTAAAATCTCTTATAGCCTTCTTGAGCTTCCTCAGCTTCAGTAAGACTCTAATCATAGAAGACCCCACCACATTTATGGTGAACCAAATGGTTACAATCATGGGGATGAAATCCTTGTTTTGCAGAAGAAGGTTGTAGAATCTAATTTTTTTTTGGATAACCGCTTGTTGAGGATGCAACTGAACTGAAAGAGAAGCATGGTCTGAGAAATCAGGGCTTCCAAAAGATGCCACCAAAGAAGGGAACTCATCAATCCGCTTGTCATTAACCAAAAATCTGTAAATGTATTACCTCTGTAGTTTATGTCTGCCAAATTCTTACTTTTATTCCACCAAGTAAATGTATTACCTCTGTAGTTTATGTCTGCCAAATCAGCCTCCAAGAGACAATGTTTAAATTCCCTTATTCTACTATCGAGAGACATACTAGTAGACTTAGAATGCTCAGAGGGGTGCAGCGTTTGGTTGAAGTCGCCCAACACTAGCCATGAATTGCCAGACACAGTAGAATTAGAGCCTAAATCAATCAACTTCTTCCATTGTTGCTTTCTCTCCTCAACAATATTTGAAGCATACACCACATATATGATAATAACCTTCCTAGATTCAGGCCATAAAACCTCACAAGTCACCATTTGCAGTGATTTAGAGATTACCACTGCTTGAACATTCTGATGCCATATAACCCATTTTTTTCCCAAATCCAAAAATCAATAATTGTCAACAAAAGACCAGCTTGGGAAGATGCTTTCAATGAATTTCCCACTCTTAGGCTGCTTAACACGAGTCTCCAAAAGACCTCCAAAAATAGGTCTATTAGCTTTTGACAATTTCTTAAATCCGTTACAATGACTATATACATTGAAACCTCCAACATTCCAACAAAAGATGCCTATACACATAAAGATTAGTGATTGGGGCCCTTGCCCCTATTTTCCATCGTACCTGGGTTATGCTTCTCTAGTTGCTTGTCAGCCACTATCACTGGTTGGTACTTAAGAAGCTCTACATCCTGGTCTGTAGATGAGACATCAGAGGAGTCCTCCTCTGCATGAGAAGGAACAACAGTAAGCCTTAAGTCATGAGGCGCCTCTGCAGGTCTGCTGTGTAGCTCAATCGTACCACTTGTCTTAGTGCTTTGAACCAACATACCAGCATAATCTGTTTGACCTTCCAAGTTTGGTGTGGTCTCGGTCCAAGCTTTTGATTTAGATTTTCCTCTACGTGTTTTTCTGCCTGTTCCATCTGCCAATTTGGCTCTTGGACATTTGCCTGTACCATGGATGTGTGAATTACAATAATGATAAAGCATGGGGGCATCCTTGCATCGCTTCACACTATGTCCTATCTCCTTGCAGTGTTCACAAATCGGGGGCATCCACGGACTAGAAACCACAACCCTATTAATGCTCCCAGATTCAAACTGAACATTGACTGCTTCAGGCAATGGTTTCCTTGGATCTATAATTGTGAAGACCTTGGCTACCTCAAGGTTAGTTTTATTGGATGTGGATGGGTGTAGAAATTTGGGCTCTCCAACCAATCCTGCAATGTGACAAGTCCCACCTCATGGAAGAATTCGAAGGGCGCATTTCTCAGCTCTAACCATATAGGAGCTGACGTTTACTCTAGCTTAGCTGTGATCATCCCTGGTTCCCATTTAGCAACAAACATAGCCTGACCCTCAATCTGCCACAACCTTTGGTTCATTACTCTGTACCTGGTTAGGGAAGGAATTACCCTCCATTTTGGATATAGAGATGTCTCTGTACTGCTTGCTTCATATGCCATTCACTATGTTATGGATGATTCCTTGTGAAGGAGGATCCGAGTAAAACTGACCCAGCACAAAACAATCCCAAGATATTTTGTTTCTCTCTATTACAGAGTTCGGGATCTTCACACAAGCCTTTGCATACGGCAAGGTGAAAGATTCGCTCTTTTTTGTAATTTTTTTGCACTTCCTTTGACTAAGGAGCACCATGTGTCAGCCACTTTCACAGGTGATTGAGGTTTGATTTCTGGGTCCGCCGCTTTCACAACTTCCGCAGTAGATGATTGTGAAGTCTTGAGATTTGCGACTGACCTAACCGCAGCAAGCTTCGAAGTTGGTTCTGGATCAACTGACAAAACAACAATCACATGAGCAACATGGGATTCAACCATGGCCTCTGAAACCAGATCTAAGGCCTTAGGAGCAGAAGATTGATCTACAACCACCAGAATGATTGATTGAGGCAAGGAGATTGATGGAGAAGAGACATCGATAGCCTGAGAAGGCCGTGACGGCTCAATTCCATCGGCCGAAGCATTCGACGAAGGAGAGATCTTCGAAGAAGACCTGGGCAAAGAAACTTTGGATTTCGAGGGAGGGGTTCACTTTTTGGCTTTGTGAAGGAACGAGAACTGTAAATTCACCGTCGAAGAAGTCGCCGGCAAACGGCGTCGAAGGACGACACGATTTCGCTTTTTTAGTCGCATTTTACTATTTAGGGATTTTGACTTTTCAATTCCAAATTTCAAAACAAATTTACTATATCTGAGTACTAGAAATTCTATGCTACGCCCATTCATATTCTGCTGTGCTTTTGCGGAAATCCCACATCTTGTTATCTCGAGTCCTTAAAGTTTCTTGTTATGGAGGGAAAACTTGCGGAAGGGCATAGCGTAACATTCATGCATTTCTTTTTTGATAGTTCTCCTTACTATATGGTGCATAGCGTAACAATGAAGGTAAAATATTAAAGACTCAAAATAATAATTAAATATTTAATTTTCTGCTTAATTACATCATAATTACTCCAAATATTTGAAATCCCTCGTATCCTTCGTCCCCATCATGTTATACAGACAAAAATCTGACATGCCGAATACAAATCTTGGTAGTTTTTATGAAGGGTAAAATCTGTTTTTCCAAATGGCATGTTCGTACAGATTGTCAATTGGGAAAAGGTTTTCCAACAATTGGTATTTTCGAAAATACATTTTAAAAAGCGCAATTCTAATAAATTTTCCAAGTTTATGTAGCTGAAAGTTTAATATTTTTTTTTGTATTATTCGACAAAAAAAAGAAAAAAATTATTACAATCTTTGGGATTCCCACGATTATCAAAATTTTTTTTTTTTTTATTTTTTAGCTAATTCGCGTTGGTCCAGTCGGTAAAGGGCTCACAGCTGTGAGTACCCCCACCTGGGTTCGATTTGGGTTGGCCACTTTGCCGTGTCCTTTAGGTTGTGATTTATGTGCAACCGAATGCAAAACCTTGTGGGATTAGTTTTTAGGCCTAGACAGTTTTTGGGATTCCCACGGTTATAAAAAAAAAGTAAAAAAATAAAAGAAGGTCAATTTACACAGTTAAAACAAACCACACCTAAACGCATCTTGTAGGCTTCATGTCCGTTTACCCTGCAACATGCATAAATTGTACTTTTGTCTTGGTTTCGTAAATTACTTTTTGTCTTTCTTTTTCAGGAAATTCACATGCATTAAAAATGGGTGAGCGGTATCATTTTCTGGTCCCGCAATGCGTTTTCACATCCTGCCATAAAAATTCAGAGCATCCTTACGGCATTCACTAGGGCTGGGCAATGATACCCGTTACCCATCCTTTTTTAACTACTCGGTTTATACCTGTCTCGAAAAAAGGGTACCCGTCATCTTCAAGTCGGGTAAAGGGTATTATAATTCAATTACCCGCGGATAAGGGTCAAGTATCGGGTATCAATTTTTTTTTAATTACCCGTCGTATTACTTACCCGGCCCGTTATACTAGTATCATAAATCACTTTTATTTGATAAATTTAATTACAAAATAAATTATACGGTATATAATGCTATATCATTTGAGTTAAAAACTTCTTTTTTGATAATAAATTTAAAAACATGAGCATATTTCTTAACAATATAAAAATTTATGTCAGTGAATTGTCACTAATAATTTTGAAGATAATATTACAAGTTTTAAATTTTGAAATTTATAATATTATATTTAAAAAAAACTATATGTTGTATATTAGCAAAATTTGGTTTTATTGTAATGACTATTCATCTTTTGGTATATAAACTTCTTAATATAATAGTTCATAAAACAAAGTATATTGTAATTATCGGGTAAAGGTAAAGGGTCGGGTACCTGGCGGATCATCAATTTTTTACAGGATATCCGTTTAAAAGGATACTCGCTTTTAGCGGGTCGGGTACGAGGCTTTTTTTCAAATACCCTTTAGGGTCGGATCGAGTACAAGGTACCTTTTTTTTAAATACCCGTTAGTGTCAGGTCGAGTACTGGGTACCTCAAAATCTCAGGGTACCCGTCCTATGTCCAGCCCTAGCATCCACAACGGTGGTACTTTGTAAAGTCTCTAAGTAATAAAAAGATTAAAAATAATAAAAAGCAAAAAGAGAAAGTCTGATACTTCTCTATTGTCTCTACTACAAGAGACGATTGACAACAAAAAAAAAGAAAAAAAAGACGATTCTTTGGTGAGGGCCACGTGTAGTTAAAAGTTTGGTGCACTTTTATTTGATAATTTAAATAAATAATTAATTAAATTAATTTAAAGCTGCAGGCAAAATTAAATAAATTAAAGCTATAAAAATAATACATTTTAGGAGACTCAGAGGAATACCTCCGTTAATCTCTCACTGGTCTTATTGTGAGCACCATCACTAGGAGGTTTTTATAGAGTTTTTTTATTTTTTGTCGTCAAAGCTTCTATTACTTAAGAGAATGAGTACATTGGCCATTTTACAACATAATTCTGAGAGAGCAATCTTGCTTGCTTTGCTAAAGAGTCCACATAAAAATTTGCCACTCTTGAAATGTGCCTGAATATGAAGTTACATCTCTTTGCTATAGTTACAATATCATGAAGAGCAATAATGTAAGGAGAATTTCTAACCTGGGGAGAGTTCAACTCCCATTCTCCCTGTTGCAAGAAGGCATATAGAGACTTTAAATCACCACATATTGCTAGGTCTCTAAATCCAAGTCTCTGTAACTCCACAACAATCACTTTCAATGCATCCACTTCGGCTTGAGCTGCTGTTAAAGTAGGAGAGAAAGATCCTGATCCATATAACCTTTGTTGATGTTTCTGATTAAATAAGCTCCAAGCAATGCCAATTCTTTGATAACTTGACACCCATGAGGCGTCTACTAAACAGCAGGGAACCGACACTTGTTCAAATAATTGAGATATAGTCTTAGGAGGAACCTGATGGAGATTAGATGGATTCAATCTTGCAGATCTTTGATCTAAAGAATTAGCTTCAACTCATCATTGACAATCATATATTGCCTTGTTGATAAGAGCAGGAATTGACCATCTTTTATTCTGGAATAAAATGCCATTGCGATGCTTCCATATCCTCCAAGCAATAAAATGAAACATCATCAGATGGTCAGGTTGATCCTTCAATATATCAATAATTGCTGCATAAGTAGACACGAAAGTCTCTGATGCCAAAGCCCGAGTCGAAACATCTACAATGGAACCCAGTTCCCATACCTCCTTACTGAAACAACACTGGAAAAGCAGATGATTTATAGACTCCTCGTGTTCTCCACAGTTTGCATAAGTTACATCATTTAATATCTTCTTTTGTTTTAGTTTGCTAGCAACTGGCAGTATGTTTTGCAAAGCTTTCCACCAAAAATGCTGAATTTTGTGGGGAATCTTCTGCTTCCATAAAAAATTAAGAACACCAGAGATGGAGTTTGAGGATTGACCTTTTTGAGCTCACAGATAACTGTACCCTGACTTGATCGTGTATCTTCCAGGTGAACTATAGATCCAAGTGATACAATCATCAGCTCCTGACACATATGGCCTAATTCTGTTAACCATCTGGATATCCAAAGGGTGAAGAATTGAAGCTAGCTTATCCTCATTCCATTTTATGGTACCTGGCAGAAAAAGATCTTTTACTTTCAGGTTTGGATCTAGAATTCCCCCATTATAAGTAGGAGCCATAGGTGGACCAGTAGGTAGACATGGATCTCTCCAGAATAATACGTTTTCTCCTGAGCCAATGGTCTATCTTACACCTTGTTTCAACAACTTAATGCCCTGAAGTATGCTTCTCCAAGCATAACTTGAAGACCACTTTTGTGTGGCTTCTAGCAAAGTTGTTTTAGGATAGTACTTTGCTTTGTAAACTCTAGCTAACAAGGAGGAAGGGTGTTGGAGGAGACGCCATCCCTGCTTGGCTAATAAGGCTATATTAAAATCTCCGAGGTCTCTGAATCCCAGCCCTCCTAGATGCTTCGGATTAGTCATTTTATCCCATGCTAGCCAATTGATCTTGCTTGTATCTTGAGTAGATGACCAGAAGAACTTTCTTGACACAGAGTTTAAGTGCTCTAGAAGCTTCTTCGGCATCAAAAAACACTGCATACAATACGTTGGTCAAAACCATTAAAACAACCTTTATCATAGTTTCCTTACCAGCTGGTGATAATAACTTAGCATACCAATTCTCCACCTTATGAGTCATTCTCTGAACTAAATGTAAGAAGGTTTCCATTTTATTCCTCCCAATATTCTCAGGAAGTCCTAGGTATTTACCAAAACCTCCAACTTTTGTAATATGAGTTAGCTGTTGAATATTTTGTTGAACATCTGGATCCATACCTTTGGAGAACGAGATGGCAGATTTATTAAAGTTGACTTCCTGTCCTGAAGCTTCCTTATAAACCCGAAGAATATTAAGGAGGTTTCTACATTCATCCACTGTTGCTTTGCAGGAACAGAAGAGAGTCATCAGCGTACAGTAAGTGAGTAATAGTAGGACCATTAATGCTGACTTGAAATCCTGATAAATCCCCATTCTCCTTAGCTTTGCTCAAGAGATAAGAAAGAGCTTCAGTACATAACAAATATAGATATGGGGAAAGGGGGTCACCTTGACGTATTTCTCTTGATGGAAAAATTGTCTCAGTTGGGGTTCCATTCACCAACACTGAATAAGTAACTGAGGTGACACATTTCATTATCCATCTACACCATATATCAGCAAAACCAAGCTTTTTCATCATCTGTTCCAAGAAATACCATTCCACTTTATCAAAGGCTTTACTAATGTCTAGTTTCAAAGCCATATGAGAATCCTTAAGCTTTCTAGTTCTAAGAGAGTGCATCGTTTCCTGAGCGATTAGCACGTTATCAGTAATGACTCTATCTGGAATAAAAGCCGACTGATTATCTGAAATGATTTTAGGTAAGACTAACTTCAGACGATCAACCAGGACTTTGGACAATATTTTATATGCTACATACTTAAGCTAATTGGTCTAAAGTCCTTAACTTCTGTTGGATTCTCTATCTTTGGTATTAGACATATGTGAGTATGATTTAACCCCGAGTCTAAGTCCACATTTTCAATAAAATCTTGAATAAATTGAATTAAAGAGGACTTAACTGTGCTCCAATGGTCTTGATAGAATGTAACTATAAATCCGTTAGGACCTGGAGACTTGTCAGGGTTCATATGTTGAAGAGCTTGGTACACCTGCTTCTCTGAAACAGCCTCAGTTAACATGTTATTCATATCTACAGTTGAAACAACCAAGTTTTTTTTTTTTTTATTAACCCGAATTAAGTATTCCCATAAATACCAATTCTCAACGGTTAACTCAAACCAACAACCAATAACCAGCGGAATCAACATTAACATTAAACCATTAAAACAAATTCCAATTCATCTCAACATTTCTAGCAACCTAAACCAGGTTCTACCAAATATAATACCAAAACATATAATCTAGAGATCCTAATCATCCTCTCGTCCCAGCCATGATTCCACGATCTCAACTTTTCCTTTACCTGCAACTTAAAAGGGAAAAACAGAGTTGGGTGAGTATTATCATAAATACTCAGTGAAGCGGTCATCCCGCCTACTGGTTACAATTATGGAAATAGCAAGCCAACTACTAGATGAACAAACAACACTCAACAATCAAATAAGCTTTCACAAATTAAACAGTGGTGTCCATCGACACCACTCATTGAGTGTCGATCGACACTCCAATTATTGTACCAAACCTCACGATCATAAAAATGGGGTGTCGATCGACACTGCCATTAGATAACATTGTAGCTTCACTCTGAATCGTCGACGTTAAATCTTTTATTGTTTATACCCTAAACCCTAAACGTAAAATTTGTTTAATTTAGCGTCGAATTAGCATCGAAAACACACTAATTCGACGCTAATGTTGTTTAATAGCATCGAATTAGCGTCCAATTCTGTGATTTCGATGCTAATTCGACGCTAAATTAAACAAATTTTATGTTTAGGGTTTAGGGTAAAGAAACCGCAACATATACGATAACAATCTTAACCATTTAAAGATTTTAAAACCGCAACATATAACGATAACAATCATATGAATTTTTTCATATCAAATTTCCTAAAATCTATTTTGTACATATTTCCTAAATCCATTTCATTACAAATTTATAACAAATTTATAACAAAATGTAAATATTGATATTTCATTACTAATATATAAAATAAAATTAACATAAAAAAATATTCATTTAGCGTCGAATTAGCGTCAAATCACATGAATTCGACGCTAATATTGTTTAATAGCGTCGAATTCGTGTGATTTCGCTGCTAATTCGACGCTAAATTAAACAAATTTTATGTTTAGGGTTTAGGGTAAAGAAACTTTGTTACCCATTTAAAGATTTAATGTTCACAACATATAACGATAACAATCACATGAATTCGATAACAATCTAACATCGAATTAATTAGTGTCGACCGGAATAAGTTTTTTTAAAGAAATTAAAAATGTTCATAAATAATAATATTCTAAAAAATTAAAAATATTCGAAAAAATAAATACAAATGAAATAAAAACACTAATATATGCTTCACTCTGAATCATCATTTGAGTTGTCGTCATCCTCATCGGTACTTTCTCCACTCTCGTTTGCGAACTCGTCTTCGGGGTTTTCTGCATTGGTAGCATCAAGAAGTATTTCAGCTTCTCGATTTTGCGGATCTATAAGAATGATGTTGTCTATATCTTCTTCTGGAGTTGTTAGATCCACGGCAGTTTCATTTTGCATAGGAGCATCGTCGGATTCAACTATCATTCCTCTGGGTGCTATTTTAAGCACATATAACCATGGAATCCCTGTTTTTCTGACATGTGGATATGGAATGAAACATACTTGATCCGCTTGTGATGCAAGGACAAATGGATCATACTTTCCATAAGAACGCGATCCATTAACATCGATGACACCAAACTTTCCTACTCGAACCCCTCGCCTGACAACTGGATCAAACCACTCGCATTTGAAAAGGGTGCACTTTAAGTTAACCAAACCAGGGAATTGCACTTGAATAATGTCTTGTATAATGCCATAAAAATTCGTGTCCCCGGCTCGAACTACCACACCATAGTTCGCATTTGCTCTATTTTTTCCACGTTCGAACGTATGAAACACATAACCTCGTGTAAAATACATTGGAGATGACGTAACTTTCCCCAACAGACCTTGGATCAACTCTCTAAACCATACAGGGTATGACGTGTCTCCATAATCAACTTGGCAAATACATATTACACATTGTAAATATAGTAGTATATACACAAATTGTATATATAATTTTGTGTTTAACTTATATACCTGAGTCCTCAACCATTTAGCAAAGTGTAGATCTTTACGTTTTTCAATCTCACCGGCGGATGCATTTGGGAAAGCCTCGTTAACTTGGCGAATGAATTCACTAATAGAAAATATGGTTATAACAAATGTTTCAAAGCATATATAAGTACGAAAATAACCCTTTTGACCTCAATCCATAGTTGGTAATTATAATATGTACCTCAGAAATGGGCTAACTTCGTCGCATTGTAAGAGAATATATGTGTGTGCACAATTGTAGTCTTCGTGCGAGGACCAGTCTTGTTCTCTTATGATTTCGGCATGCCTACCAACTGCACAGAATATATCTGGGACATCTGAAATTGGATATGTTTGTGCGATGCCACCATCGTCGTACCTACATAGAGCTCTTTTTCGTTTCCGGACAGTTGGAGGGAAGTAAGATGAGCTGAAATGAGAGGTTTCTTCGGTTAAACTTCCCGCAACAATTGATCCCTCAACCCTAGCCAGGTTTTTTGCCTTTCCTTTTAAGTGTTTCATGAATCTCTCGAAAGGATACATCCAACAAAATTGAACGGGCCCTCCTAAATCGGCTTCGTGAGGAAGATGGATAGGGAGATGCTCCATCACATCAAAGAACGATAGAGGGAATATCTTCTCTAAGTTGTACAACAATATTGCGATGATATTGTTTAGTTGTTGAATTCCATCCTGAGTCAGAGTTCGCACACACAGATCTCGAAAAATGCTTCAACACCTAAACCCAAAATCCAATATCAACCAAAACACAAATGTAATTTTCCACACATAATTTGTTTAGATATTTAAATA
Organism: Draba incana; assembly: GCA_963576765.1. NCBI lineage: Eukaryota > Viridiplantae > Streptophyta > Magnoliopsida > Brassicales > Brassicaceae > Draba > Draba incana. The sequence goes on from OY755208.1 coordinate 21,690,229, forward strand.
TCGTCATAGAAAATATACATGCAAGTGATTCATGCACGTTCGTTGGCAAAAGTTCTGCAAAGGCGAAAGACAATAATCTCTGCATAAGCACATGACAATCATGACTCTTCATACCAGAAAGTTTTTTTCCTTGCTCCACAGACTTAGAGAGTTTTGACACGTATCCATTTGGGAACTTAACTTCGGTGGAAACCCAGTTGAAGAATGTTGGTTTGCCTTCGCTTGACAATCTAAAGCTAGGCATTGGAGCTCTCCCATCTCCCGTGAGATGTAACTCAACTCTAGAGCATATAAGAGAAAAATCCAGTCTAGACTTCAAGTTGTCTTTAGTTCTGCCTGGAACGTTTAAGATGGTGTGCATGATGTTATCGAAAAAGTTTTTCTCAATGTGCATGACATCAAGATTGTGGCGCAATAGGTGATCCTTCCAGTATGGTAGATCCCAGAAAATGCTCTTCTTATGCCAATTATGTTCTTCAAGGTATCCATCTGGGAGATTGGTCGGAATATTAATCCAGTTACCTCCACGTTTTGCTGTGTCCTGAGCTCCCCAATAATCAAGTTGAGCTTCAATTTGCTCTCCTAAAAGATATGGAGGTGGGGGGATACGTACACGTTTACCCTTTGTGAACAACCTCCTGTTCCCCCGGTACGGATGGTTCATAGGGGGAAACCTCCGCTGATAATCAAACCAATAAGATTTTCTACCATTTTTTAGTTGGAAGGCATCTGTTTCATTTTGGCAATACGGACATGATAACCTACCATGTGTTGTCCAACCAGATAACATTCCATAGGCTGGAAAATCGCTTATCATCCACATAAGCACAGCTCACATGGTAAAATTCTTTTTCCTAGAGTAATCAAAAGTACGAACTGTTGGGAATGTCCTAAAATCACACTTGTATTCACTCTATTGATAGTTGTACTGTCGAGATCAAACATTCATATGATACTAGGTGGTCATGACGTTTTGCTAGAAGCCGCTGATGACCTATGAGTTATGAACTCATTACTAGTATTATATGATCCTACAGGGTCACACACCTAAGCAAACTGGATATACTTTATGAGGGAATGATCGTTAATGTAATGATCAAAATGATGTGTATTTGATACACATAAGAATTGTGTTTTAAAGGAGGTGTCGATCGACACAACATTAGTGTGTCGATCGACACGGGCTAAAAACTGGAATAGTGATTTCGGTTTAACGACTTAATTAATTCTGAATCGGTTCAGGGATTAATTAGGTTTTCTCCAGGGCCTATATATATGATATATGAGGCACGACCTAGAGATAAGGGTTTTGAGGAAAACATTCACAGCCACCTTCTGAAACGTAGGATTCCCTGAGAGATCCGATTCCAGGCACTAGCATCCCTGCGGATTCCAGTTTGTGTGCGTGTGGACTAACCGTAGAGGCACAACACTTGAGGTGCTCATAGATCTCGATTCCTGTTCATCTTCCGCTGCATAAACTCCAGGTATATTCGAGATCTTGTTCTTGTAGATTCATCGTTTACAAACCCTAGATCCTAGGCAAATGAATTATCACTAGGTTGATTAATAGAGATAAAACTGGTTAAAACCTGTGCAAATTCCTTCAGTGGTATCAGAGATTTGTAAACGATGAATCTACAAAAACAAGATCTCGAATATACCTGGAGTTTATGCAGTGGAAGTTGTTTTTCAATGAAAGGCATGGGAGAAGCCGCGTGAATTCTTGGAATAAGAATCTATAGAGATAGATTGGGTAGGCTAATTGGATCGTGTCAAGATGCTTATGGTGATAAGGTCTTGGACAGGTTCAGTATGCATGATTCCAAGAAGGGCCTCATACCAATGTCTCATGGCATTAATCTTAGCAAGATGCAATGTCTCTAGACACTGGCTGAGCAAGAACGTTTGAGTAGGATTCCCAAGCATATGCAGTGGAATCTATCATGAGTGCCATGACCTGCACTCGTCCAGATATTGCTTGTGTTTTAAGCAAGACGAGTAGACAATGGTTGTGTCGATCGACACGACTTTGCTAAAATTTTAGGGCTTTCGATCGTAAGATCAAAGTTCCAGAAACCTAAGTCTCGATCGACACAAATGGTTATGTCGATCGACACGACCTTGCGATTGGTTAACCGGTTCAATTGGATTGAATCGATTATTGCGCTTGGTTAGAAATCAATTAAACCGGCTTATTGCGGTTTATTGCGAGTTGGTTAGTGTCGATCGATACAAATGTTGTGTCGATCGACACCAACCGGTAATCGACCCGGTTCAATTGGATTGACCTGTTATCGATTCGGTTCAATTGGATTGACAGGCTATCGCAAAATTGATTTGGTTTGGTTAGCATCGATCGACACAATAGTTATGTCGATCGACAGAGGCCAATTTTCGACCTGGTTCAATTGGATTGATCGGTTGTCGAAGAACTGTTACAGAGAGGTGAGTGTCGATTGGCACTAAGGTAGTGTCGATCGACAGCCTACGAAAATTGTGGGTTAGTGAACCTTCAATCAAATAACCAAACCAGATTTAATGAGTTTCTAAACCTTCCTGAATGCATATTGGATATGTGTTAGGATTAAATGTTCAGTTCCTCAACTAAAATATCAAGTGCTCTGGATGTCTTCCCGATCTTGTCAGCTGTCAAGACTCGTTTCATTGCGTGATAGGCTTGCAGTGCAAGGTGTCCGCAGTTACATGAGTAAGGCAGTAAGTAATTGAGTTGATGGGCTTGCAGTGCATGGCATCAACTATTACATGACTGAAGAGATTGATTTACTTGAATGGGCTATCAGAAGTTCTGGGCCCATAGACATCAGGTGGATAAAACATAAGATGTCTTATCCACAACCAAGAGTCATATTGGATATGATTAGCAAAGTGTTGCTTACCTATATAGCTAAGATTTGAGTGACAACCAGTGGCTCGCTCGGGTTTTGGTGAAATATGGATCTTGGATCATTATATTCATTTGAGGAAACATTGTTTTGAATATAATGCGAGTTTTCTTAATTGTTAAGATTTCTCATTTCCTGAATATCATAACTGAATTTTTCCTTTTATTATTATAGTTATGTCTAATCAGAACTCGTTCTCGTTGAGATCCGTCCTTGAGAAGGACAAGTTAAATGGATCCAACTTCCTTGATTGATATCGGAACTTGAGAATCGTTCTCAAGCAGGAGAGAAAGGACTATGTCCTTGAGAAATTTCTCCCCGAGAAACTAAGGTCCAATGCTTCACATGCAGTATATGATGCTTAGAATAAGCATTATTATGATGTGGTCGATGTGCGTTGTCTGATGTTGGCTACAATGAACTCTGACTTGCAGAAGCAATGTGAGAACGTGGCGTTGCCCATCGAGATGATCACTAGCCTGAAAGCGATGTTTCAGGAGCAGACTCGAACTGAGAGATACCATATGGTTAAATCTCTATTTGAGTGCAAGCTACCAAAGGATGCTACAGTGAGTCCTCATGTCATAAAGATGATGGGTTATATTGATAACCAGAGGAGACTGGATTGTCCCATTAGCCAAGAGTTGGCTACTGACATCATTCTGCAGTCACTACCGTCAAGCTATGATAAGTTCATAAAGAACTACATCAAGAATGGCTTGACGAAGACGTTGACGGAGCTGCATGACATGCTCAAGACAGCTGAGCTCAATATCAAGAAGGGCAAAAGGTTTGAGAAACCTGGTAAAGACAAGGGTGAGAGAAAGGCCGTCCAGATTGTGAATCAGGATAAGCCCGATTTTCTCACTCAACCTAAGTCTGGCCCATCTGATGATGATACTTGCAGCTACTGTGGGGAGCCAAGGCATTGGAGGAGAAAATGCAAGAAATACATGGAAGATACTATGGAAATGATGAAGATGTATGAGACTTCTTCTTCAGGTATTTATGTTATTTCAAGTTCTATCTTAAGGGTATTAGATACCGGTTGTGGTGCTCATATTTATTGAAATATGCAGGGCCTGAGCAACAGTAGAACGTTGAAGAAGGGACAAGTGGAGATACTCGACAGGAATGAAGCAAGAGTTGCTGCATTAGCTGTAGGAAGTTTCCATTTGTAGTCGGCTTCAGGCTTGGTTTTAGAAACTAAATAATTGCTATTGTGTACCTGCTATGAGCAGAAATGTCATTTCATTTTCTTGTATGATTTTGAATGATTTTATTTTGATAAAAGACAAGTGTTGCTCTTTTGATCTTAATGATATGTTCTATGGTAGCACCCCATTAGAGAATGGGTTTTATGTCTTAAACCAATCTATGCCTGTCTATAACATAAACACAAAACGGTTCTCTAGCATTGTCATTTTGGGCCACATCGGATTCTGAAGCTCCATAGTGATGGGCTTCTGGACTCATTTGATTGTGAATCATGTGAGAAATGTGAATCCTACTGTTGGATAAAATGACTAAGGCCCATTTTATCAGACTAAATGAAAGGGCCAACGAATTATTGGGCCTTATACATACAAATGTGTGCGGCCCGATGGGCACCAGTGCTAGAGGAAATTTTCAGTACTTCATTGATGACTTCAGTAGGCATGACTATGTTTATCTAATGAGTCACAAGTCGGAATCTTTTGAAAGGTTCAAGGAATTCCAGAATGAAGTACATAATCAAATTGGAAAAAGTATTAGAGCTCTTTGATCAGATCGTAGAGGAGAATACTTCTTCGATCAGATCGCGGAGGAGAATACTTAAGTCAAGAGTTAAGTGATCATCTGAGAGAGTGTGGAATTGTTTCACAGCTCACTCCTCCTGGAACGACCCGATGGAATGGAGTTTCCGAGAGGAGGAATCGGACCTTATTGGATATGGTTCGATCAATGATGAGTCACAAAGATCTTCCATTATCTCTTTTAGGGATACTCTCTAGAAATGTCTGAGTTTACACTAAATAGGGTTCCATCAAAATCAATTGAAAAGACACCACATGAGATGTGGACTAGAAATGTTCCAATTTGTCTTTCCTGAAAATTTGGGATTGTGAGGTGATATATCATGGTTTTTACCCGTTTTAACCATGATATATGTCGGTTTTGTATTAGTATTTTTGGTATTTGTGTGTCTTTTGTAGTGTTTTGCAGGAAAATGGTCATTTGGAGCTTAATGGAAACATTTGGAGCATTTTGGACCATTTTGGAGCTGAAAAGATCCAAGTGGAATCGAGACCTTTAAATCATCCCTGTCGATCGACATAATTTATTCACTGTCGATCGACGGAGTTTTTAAAGACGCAAAAAATTTCTACAGACGCCCTCGTGTCGATCGACAGTAATTTTGTGTCGATCGACAGGCGCTCTGCAGACCTAATTTTACCACTTGTATAAATAGTTTAACTTGGTAGATATTTTAAACCAACGGGTTTTATTAAGGAGGTAGAGAGAAAAAGAGATATTTTGGGAAGAATTTTGAAGAGATCCACATGTTCTTGAGATCCAAAGACTTCAACACCTTTTGTATCTTCAAATCTACATCTTTTATGCAATCTTATTCAGTTATAATGATTTCATCATCCATTTCTGAGTAAATCACTTGTTAGGTTTTGGGATTTCTTGGGTTATGACTAGAAATCGTTGAAATTGCAGATCTGTTAAGGTTTATCCGTTAGTTCTTCATTTAGACTGTTTTTAATGCTAGATTCTAGCTTGATCATCTTGAATCTTGACCTTAGGATTGTTGATTAGCCACGACAGTGGGATTAATAACCTGAACTAGTCTAAATGGGCAAAGTTACCTATTCGCAAAGAAATTTGGCTTAGGGATTTTGTGAACAAATTGAACTCGTACTTATTGCTTGTTTAGATTCGATGAATTCGCAAAGAAATTTGGGATTTGAGTATCTAAAGATAGATAGCCTTCGTAACGACAGTTAGCTGGCTATATTTTCGTGTTTGAGTTCTAGAACGGCACTTAATAGAACCTTGACAGTTGTTATATCTTGATTTCGAATCATTACCTGAAGAATTTCCATGACCTAGCTTCGTCTCTTTAAGAACTTAATCAAACCATTTTCTGTTTACTTGTTTTATAAACTGTGTTTACATTTATATCGTTTTACTTAGCATAATCTGAATATCGAGATCGATTGTGTATCCAACTCCCTGTGGATTCGATCCCTAAATACTACTATGATCTCTTTGTTTGAGAGAGTGGTTCGAGGGTGAATTTGAGCCCGTATCAAATTTTGGCGCCGTTGCCGGGGAGTTGAATTTACCATTCAATTCAAGTTACTAAGATTTTGTCTAAGTATTTATTTTTGCTTTAATACTAACTTGCTCTTTTCTCTTGGTATCTGTGTGTTTCAGGTTTATGCCTAATCGCCTAACCAGAAGCAATCGAAACGAAGAGCTAGTCGATCTCAATCCTGAGATTGGAAAGTTAGAGCTAGCAAACCGAGCAGCAACAAAAGCAGCCAAGATGGCCAACAACAGAGTAATCTTGCTACGCGGTACAGATGGAATCATCACAGACCATCAAGGACGGAAGTACAACGCTCAGGGTCAGCGTATTGAAGACGATGAGACTGTGATACCAGAGGAACAGGACGAGCCAGCTGAGCATGTGCGTACTTTAAGAGAGCACTACAGGCCTCAGGAGATCCACTCCAACAGGGCTGCTATTAGACCTCCTTCCTTTCCTAGGAATGACTTTGAGCTGAAGCCCGCTTACTTCTCTTTGGTGGCTCAGCACCCTTTCCATGGTCTTCCTTTACAACATCCCATGGACCACATCGAGATGTTTGAGGACTTAGCGTCCAACATCAAAGCCAATGGAGTTCCTGAAGGCTACCTTTTCTGTAAGCTCTTCCCATATTCTCTCAGCAGAGAAGCAGCTTACTGGCTTAAGCAGTTAGCACCCGGTTCTTTAACTACTTGGGAGGACACGGAAAATGCATTCCTCATCAACTTTTTCGATGAGACAAGGTCTGAGGATCTAAGGATGAAGATTTCGACATTCAGACAAGGACCAACTGAAGCGTTCAAGGATGCCTGGGTAAGATTCAAATCCTACCAGAGAGATTGTCCTCATCATGGTTTTAGTGATGTGCAACTGTTAGGAATCTTCTTCAGAGGAATCGATTGGAGACACCAGATGTCTTTGGATTCAGCAAGTAGGGGGAACTTCAACACCAATGTTCCAAGTGATGCGTTGGCGCTCATTGAGAACATGGATTCAAGTAGTAGCACCAAGAACATAGACTTCGAGAGGAAGCAGCTTGGCAAGAGCGCAGATGGAGGTAATATGGCTAAGATGGAAGCTAAGCTAGACTCGGTGCACAACTTGTTAGTGGGAAAGAAGCAGGTGAAGTTTGCTCAGGAGGTAGAAACCTTCATTCCAAAGGAAGAAGAGGATGAAGAGGACTGCAACTACGTTGGTGGTAATGCTTTTCAGGGACAGAGGTTTGGTAATCAGCAGGGTAACATAAACTACAGTGGAGGCAACTACAGTGGAGGCAACTACAGTGGAAACAATCAGAGATCTACATTCACTGGAAATCAAGCCACACCTTGCTACACCAAACCGCAATCCCAGAATACGGACTATCAGAAACCCTATCAGAGCAGCTTCACTAGGAACTACGGTTCTTCTTCTTACCAAACTCCTCCTCCTAAGACGTCAAATAACAAGACAGATTTGATGCTAGAGCAAATTCTAGAGGGCCAACAGAAGATGACGGTGAATTTCAATGGCAAAATTGATGCCTTGAACACCGACCTGAATGGAAAGATTGAGTCTCTCAATCTTCACGTGAAGAAGCTAGACACTCAAGTTGCTCAAACCGCCGAGAACTCTAGGAGACAAGAAGGATTTCTTCCATCTAGAACGGATGCTAACCCGAAGCATACCGTTGCTGCCATCACAACGAGGAGTGGAAAGGTAACCCAAGTGCCTGTGTTGAAGAAAGGACTTGGTACAGAAAATTTTGATGAATTTGGAGAGTTTGATGAAGATGAAATTCAGACAGAGGCTCCTCCGTCGATCAACACGCCTCACTGTCGATCGACACGCCATACTGTCGATCGACACAAACAGAGAATGTTTTGGCAGAGACTCCTGTGACGATCGACAGAGGGAAGAAAGAGGTCGATACGTTGAAACCAGACACCTGTCGATCGACATGACCTATAGCTGTCGATCGACAGGAGGGCCCCAGTCCGACTTCTCCTTTAAAACCGTCAGATAGTGCAGTCGAGAGAGTGTACAAACCCAAAGTACCTTATCCAAAAAGTCAGAAGAAGTCTAAGCAAGAGCTTGAAGATACAAGATGCAAGACCATCATAGACAAGCTAATGATAGAGCTTCCTTTTGTTAACGCCGTTAGACTCAATCCTGTGATACGACGGTATGTAAAGAAGATGGTCACCAAGAGTTTGGGCATTGAGGAAGGAGTGGCTATGATTTCTGAACAAGTGAGTGCAGTGATTCAGAACAGGATTCCAGAGAAACTAACGGATCCAGAAAGCTTTGTTTTGGATTGTTTGATCTTCAAGGATAGATTTCTGAGGTCTCTCTGTGATCTAGGTTCCGGTGTTAACCTCATGCCACATTCAGTTGCTGTGAGTCTTGGGATGACAGATTTCCAATCCACTAGGATTACTCTTATCCTAGCGGATAGGTCAGTAAGGATTCCAGAAGGAGTATTGGAAGATGTCCCAATCAAGGTTGGGAACTGTTTGATTCCTACTGACTTTGTTGTTCTACATTACAACGAGGAACCCAAGGATCCTCTTTTCCTGGGTAGACCTTTCTTGGCCACGACCGGTGCTATGATTGACTGCAAAGGAGGCAGTATGACTTTGAGAGTAGGAGGTCTCGAGATGAAGTTCGAAATGGACAAGCTTATTAAGAGACCTACCATAGATGGGCACACCTTCTACGTGGACACACTTACCGACCTCGCGCAGGAAGTTTTCAATGAGATACATCCCATTGATCCCTTGGAAAGGACCTTGGTGAACTCTGTGCAAGAGGAAGGACAATTTGATGATGATGCAAGGGTTTATGCTAGGATGATGGATGCTAGTAGGGAATGGAAACAATTGGTTACTAGTGCGAGTTTTGGGGAAGCTTCAGCAAAAAATCCACGAGTTAGTGATTGGAGTGAACAAAAAGCTCCAAAGCTTGAGCTCAAACCACTTCCCGCAGGACTAAGGTACGCCTTTCTTGGTCAAAATTCTACATACCCTGTGATTGCTAATTCTTCTTTGAACAATCCAGAGCTCGCCTTACTGCTGAGCAAGCTGCGGAAGTTTCGCCAAGCTCTTGGCTATTCTCTTGATGATATTGCAGGTATCTCTCTGGACTTGTGTATGCATAGGATCCACCTTGAGGATGAGAGCAAATCATCAGTTGAGCATCAAAGGCGGCTTAATCCAAATTTGCAGGAAGTTTTCAAGAAGGAGATCTTGAAACTCCTAGAGGCTGGGATCATCTATCCCATTTCTGACAGTATTTGGATTAGCCCTGTTCACGTGGTACCAAAGAAAGGAGGCGTCACAGTGGTAAAGAATGAGAAGAATGAGCTAATTCCGATGAGAACTGTCACTGGACATCGGATGTGCATAGATTATAGGAAGCTAAACGCGGCCACAAGGAAGGACCACTTCCCATTGCCCTTCATTGACCAGATGCTTGAGCGTTTAGCAAGGCATCCCTACTACTGTTTCCTCGATGGGTATTCTGGATTCTTCCAAATCCCTATCCATCTGGATGACCAGGAAAAGACGACATTTACTTGTCCTTATGGCACTTTTGCATACCGTAGAATGCCCTTTGGACTTTGTAATGCTCCAGCGACATTCCAACGGTGTATGATTTCCATCTTCACCGACATGATTGAGAAATATATGGAGGTCTTCATGGATGACTTCTCGGTCCACGGTGATTCGTTCAAGGACTGCCTTGACAACTTAGAGAAAGTGCTTGCTCGATGTGTGGAGAAGCACTTGGTTCTTAATTGGGAGAAATGCCACTTCATGGTGCAAGATGGGATTGTACTTGGCCATAGAGTTTCAGCTGATGGAATCGAGGTGGACCGTGCGAAGATTGAAGTTATGACGAGCCTTCAACCGCCAACTACAGTCAGGGAGATTCGTAGTTTCCTTGGGCACGCGGGTTTTTACTGGCGATTCATCAAGGACTTCTCGAAGATTGCTCGACCACTCACCACATTGCTCTGTAAGGACATCAAATTTGATTTTGATGCTAATTGTTTAACCGCTTTTGTACAGATCAAACAAGCTTTGGTGAGTGCTCCGATAGTGCAACCTCCTGACTGGGATTTACCTTTCAAGGTGATGTGCGATGCTAGTGACTATGCAGTTGGGGCGGTGTTAGGACAAAAGAAGGACAAGAAACTTCATGCCATCTACTACGCTAGACAAAGCTCAAAGGAACTACGCAACTACTGAAAAGAAGTTGTTAGCAGTCGTTTTCGCCTTCGAGAAGTTTCGTTCTTACTTGATTGGAGCCAAGGTGACAGTGCACACGGATCATTCCGCACTAAAGTACTTGATGCAAAAAAAGACGCTAAACCGAGGTTGTTAAGATGGATCCTCCTCCTACAAGAATTTGACATTGAGGTGAAGGACAAAAATGGAGTAGAGAATGGTGTAGCGGATCATCTCTCGCGCATTCGGATAGAAGATAGTGTACCAATCGCGATTGCTAGTCCGAAGAATGATGCCGCGGTGGTCATTAAGCTGTTTAAGACCATCATCTTCCCACGATTTGGAGTACCACGAGTAGTCATCAGTGATGGTGGAACACACTTCATCAACAATATATTCTCTAAACTCTTAGAGAAGTACGGTGTTCATCATCGCGTGGCGAGTCCTTATCACCCACAAACGAGTGGTCAAGTGGAAGTTTCAAATAGGCAGATCAAAGAAATCCTTGAGAAGACGGTTAGTGTCACGAGGAAGGATTGGTCTACGAAGCTGGACGATGCACTCTGGGCTTATAGGACTGCTTACAAGACTCCTCTGGGAACCACTCCTTTCCATCTGCTTTTTGGGAAAGCATGTCATCTTTTGGTGGAACTTGAGCACAAGGCAGCATGGGCGGTGAAGCGTTTCAATTTCGACATCAAGCCTGCTGCAGAACGGAGATTGATCCAGATGAACGAACTGGATGAGATCAGACTTCATGCCTACGAAAACTCCAAGTTGTACAAGGAGAGGAAAAAGGCATACCATGACAAGAAGATAATCTCCAGGAGCTTCGAACTGAACGACCAGGTATTGCTCTATAACTCGCGTTTACAGCTTTTTCCTGGTAAATTGCGTTCTCGTTGGTCAGGTCCTTTCACAATCAAGGAGGTTAGACCACATGGAGCTGTTGTGTTAATCACAAAGGACGGAAGGGAATTCATGGTAAATGGTCAGAGGGTGAAACATTACTGGGCGGAAGCCATGATTCCGGAGGAACACATGGTACCCTTGGATGATGCACCCGAAGCCTGAGCTTCAAGCTTCAACACAGTCAAGCTAACGACTAAAAACAAGCGCTAAATGGGAGGCAACCCATTTGTAAGTATGTATATAAGTTCTTTTTTTTCCTAACTTTGGTTTTCACGTTTGGTTTTTGAAAAGAAAAACAAGTAAATGCCTATCTGTCGATCGACGGATAAGCGTGTCGATCGACACGGGCTACTGAACCCACGAGGTAAGTGGTTTTAACCTGATTTTTCATTCTTCTTTTTCATTTCATCTTCTCCAAAAATCGCAAACATTCTCCCCAACCCTAGATTTTTGAAAACTTGACCAAATCAATAGATTTTTGAGCCTAATCCTCTTGGATTTTCCTCCTCTATTCGATTCTCATACTCGTTTTCGCAATCGAACAAGGTACTCTTCCCTTCTCTCAATTTTTCATTCCGTTTTTGTGAAGGAAAGGTGATGCGTTTTGTGTTGAATTGGTTTGATTCTTGTGTTGTTACTACTTCCTTTACACTTTTAGAGTAATTTAGAACCAATTCCATAGTTCAATTGTGTTGTTCTTGATAATTAGGGTTTAAACTTTAGAATTTGGGGGGTTTTTGGAGTGTGATGTGAAATGGTGTAAATTGTGGTTGCTTAATCGCACATAGGGCTTAAAGGAGTTCAACTGAGTATAATTTGGTAGCGATTTTGTGTTAGAATTGAAAGATGCGTGTCAAATGAAAAATTGGAACAGAGGCGTCTCTGTCGATCGACAGGAAGCTGGCTGTTCTAAAATTTTATTCTGATTCTGAAATTCGCGTGTTTTTCTATGTGCTTTATTTTGCAGATGGCCCCAAAAGCAACTCAAGGAACAAAGAGACGCGAACGACCGGGTGAAGGATCAAGTTCTCAAGCTCAACCTCCTAGTTACACTATCTATATCGGTGTTAAACCGAAATGGCCACGAGAGGAGAACGAGAAAATTCAGGCAGAGTTTGAGTCTCACAAGAAAGGAGTGACATTGAAGACAGTTGTGACTGATGAGGATGATTTGAGAGAGGGTCGATCTACTTGGCAAGATACGGACTCCCTCCTCTACAACGAGTGGCTAAAGGTCCCAATAGCGACCACAAAATTCATCCATGAATTCTCGTTGGCTCATCTTAAAATCGAAGACGAGGTGAACCAGTTAGTTGAGGAGATGGGATTGACAAAATTGGTGGATGGACAATCTGAGATGTGTCCCGACCTTGTACGCCAATTCTTTGCCACAGTGAAGTTATCCTCCACCGCAAAAACTCCAGAGGAGAAACTAGACCCGAGGACTTTCTTCATGAGCTTCATGGCTAACGGGAAACGCTGCAAGCTCAATGCTCAAACTTTTTGCAGAGTTTTTGGGTTTCCCGAGGTTCCACTTGTTGGCTTACCAAAGAACATTGCTGGCGGCGTTCATACATTGTGGGATAAGATCGGTACATGCCCTTACCAAGTGGGCAGTTCTGCACAAGCTGATGTGCGACATCCTGTGGCCCGCTATTTGCTTCGATTGCTTACCACCACCATCATGTGCAAGATGGAACTGGTGAAAGTTAGGAGTCACGAGTTAGTCCTACTTTCTTATGCCTTGAGAGGCATTATTCATAACGACACATGGGACACTACGACACCGAACTTGGGGATGGTATTGATGGAGTATCTTCACTCTCTCAAGCACACACCGCTATCTCTCACTAACCCCGGTAAGAGGCAATTGCCTATAGGAAGCATCCTCACTCCCATCTTCGAGCGATGCAAAGTTTCCAACAGCGGATATACGGTAGAGAGTAAGAGTGCATATGTGGACATGGAGCACATGAAGAATGCTCATTGGATCACGACCGACCATCCCATCCATTGGATCTTCCCGATTTCGAGAGACCAAAAGAGAAGGTTGGAAATTAGGAGTGTTGTAGAGTTTCTGCGGGTCACTAATGACCATTCGCTTATCTTCTTCGATCCACCGGCGGAATTGCTTAAGCCGGTAGAGCCGACTAGGAAACTCACAACACGAGGAGCTAGCACCTCGCATGCACCGCAAGAGCAGACGCAGCAGGAGCCTGATCATGAGCATCGTTTCCCTAGTCTCCCCGACGAACTACGAAACGATGAGGACCCGCAATTCAACTGGATTGCAAAGGCTTTTAAGGCGACATGGGACGCAATGTCTTGCAGATCCGGTTGTATTCGCCCACGCACACCGTCTCCACGAAACACACCGTCACCACATGCATCATCAGAGCACCACCACGATGAGGAAGAGGACTAGTTCCCTTCCTCCATTCTGCTTTATCTCGATTTTTGTTTTTCCCTTTTCAGACATTTTTAAGACTTTCAAAACTTTGCATTTCAATTTCGGATTTTTAGTTGGAATTTCAAACGATATATGAATTTGACTTTCTGTTTAAGGATTGCAGTATGTTTTCCCGTTGATCATTTGTTGAATATCTATAGATGCAGGTTTGGAAAATTGAACCAAACACTTTGGGCAGAGCCTCATCTGTTGATCGACATGATGTTTTTGTTGATCGACACTACAACAAAAATTTGAATTTTTCAAACAACAACGGTTGAGGCAGAACATGATCTGTCGATCGACACAATGTTACCGTCGATCGACACGACCTCCAAAATGGTATATCCTGTACTTTTTCGAGCAAGTTCACGTTTCGTTTGATTTATTTTGGCAATCTCGGGCTTGATAACACTGGGGACAGTGTTGGTAAAGTCTGGGGGAGGAAACTACTAACGTGTTTCTTTTTGTTATGGTTTTGACTCAAATTTTTTTGGAAATTTTTTTGTTTTATCGAGTCAAAACTAGTAGGAAATTTTTTTATTTTGGTTTAGTGGAATGTCTTTTTCAGCGCGTGACCATTCTTCCAGGATCAGTTTCAGAATTAGACTAATGAAAAATCCTAGGATCGACCGGTTGACTAGAGACGTCTGCTACTTCCAGTATAATCCGTCAAGTCAGAGCTACTGCACGATTCTCTTTGGGATCGATGTCCATTGAGCTTGAATCCTCATTCGTACCTGATAAATGCAACCCCCTGTTGATAGTAATGGTACTCCTCTCCCCATATATAAAAAGATCGCTATATATATAAATATTACTAGGATTGGGGTGAAATGATAGTTTTTGAGTACAAGATGAGGAATAAATCCAATGAATCTGTACTCGAGATGATCACCCAGCTCAAAAGCAGCAGTCTGAGTCCCTTAAAAAGGATGTAGAGGACGAGCAATCTCACGAGCCTGTCTCCTCACAAGGAACAATAGTAGTGAGTCACGACCCTGTCTCCTAACAAGGAACAACATTAGTGAAATATGCACTGCTTCGAGTTCAACAATCACAAAAATATGTATATATATGAATATAGAACAAAATAAGTCTGGAGGAGAGAAAGAGTACCAAGTGTTGTATAGGTTGATTTGTCATGGTACAGTATGGGAATGAGTCTAGAAGGTTCATGGCATTGAGATCATTGAGGTCAAGCGATGAAGACTAACGGATTATGCTGCGAAGTGGTGAATGGATTTGGAAAGCTGCGAGTGTCTGCGGAGAAGTACATGGTGGTCTGATTTTGGTTGGTTCTTAATCATGTGGTTCACTAACTGGAAAGGTATGTTCTGTTGATTTAACTCTTTCGCATTCTTGATTTATGATTTTGCTTGAGGACAAGCAAAGGCTAAGTCTGGGGGAGTTGATATATCATGGTTTTTACCCGTTTTAACCATGATATAAGTCGGTTTTGTATTAGTATTTTTGGTATTTGTGTGTCATTTGTAGTGTTTTGCAGGAAAATGGTCATTTGGAGCTTAATGGAAACATTTGGAGCATTTTGGAACATTTTGGAGCTGAAAAGATCCAAGTGGAATCGAGACCTTTAAAACATCCCTGTCGATCGACATAATTTATTCACTGTCGATCGACAGAGTTTTTAAAGACGCAGAAAATTTCTACAGACGCCCTCGTGTCGATCGACAGTAATTTTGTGTCGATCGACAGGCGCTCTGCAGACCTAATTTTACCACTTTTATAAATAGTTTAACTTGGTAGATATTTTAAACCAACGGGTTTTATTAAGGAGGTAGAGAGAAAAAGAGATATTTTGGGAAGAACTTTGAAGAGATCCACATGTTCTTGAGATCCAAAGACTTCAACACCTTTTGTATCTTCAAATCTACATCTTTTATGCAATCTTATTCAGTTATAATGATTTCATCATCCATTTCTGAGTAAATCACTTGTTAGGTTTTGGGATTTCTTGGGTTATGACTAGAAATCGTTGAAATTGCAGATTTGTTAAGGTTTATCCGTTAGTTCTTCATTTAGACTGTTTTTAATGCTAGATTCTAGCTTGATCATCTTGAATCTTGACCTTAGGATTGTTGATTAGCCACGACAGTGGGATTAATAACCTAAACTAGTCTAAATAGGCAAAGTTACCTATTCGCAAAGAAATTTGGCTTAGGGATTTTGTGAACAAATTGAACTCGTACTTATTGCTTGTTTAGATTCGATGAATTCGCAAAGAAATTTGGGATTTGAGTATCTAAAGATAGATAGCCTTCGTAACGACAGTTAGCTGGCTATATTTTCGTGTTTGAGTTCTAGAACGGCACTTAATAGAACCTTGACAGTTGTTATATCTTGATTTCGAATCATTACCTGAAGAATTTCCATGACCTAGCTTCGTCTCTTTAAGAACTTAATCAAACCATTTTCTGTTTACTTGTTTTATAAACTGTGTTTACATTTATATCGTTTTACTTAGCACAATCTGAATACCGAGATCGATTGTGTATCCAACTCCCTGTGGATTCGATCCCTAAATACTACTATGATCTCTTTGTTTGAGAGAGTGGTTCGAGGGTGAATTTGAGCCCGTATCATGAGGCTTATGTAAAGTATTTAACAAGCTCACACCCAAATCCGATAAGTGCTACTTTGATTGGTTGTCCTAAGGAAACCAAGGCATACTACTTCTACAACCGTTCTGAAAACAAAGTGTTTGTTGCTAAGAACTATGTTTTCTTGAGAGAGATTGTCTTTCCAAGAAGAACAGAGGGAGTGAAGTACAACTCGAAGATGTTCGAGAGTCACAGGAGATTGCTCAAATCTGTTAGGGAAGAGCAGTAGCCGGATCTGCAAAGAGTTGTAGAACCTACACCTGTGGTGCCTGAAGTTCGTAGATCCGAAAGGATACGTCACGATTCCGAGAAATAGGGATTTCTCGCGATCGATTTTCATGACTTGTTGATCATTGACAATGACGAGCCTGCGAATTTTGAAGAAGTAGTGTTGGGCCCGGACTCCGAAAAGTGGCTTGGAGCCGCTAGATCCGAAATGGGATCCATGTCAGAAAACCAGGTATGGTACTTGGTAGATTTACCTGATGGTGTAAAAGCCATTGAGTGTAAATGGATCTTCAAGAAGAAGATTGACGTGGATGGATATATCAAGATATACAAAGCTAAGTTAGCGGCTAAAGGTTTCAAGCAAATTCATGGTATGACTATGAAGAGACCTATTCCCCAGTCACTATGCTTAAAATCATTCGGATTATCCTAGTAAATGCCATTTATCATGGTAATGAGATTTGGCAGATGGATGTGAAAAACAGTTTTCCTTGATGGAATTCTGGAAAAGGGTGTGTACGTGACACAACCTGAGTTTTCACAGATCCTAATAATGCTGGGAAGGAATGCAAGCTTCATCGATCCATTTATGGATCGAAGCAAGCATTACGGAGTTGAAGTCTTCGTTTTGATGAAGCGGTCAAAAGGTTTGACTTCATCAGGAATGAAGAGGAACCGTGTGTTTACAAGAAGACTAGTGGGAGTGTAGTTGCATTTCTTGTTATGTATGTAGAAGACATACTTCTTCTCGGAAATGACGTTCCGTTGATTTAGTCTTTAGAGACTTGGATCGGAAAGTGTTTTTCAATGAAAGGCATGGGAGAAGCCGCGTGAATTCTTAGAATAAGAATCTATAGAGATAGATTGGGTAGGCTAATTGGATCGTGTCAAGATGCTTATGGTGATAAGGTCTTGGACAGGTTCAGTATGCATGATTCCAAGAAGGGCCTCATACCAATGTCTCATGGCATTAATCTTAGCAAGATGCAATGTCTCTAGACACTGGCTGAGCAAGAACGTTTGAGTAGGATTCCCAAGCATATGCAGTGGAATCTATCATGAGTGCCATGACCTGCACTCGTCCAGATATTGCTTGTGTTTTAAGCAAGACGAGTAGATACCAATATGATCCATGTGAAAGTCACTGGACAGTTACCAAGAATATTCTCAAGTATTTGAGGAATACTAAGGATAGGAGCTTGGTGAAATGAGGAAGTAATAATTTCTGTTGAGAGTGGTTAGACAGACAAAGATGATTTCTGGTGGGAACCTGATTATGTCTTGTGTCTATACTACGGTGCGGTTTGTTGGAAAGGGTTCCAAGCAGAGCACCGCAGCCTGCGGTTTGTTGGAAAGGGTTCCAAGCAGATCACCGCAGCCTCTCCCACGACCTAAGTATGAGTTTCACCCTCCTGCTGTAGGTATTGGATATATTAAGATGTGATCTTAATTCTAGTGGGAGTTGTAACGGATTTAGTTATGTTATGATATTCATGTAGACATACTTTGGTTATGTCATAATGAAATTGTTTCATTTATTATTTGATTATTGGATAATTGAATAATAGTCCCAAAGTAATTTATGACATTTTATAGGTCATCAAGTTGAGGACTTGATCATGAAACCCTATAAGTGATAAATGACATAGATTATATTTGTCCCTGGTCAAGGTTGTTAAAGTGGGACACTAACATTTAACAACCGTGTGAGACTGGCATGTGAGGTGACTGATGACTAAGTTTCATGGAGTCATTAATAAGAGTATTAAAGTCAATCACATAGATATATGTTAGAGAACATATGATCGGACATGACCCGCTAATGGGAACTCTACAGGATAGTTATATAAGTGTCATAAGAGTTTCCCATTACGACTATAGAGTATAGTCCTTAGACCTGAGTTCATCATGATTTCTTGCATATGAATTGGTCCACTTTGACTTTTTCAATCCGTAACAGGTGACTATAAAGGCATTGATTGGGCGTATCATGAAGTGTGTGAAGGAACAGGGATGGAACAAGATGGGATTTGTCCCTCCTATATAACAGGAGATAAATATCTCAGGGCCCATCGAAGATTTGATACTGAGAAATGCGTGGCCGCGCTCAAACGAGGTGATTGTAAGTCGTTTGTTTTTGTTCAGTATAAATCGGAGTTCGATGAACGTGATAATGGCTGTAATAAGGATGACACGGTTCTTGCCTTATGCCATATCGAGATATAGAGACAAAGGGATTATGGGAATAGTTGATTCCAGTACAAGTGGGAGATTGTTGGGAATGTCCTGAAATCACACTTGTATTCACTCTATTGATAGTTGTACTGTCGAGATCAGACATTCATATGATACTAGGTGGTCATGACGTTTTGCTAGAAGCCGCTGATGACCTATGAGTTATGAACTCATTACTAGTATTATATGATCCTACAGGGTCACACACCTAAGCAAACTGGATATATTTTATGAGGGAATGATCATTAATGTAATGATCAAAATGATGTGTATTTGATACACATAAGAATTGTGTTTTAAAGGAGGTGTCGATCGATACAACATTAGTGTGTCGATCGACACGGGCTAAAAACCGGAATAGTGATTTCGGTTTAACGACTTAATTAATTCTGAATCGGTTCTGGGATTAATTAGGTTTTCTCCAGGGCCTATATATATGATATATGAGGCACGTCCTGGAGATAAGGGTTTTGAGGAAAACATTCACAACCACCTTCTGAAACGTAGGATTCCCTGAGAGATCCGATTCCATGCACTAGCATCCCTGCGGATTCCAGTTTGTGTGCATGTGGACTAACCGTAGAGGCACAACACTTGAGGTGCTCATAGATCTCGATTCCTGTTCATCTTCCGCTGCATAAACTCCAGGTATATTCGAGATCTTGTTCTTGTAGATTCATCGTTTACAAACCCTAGATCCTAGGCAAAGGAATTATCACTAGGTTGATTAATAGAGATAAAACTGGTTAAAACCTGTGAAAATTCCTTCACGAACCCCATGAGACCACAACATGTTCAACTCGTGAATCATCGGCTGTAAAAACACATCAATAGATCTTCTTGGATGCTTCGGACCAAGGATTAAAATACTCAAAAACATAAATTCCCTCTGCATGCACATATCAGGCGGAAGGTTATAAGGTGTCAATATAACTGGCCACAAAGAATATTGCCTGCCAGACATACCAAACGAACTAAAACCGTCTATACATAGGACGAGATAAACATTGCGCTTCTCTTTAGCAAAATTAGAGTGTACCGATTTGAAGTGTTTCCAAGTTTTTGCATCAGAAGGATGATGAACTTCTCCTTCAATAGTTGAATGTTCCGCATGCCACCTCATTGATGCAGCTGTGCGTTCTGAATGGTATAACCTTTGTAGCTTATCTATTATGGGAAGGTACCACATTCTCTGGTACGGCACTTTTCTACCAGCTCCTTGGGGCTTAAATCTTGGTTTGTGGCAAAATCGACATTCCTGCAGATCTTCATCATCTTTCCAAAATATCATGCAATTGTCAATGCAAACATCTATCATCTGCGAGGGCAATCCTAAACTAGAAACTAGTTTATGTATGTCGTAATATGACTCAGCAGCTTGATTACCCTCTGGCAAATATTCTCTTAGAAGAGATGCCCAATCATCCATGCAACTCTCAGATTGATTATGATCAGACTTTATTGTCATCATCCTAGATGCCAACGATAATTTAGACAGACCTTCCCTACAACCTTCATAGATTGGTTGTTTTGCAGAATCAAGCATATCATAAAATTTTTTTGCATCTAAATTGGGTTCCTCAGCAACATCAGGAGTAGACATAACTCCAAGAAATGCATCGGTTACCATTTCTTCGAACCTATTATGCTCTAACCCGACATCATGATCATTATTTTCTATAACAAATTGATGCCGATCATATTGCTCATTCGAATAACCCTGACCCTGATCCATAGGTTGGTAACTAGTACTACCCGAAGTTTCATCTTCATATCCCTCTCCATGATAAAACCAAACATAATACTCAGGTGTGAACCCTCTATTAAATAAATGCGTACCAACTGTATCAATTGTCTGTGGCCTCGAATTTTTCCACTTCCTGTTGGGAATGTCCTGAAATCATACTTGTATTCACTCCAGTGATAGTTGTACTGTCGAGATTAGACATTCATATGATACTAGGTGATCATTACGTTTTGCTAGAAGCCGCTTATGATCTATGAGTTATGAACTCATTACTAGTATTATATGATCCTACAGGGTCACACACCTAAGCAAATAGGATTCACTTTATAAGGGAATGATCGTTAATGTAATGATCTAAATGATGTGTATTTGATACACATTATAAACATGTTTTAGAGGCAGTGTCGATCGACACTATAGTAGTGTCGATCGACACGGGGTTTTGACCGAAATAAGATTTCGGTTTAATAACTTAATTGATTCTAAATCGGTTCAGGATCAATTAGGTTTTCTCCAGGGTCTATATAAGGAGTTATTAGGCACGACCTGAAAGAGAGAGTTTTGAGAAAACCCTTTTGATAGCCGCCTTTGAGAAACACAGAAATCCCTGAAAGATCCGGTTCCAAGCACTAGCATCCCTGCGGATTCCTATTTGTGTGCGTGTGGACTATCAGTAGAGGCACTAGGTTTGTTGCGGTTTGGTTGGCGTCGATCGACACAAATGTTGTGTCGATCGACACCGACCGGTAATCGACACCGACCGGTAATCGACCCGGTTCAATTAGATTGACCGGTTATCGATCCGGTTCAATTAGATTGACCGGTTATCAAAAAATTGAATTTGGTTTGGTCAATGTCGATCGACACAAATGTTGTGTCGATCGACACGAACCGGTTATTGAAACTTTGTGTCGGTTATCAAAACCGGTTCAATTGGATTGATCGGTTTTCGATGAACTGAGACAGAGAGGTAAGTGTCGATCGACACTAAGGTAGTATCGATCGACAGCCTACGCAGATTGATGGTTAGTGAACCTGAAATCAAATAACCGAACCAGATTTAATGAGATTGGGTTCCTGAATGCATATATGATATGTATTAAGAATTAAATGTTCAGTTCCTCGACTAAATATCAAGTGTTCTGGATATCTTCCCGATCTTGTCAGCTGTCAAGGCTCATTTCATTGCGTGATAGGCTTGCAGTGCAAGGTATCTGCAGTTACATGAGTGAGGCAGTAGGTAATTGAGTTGATGGGCTTGCAGTGCATGGCATCAACTATTACATGACGGGAGAGATTGGTTTACTTGAATGGGCTATCAGAAGTTCTGAGCCCAGAGACATCAGGTGGTTAGAACATAAGATGTTTTATCCACAACCAAGAGTCATATTGGATATGATTAGCAAAGTGTTGCTTACCTATATAGCTAAGATTTGAGTGACAGCCAGTGGCTCGCTCGAGTTTTGGTGAAACATGGATCTTGGATCATTATATTCTTTGAGGAAACATAGTTTTGAATATAATGCGAGTTTTCTTAATTGTTAAGTTTACTCTTTCATTGAACATCGTAACTTACCCTCTACCTCTTTTGTTTCAGCAATGTCAAGCTCAAACAACACTTTCTCCCTGAGATCCGTCCTTGAGAAGGACAAGCTAAATGGATCTAATTTTCTGGAATGGTATCGGAACCTGAGAATTGTTCTCAGACAGGAGAAAAGGGACTATGTCCTTGATAAGGTTCTCCCCGAGAAGTACCGTGCCAATGCCCCGCAGACAGAGAAGAATGCTTGGGATAAGCATTCAAATGATGTGGTCGATGTGACTTGTCTGATGCTGGCTACCATGAACTCAGATTTGCAAAAGCAATATGAGAACGTGGCGTCGCCCATCGAGATAATCACTAGCCTGAAAGCTATGTTTCAGGAGCAGGCTCGAACTGAGAGATACCAGACGGTTAAATCTCTAGTTGAGTGCAAGCTACCAAGTGATGCTCCAGTGAGTCCCCACGTCATAAAGATGATGGGTTATATTGATAACTTGGGGAAACTGGACTGTCCCATTAGCCAAGAGTTGGCTACTGACATCATACTGCAGTCACTGCCGCCAAGCTATGATACGTTCATTATGAACTATAACATGAACAGCTTGACAAAGACGTTGACTGAGTTACATGGCATGCTCAAGACAGCTGAGCCAAACATCAAGAAGGGTGCCCCAAATGTGCTTATGGTACAAGGGGGCAAAAAGTTTAAGAAACCCGGCAAGGGCAAGGGAAAGGGCAGGGCTGTCCAGGTTATGAACCAGGACAAACCTGCGCCTCCTCCTAAGCCTAAGGCTGGCCCTTCTGATGCTGATAAGTGCCATTTCTGCAATGAGTCTGGGCATTGGAAAAGAAATTGCAAGAAATTCCTGGATGGTCTGAAGAACAAGAAGAAGATGTATGAGACGACTTCTCCAAGTATTTATGTTATTGAAGTAAATGTTACTTCTACAGGTTCTACCTCATGGGTATTAGATACCGGCTGTGGTGCTCATATTTGTACTAATGTGCAGACACTAAGCAACAGTTGGACGCTGGAAAAAGGACAAGTGGAGCTGCGAGTCGGGAATAGAGCAAAGGTTGCTGCGTTGGCCATGGGCACTTATCATTTGTCTTTGCCTTCGGGCTTGGTTTTAGAATTAAACAATTGCTACTTTGTACCTGCGATAAGCAGAAACATCATTTCAGTTTCCTGTTTGGATTTAGAAGGATTTGATTTTTCTATAAAGAATAAATGTTGTTCTTTTAATCGTGATGGTATGTTTTATGGTAGCGGCCCATTAGAGAATGGGCTTTACGTTTTAAACCAATCAATGCCCGTTTATAACATAAATACTAAGCGGTTTAAGTCTAATGACGAAAACCCAACTTTTCTCTGGCACTGTCGTTTGGGTCACATAAACGAGAAACGCATACAGAAGCTCCATAGTGATCGGCTTTTGGGCTCATTTGATTATGAATCATGTGAGAAGTGTGAATCTTGTTTGATGGGTAAAATGGCAAAGGCTCCTTTCAATAAACCAAATGAACGGGCCAGTGACTTATTGGGCCTTATACATACAGATATCTGCGGCCCAATGAGCACAAGTGCTAGAGGAAATTATCAATACTTCATTACCTTTACTGATGATTTCAGTAGGTATGACTATGTCTATCTAATGAGACACAAGTCGGAATCCTTTGAGAAATTCAAGGAGTTCCAGAATGAAGTAGAGAACCAACTTGGCAAAAGTATTAAAGCTCTTCGATCAGATCGTGGAGGAGAATACTTAAGTCAAGAGTTCAGTGATCATCTGAGAGAGTGTGGAATTGTTTCAGAGCTCACTCCTCCTGGAACGCCCCAATGGAATGGAGTGTCCGAAAGGAGGAATCGGACCCTATTGGATATGGTTCGATCAATGATGAGTCACACAGACCTTCCATTATCCTTTTGGGGATACGCTCTAGAAACGTCTGCGTTTACACTAAACAGAGTCCCTTCAAAATCAATTGCAAAGACACCATATGAGATGTGGACTGGAAATGTTCCAAGTTTGTCTTTTCTGAAAATTTGGGGTTGTGAGGCTTATGTAAAACGTTTAATATCCGATAAGCTCGCACCCAAATCTGATAAGTGCTTTTTCGTTGGTTATCCTAAGGAAACCAAGGCGTACTACTTCTACAACCGTTCTGAGAACAAAGTGTTTGTTGCTCGGGATTGTACTTTCCTTGAGAAAGAGTTTCTTCATAAGAAGAATAGTGAGAGTAAAGTACTACTCGAAGAAGTTCGAGAATCACAGGAGCCTGCTCAACCTAATGAGGAAGAGCAGCAGGTGGAACCACAAGGAGTTGTGGAACCAGCACCTGTGATGCCTAAAGTTCGCAGATCCGGAAGGACTCGTCACGAACCCAAGAGATACTACGGTCTTCTCGTGAATGATTGTCTTGACCTATTGATCATTGACAGTGACGAACCTACGAATTTCAAAGAAGCAATGTTGGGCCCTGACTCCGAAAAGTGGCTTGGAGCCGCTAGATCCGAAATGGGATCCATGTCAGAAAACCAAGTATGGTCCTTGGTAGATTTACCCGATGGTGTAAAACCCATTGAGTGTAAATGGATCTTCAGGAAGAAGATTGACGTGGATGGGAATATCCAGATATTCAAAGCTAGATTAGTGGCTAAAGGTTTTAAACAAATTCATGGTATTGACTATGATGAGACCTATTCCCCAGTCGCTATGCTTAAATCCATTCGGATACTCCTAGCAACTGCCGCTTATTATTATTATGAGATTTGGCAGATGGATGTGAAAATAGCTTTCCTTAACGGAATTCTGGAAGAGGATGTGTATATGACACAACCTGAAGGTTTCACTGATCCTAAGAATGCTGGGAAAGTATGCAAGCTTCATCGATCAATTTATGGATTGAAACAAGCATCACGGAGTTGGAATCTTCGTTTTGATGAAGCGGTCAAAAAGTTTGACTTTGTCAAGAACGAAGAAGAACCATGTGTATACAAGAAGACTAGTGGGAGCGGAGTTGCATTTCTCGTACTGTATGTAGACAACATACTTCTTCTCGGAAATGACGTTCCATTGCTTCAGTCTGTCAAGACTTGGCTTGGAAGTTGTTTTTCCATGAAAGACATGGGTGAAGCCGCGTACATTCTTGGAATAAGAATCTATAGAGATAGATTGAAGAGGCTTATTGGATTGTGTCAAGATACTTATATAGATAAGGTCTTGCACAAATTCAGTATGCAGAATTCCAAGAGAGGTTTCACGCCTATGTTACATGGTATAACTCTTAGCAAGAAGCAGTGTCCTTCGACACAAGCTGAGCAGGAGCAAATGAATAGAATTCCTTATGCTTCGGCAGTAGGATCTATTATGTATGCCATGCTCTGTACTCGTCCAGATGTTGCTTGTGCCTTAAGCATGACGAGTAGATACCAATCTGATCCAGGTGAGTGTCACTGGAAAGCAGTCAAGAATATCCTCAAGTATTTGAGAAATACTAAGGATAAGTTCTTGGTGTATGGAGGAAATGATGAGCTAGTCATAAGTGGATTCACGGATGCAAGTTTTTAGACGGACAGAGACGATTTCTGGTCTCAGTCTGGTTATGTCTTTTGTCTGAATGGCGGTGCAGTCAGTTGGAAAAGTTCCAAACAAAGCACCGTAGCTGATTCCACTACTGATGCTGAATACATTGCCGCTTCGGAAGCAGCAAAGGAAGCTGTTTGGATCAAGAAGTTCGTGTCTGAACTTGGTGTGGTTCCTAGTATCGTAAAGCCTGTAGCATTATATTGTGGTAACAATGGAGCAATTTCTCAGGCGAAGGAACCAAGATCACACCAGAAATCCAAACACATAGAGAGGAAATATCACTTGATACGTGATATAATTGATAGAGGAGATGTGGAGATCAGCAGAGTTCCCACGGATGAGAATGTCGCTGATCCTCTGACCAAGCCCCTCCCGCGACCTAAGCATGAGAGTCATACTGCTGCTATAGGACTTAAGGAAATTAAGATGTGATCTTGATTTTAGTGGGAGTTGTCTTATTTTAAGTTATGCTTTGATGTTCATGTAATCATACTTTGGTTATTTTAATGAGATTTGATTTCAGTATTATTTAAATGTGTTTAAATTATAGTCCCAAAATAATTTATGACATTCTATAGGTCATCAAGTTGAGGACTTGATCATGAAACCCTATGAGATATAAATGACATAGATTATATTTGTCCTTGGTCGAGGTTGTTAATGTGGGACACTGACAACCGCGTGAGACTAGTATGTGAGGTGACTGATGACTAAGTTTCATGGAGTCATTAATAAGAGTATTAAAGTCAATCACATAAATATATGTTAGAGAACATATGATCGGACATGACCCGCTAATGAGAACTCTACAGGAAAATTAAGTGTCATGAGAGGTTCTGATAACGACTATAGAGTATAGTCCTTAAACCTGAGTTCATCATGATTCCTTACATATGAATTGGTCCGTTTCGACTTTGTCAAATGTTATCCGTAAAAGGTGACTATAAAGGCATTGATTGAGCGTATCATGAAGTGTGTGAAGGAACAGGGATGGAACAAGATGGGATTTGTCCCTCCTGAAAAACAGGAGATAAATATCTCAGGGCCCATCGAAGATTTGATACTGAGGAATGTGTGGCCGCACTCGAACGAGCTGAATGTCAGTCGTTTGCTTTGTCAGTATAAATCGAAGTTCGATGAACATGATTTTGGTTGAATAAGGATGACACGGTTCTTGCCTTATGCCATATCGAGATATAGCGATAAAGGGATTATTGGAATAGTTGATTCCAGTACAAGTGGGAGATTGTTGGGAATGTCCTGAAATCACACTTGTATTCACTCCAGTGATAGTTGTACTGTCGAGATTAGACATTCATATGATACTAGGTGATCATTACGTTTTGCTAGAAGCCGCTTATGATCTATGAGTTATGAACTCATTACTAGTATTATATGATCCTACAGGGTCACACACCTAATCAAATAGGATTCACTTTATAAGGGAATGATCGTTAATGTAATGATCTAAATGATGTGCATTTGATACACATTATAAACATGTTTTAGAGGCATTGTCGATTGACACTATAGTAGTGTCGATCGACACGGGGTTTGACCGAAATAAGATTTCAGTTTAATAACTTAATTGATTCTGAATCGGTTCAGGATCAATTAGGTTTTCTCCAGGGCCTATATAAGGAGTTATTAGGCACGACCTGAAAGAGAGAGTTTTGAGAAAACCCTTTTGATAGCCGCCTTTGAGAAACACAAAAATCCCTGAAAGATCCGGTTCCAGGCACTAGCATCCCTGCGGATTCCTATTTGTGTGCGTGTGAACTATCAGTAGAGGTACTGCATTTGAAGTGCTCTAGATCTCGATTCCCTGATTCAGTTCCGCTGCATAACTCCAGGTATATTCGAGATACGTTCTGTCAGATTTTCAGTTTACAAACCCTAGATCCTAGCAAAAGGCATCATGACTAGGTTGATTAATAGAGATTAATCGGGTAAAACCTGAGTAAATTCCTTCACTTCCGACACGGGCACACCATCACTCCAGTCCGTTGGATTGTAGGCACACTACTCGCTTAAGCCATGAAAATTTCAAGGCCGTTGAGGAACTCTTCTGAAAGACCTCCATTTTCATCTTTACGTCGATACATCCAGCGTCTTAGTTAGTATATATCGCCCATTTTAAAAAAACAATTTGGGAGAAAAGATTTTTTTTTTTTTTCGGAATTGAAATTTTTTTTTTAACTTGTGAAATGATTTCTTACGGTGGTATTGGGTGGGTATATATAGGAGAATTTAGCATCGATTTTGCATTGATTTTGCATCTAATGTTAGCATCGCATTAGCATCGAATTCCTTTGCGTCGATTTTGCATCGAATTAGCGTCGTTTTTGTGTCATTTCTAAACGACGCTAAATAAGTAGGTGAACCCGTGTTAAATGTGTCATCTACCTACCAAATTCGAGGCAATATTCGACGCTAATTTTGACACTAAATCGACGCTAGATTTGCATCAATTTAGCGTCGAAATTATACTTCCGATGGAAGTTCGACGCTAAATCGATGCGATATAGCATCGATTTAGCTTTGAAATATTTTGTCCCTAATAAGCGACGAATTAGCGTCGATTTGTGTTATCGACGCCATTACGACGCTAAATTAGCGTCGAAATAAATTTGACGCTAAATTCCGATGCTAAAACACAGTTTTCTTGTAGTGTTCGCTCAACCTTCAGCCTCCACTCATTGGCTTCCTCTGGCCCCCCTCCACCCGAGAAGGACAAAGGCCCCATAAACAGCAGCTCATTGGACATCGCCAGATACTGCTCCCTCAGGGTTGCTACTGGAGCCTGCACTGGTACCGCACTCGGTAACCGCTCTAAAATTGCAAGCATCTTCGCCAAACGATCCTCGTGATTCTGGGCTCCACCTGCAGCAACACCCGCACCTGGGCTTCTTGCCGCACCAGTAGCTCTGGCACTAACTCCAGCACCAGTTGAACTATCCGACACACTGACAGCACCCACTGAAACCTCTTGATACGTCGGCGAATCAGCCACCTGCTCTGACGACTCACTCTGAGTCTCCCACTTGAACAACGAAGACACACGACCCCGACCACGACCACGACTTTGGACTCCACGACCACCAACTCTGCCACCATGACCTCTCAGAACTCTAGCCATCGCACACTGCACTTTTCGAAAGCACATTCTAAGCTACTAGAATTGACAAAACAAACGTCAAACAATCACATACCGTGGAATCTATTTGAAGGCTCGGAGAGGATGATCTAAGACTCTACAACTCACAGAATTAACTAATTACTCAAAGCCAATTCATGCCACAGTCTTAAATCAACCAATTACTAACAGACCTAGAACCGTAAGGGCTCTTATACCAAATTGAAACAACCAAGCTTTTTTTTTTTTTTATTAACCCGAATTAAGTATTCCCATAAATACCAATTCTCAACGGTTAACTCAAACCAACAACCAATAACCAGCGGAATCAACATTAACATTAAACCATTAAACCATTAAAACAAATTCCAATTCATCTCAATATTTCTAGCAACCTAAACCAGGTTCTACCAAATATAATACCAAAACATATAATCTAGAGATCCTAATCATCTTCTCGTCCCAGCCATGATTCCACAATCTCAACTTTTCCTTTACCTGCAACTCAAAAGGGAAAAACAGAGTTGCGTGAGTATTATCATAAATACTCAGTGAAGCGGTCATCCCGCCTACTGGGTAAAATTATGGAAATAGCAAGCCAACTACTAGATGAACAAACAACACTCAACAATCAAATAAGCTTTCACAAATTAAACAGTGGTGTCCATCGACACCACTCATTGAGTGTCGATCGACACTCCAATTATTGTACCAAACCTCACGATCATAAAAATGGGGTGTCGATCGACACTGCCATTAGGTGTCGATCGATACATCTCGCAGGAACCGAAGCCGAGTCAAAATCCTCTCGCAGACTCGACTCGTTCCCTCAACAAGATCAAACACGTTTCAATATACACTTATCACACGAATAATCGTAGAGAACCGCCAAGACAGGTCAATCATAACATCACAAATCAACCATTCAATCTCCTAACAAACTATTTCCGTAACCGCGATCACGCACTCACCTCGATTTAGGATTGAAAAGGGAACGAAAGAGGGAAGTCATGAAATCAGACTGAGACAGT
Source organism: Draba incana (assembly GCA_963576765.1). Lineage (NCBI taxonomy): Eukaryota > Viridiplantae > Streptophyta > Magnoliopsida > Brassicales > Brassicaceae > Draba > Draba incana. Next base: position 21,720,139 of record OY755208.1, read on the forward strand.
GACGAAACAAGGCCAAAATTCACTGGAACCAGACCCTAACGCCTCTAGATACGCCACACGGTTAACTCTACGCTCTAGGAATCAAACGAGAAGGTTTCCGAGGGATTTCTTTTCAATAATCCTTCGAAAACTCACACAAAATCTTATCTCTTTCTCTCTCTCTCTCACAATTCTCAAAAGTCTGCTAAAAGACTTAAATAGGGAAGCCCTAGGGTTTATCCTTCAAACCGAGCCAAACCGGATGATTAAAACTTAACCAAAACCGATCGCAGAACTTGGGGTTGATCGACACCCACCACTGGTGTCGATCGACACCCCCTTTCCAAATACAAAAATTGGAAATGGGATGTTACAACAGATAGTAACATGTAGCTCATGGTGTATGTGTTAAAAAAAATGAGTTGATGGTTATGTGTATAATTATCAAGTCAAAAGATAATGACGTTGAGTTAACTGGTTAAATTTTTCATGTTTTAGCAACAATTTTGTTAAGTATTATACATAGCTTTACATAGCATGTGACGATTTACATACGGCTAAGCTAATGTATTTTGGATTTCAGACTGTTGTCAACTGCATAATACCCGATGATGAGGAGGTAGAGATAGATGAGAAAGAGCTTGGGTGGTCTGATGAGGAAGAAGATGAGAAGGTGGATAACTTGTTGCAACTTATTAGTGAGGAATACAGTTTTAATAGTTCTATGTTTCATGGTGGGATTACAAAGGCAGATGTGGTGCATATGATAAAAGAGGGAAAAGAAAAAATTGTAAAAAAAGAGAAGAAAGTTGCTTAGAATGCTGATCTAGGGGGTACAAGTAATGGGGGATGTGATGGGTTGACCATATCTTCCTCTGATTTACAACATATTGCTGATCTTCTTGGAGAGAAAATTACTGCTGATATGAGTAGACTGGAGGGGAGAGTTAATGGTACATATTCTAAACTTGAAGAGTTGAAGTTTGTTATAGGCTTAATGGACAATGATATTACCCTTGAGGTGATGCAACAAATTTTGAAGATGAAAATAGCTGTGATTGATTCCATTATTGGATATTTCGACAAATCCCATAGCATGCTTGCGAGGGAGAAGACTGAGGTCACGGGTAGTAATATGAACAATGGTGACAATTTGCAAGCAAGTCACGTAAAAACGTTATTTCCTGCTGAAGACGTTGACAATATCTTTGGTGGTGTCCTTGGAGAACTCAGATATTTGACCATGGATTTTGTATGGACTGTATGAGTATTTTATTCAGAATTAAGTATCAATTTATTCAATATGGGATTGTATAGTAATAAGTTATGTTTTTTGTTGTTGTTAGGGGCGTGGAGGTGGATTAAATGGAATGCCTAATGTGGGTAATTCATCTGAAATAGGGGATAATGCTTTTGTTGCAGTTGCAGATGGTAATGTAAGTAATTATATTGTATTCTCTTCTATATTTATGACTCTGTGTTCTTCAATTAATTTTGTGTTTGTTGTCTGCCTACCAGCGGAATCAAGTGGTGGCATCTCCCTCGTTCTCGCTTGATTTGACACAGGAAGCCAATGTCCAACCTTCCATGGCTATAGATGTTATACTTGCTGATGGAGACCATGCACGGGAGGATGGTGATGGAGGGAACTTCTTTCGTAAGACCAAACGTATTAAAATCTTACCAGCTAGTCTTCTTGAGGACTTCCAATGTGACAAACGTACGTTGTTAAGAATACGTGAGTCACATTTGGGTGTTCTAGTTGATTCAAATGGGGAAGACTACGTATGCTAGTATGGGAAGCTGGTTGAGAAACTTAAGGGATCTTTGTAAGTTTACTTTTTTTTATGAAATTAGGCCAATTTCGTGTGTAACTATCACCACTTGTATAACATTGTACGGGGTTTTGTAACTGGTGAATAGGGTAGGTAATGATTGAAATATTTGCTAAATTGATTTGTAAATGATAACTTCAGTGTGGGTTGTGGTAAACCACAACTTAGTATAACTTTGCAAAGTAATAATTTGACTAAGTTTATTGTTGGTCAAGCTAATTAAGGGAATGAAGGCTATATTGAATTGCAAACGATAACTACAGTGTAGGTCGTGATAATTCCTCACTTATATATATGTTGTTAAGTAATAACTTTGCTGAATGTTTGGGTGGTGGAGCTAACTAAAGGAATGTAGGCTAATTTGAATTGTAAATGTTAATGTACATAATATATTGTGTTAAGAGTTGGTATTTGGAATGTACCTACAATGTATAATTTTGTGGTAGGAACTTGACTATTGGAGGAGTTAGTGTTACAACAAAAGATTATATGGACATTGCTGGAAGGTTTATGCAACCTAAGGTAATTTTTCTGTAGCCATTTTATAAATAGATTAAATGCTTTGTAGTTGATGTTCTTATTGTGTGACTAATTTTCTTTTTCTCTGTAGATGGTTAATATTCTAATTCAGCGTACAAGGTCTCTTTTTAATAAACATGAATTTCAGTTGCAGAAGAAGATTGAGTTTTTTGACACAAAATTTGTGTCAAACCTTGTGAAAAACTTTACGAAGTTTAGCAAGATGGGAAACAACAAAGAATTGCACCAGTTTAATAAGGATGTTCTTCAGTTTTTCACTGGTGATAATGTGAAGAACACTGATGCAGATCACTTCTATTTCTCTTTTAACTTTGACAAAACTCATTGGGTTGGTATTTGTGTTGACTGCACTTGTTCTACAATCTACATACTAGACTGTGATGTCTCTAATAGGTCTGATGCTGTTATCGCAAAGAAGTTGAACCCAATTGCACAATTGGTCCCATATTTGCTTAAGGCGGTTGGTCATACTGTAGGTATGCGTGATCTTAGGCAGTTTAATGTGGAGAGGCCCAAGAGTGTGCCGCAAAATGGGAACCATGTTGAATATGGTGTTAGTTGTGTTCTGCTTATCCAAGCTCACGCCATTGGTGGAATAGAATTTGGCTGAAGCATTAGCACAGAAGGCTTGTTGGCTGAAGCTGAGAAACTTTCTGTGATGATGTATGAGGACAACTATGACCGTTTATAGGCTGGTGCCTTTTTAACACGTCATGTTAAACTCTATGTTGGTTCCATTTAGGATTGTGTGTACTTGTAGTACCATGGATTATTTGTTTGATAAATAATTGTTAGAGGCTTGTATGAGTTTGTGTTTTTTAGACTTTTGTTATTTCGTGGTTAACCTATAACTGGTGGTTGAATTAATTTTGGTAATTTGTTTCGTATGTGTGAATGTTTATGTTTTAAATTATTACGACTAAAGGAAACTTACCTGCTAAAATTGTTCAACATACGTAACTAATCATTAAATCAGCCGTTAACGTTAATCATATATGACATACAAAAAATTATACGTTGGCGTTGACTATATACGGTGATACTGTCTAAACTAGATGTTTTTTTTTTGGGAATTTCTTTAAATCGACGTTTGTTTGTTGTCAAACTAAAAATCTAAAATTGCCTTTTATTCTTCCTTTCTGTTTTCTCCTTCACAGCCTCTGATACCGAAAAATCGACAAGTAGGCTAATTTGAGTTGTTTTGGGGTCTGATAGATGGCGAGTCAAATCTCTCTATCAAATCCAAGATCGTCTTCATCAGGTATCCAATTATTAGGTATTGTTTCTAATTTTTGCTTAAAAGGAGTGAGAACAAATTATTAGGGTTTCAAAATTTGCATGAGGTAATGCGAGACGTCATGGTATGGAGAGGGAATGTTTAGGAATTGTAGATGTGGAGAAGATTCAGTGGTGAGAACTTCTAAAACCAACCAAAATCTTGGAAGACATTTTCACTGTTGCCCAAATGGATCGGAAGGGGTAAATATTTCAATTTCACTTCTCTATGCTTAATTTTGTTATTGTTAGAGCTGAAAATTGAGCTCTGAATATCTTTTTCAAGGATAAATACCATTTTTTTAAAGGGGAAATTGCCAAATCAAGCCACTTTGAAATGCAAAATAACCCATTAAGATTTTGTGAACCTAAAGATGTCCCAATAAGATTTTGCACTTTCAAAATTCCAATTTAATTATTAAAATATAATTATTCACAATTTTCCAATATTTGTAAAATTAGAAAAGGAAATAAAATCTTTTAATAAATCTTTTATTTTGTTCGGCAAAAAAAGGAATTAAAAAATATGAGAACTTTAATATTAATCTTTATATTATTAAAAAAATAAAAAAATAAAAGGTCGATCTGAACCAGCACCACGCCAGCGACGAACCTGGAGATCGAGAGGAAGAAGATGGATCGATCGATCCTTCTACATGGAAGTGTTTTTTCTTTGTTTTGGTTTGAACCGGTTTACTCCGGTTTAGAACCACTTAAATTAAACCGAAAAACATGTTTTCATTTCCTTTATTCTGATTTGAAAGATCAAAACATGTTTTTCACCATCTTCTTCCTTTATTAGGCCTGGGCATAATAACCGAATCTGAAATCTGAACCCGAACCCGACCCGAAAATTTGGGTTCGGTACAAGTACGGTTAGCTGGCTTTACCCGATCGGGTATTGTTTTTGTTAACTTTGGATATCCGAGCCTGATCGGGTATTACCAAAAATCTGAAACCTAATTCGAACCTATACACACATTTATACACAGACCTATACAAACACCTACTCTTCACTGCCAGTTTTTCCTTAAATCAATGATTCACCACCATAGGAGTCATCGATTTCTGATCCAAGTCTGGTTAGGGGTATTGATTCGATTATTTCGACTTTCTCACGAAAAAGAAGAGACAAAGATTCACTTTCGTTCCTTCATTTGGCCACAACACTAGAACTTCTTATCATCACTGGTTTTGGGGTTTGATTCGCATTGGCCAAAGGCTTGGTTCGTTTACTAACTTGGCTCAATTTGGTTACATTAATCATAAAGACTGTAAAATTAAAGCTTGCTCTTGTAACACTTTAGAGCACTTTTGCTCTTGTAAGACTGTAGAACTTAGAATTTTTGTTTCTTAAACATTTGAACTGAAAGTTTTGTTTTAACTTAGAATTATCATTTGAAGTTTTTTTTTTGTTTAAATTGATACATCGGGTAAAACGGGTATACCCGAACCAGTTCGAACCCGATCCATACCCGACCCGTGTTACTAGAATACCCGATAGGGTATTATATCCCTAAAAATAAATACCCAAAAATCCAAAATACTTGACCAAACCTGATCGGGTACCCGAATGCCTAGGCCTATCCTTTATTACGTTTTTGAAATAGAATTTTGAGAAACTTTTGCACAAATCCTAATTTCTTTGATTCTTCACCGATTTGAATGATTTTTGGGCCTAATCCATACAGAATCTCGCCCTCTTTCTGATTCTAGCACTTAATTTCTCGATCGACAAAGGTATGTTCTTCTATTTCCACTTTTTCAGTTCGTCGACCACGGTAAAATTTTAAATTCGGATGTGTTGTTTTATTATTGGTTGAATTCGTGGCTTTCTATGCATTCTTAGAATGATTTTGTACATATCCCAAGTCTTATTTGGTTGATTTGAGTAACTAAAGTTCTATTTGGAAATTTGAGAATTTGGAGAATTTGTGAGAGACAACACGGAACAAGATTGAAACATAGCTTGTCGTGATTGCAAGATACTAGTGCATAATTTTTCAAGTTTATGCAATTCGACTCGTTTCCGTGATTTCAAACATGTTGATGAATATGGACTTACTCTCAATTTCTTTTTGTGCAAGTAATATGGTCCTAGTGTTGCTGGACATAGGACTTCAGGCGAGGACGATGATGAGACAGAAGATGTGCTTCAATTTTTCTATTTATTTAGGTAATTAAGATAATAGTAGTATATTATGTTTACACAATAACACTGAAAAATAAATACTCTACAGCTCAACTGGTACAATTACACAAGCTCATGCCTCCCAAGTTGCGAGTTCGATTCCCTGGGTTGGTATATTTTTGAAAATTTTCTATTTTACAAATTTTTAATGGGAAATTATTCATAAAAATTTAATTAATTATAAATTTGAAAATAAAAAATAAAATACGGTAGTTACATAACTTTAAAATATTTTGAAAAATCATTTTAGGAAACAAAAATATTCACTTCTTGATTTTAGGAGCTAATAACTACTTTGGTAGAAAGTGGATTCTACGAAATGGTAGATGGAAGTGATAGTGGCAGAACTATCGGTAGAAAGAGCTATTAGCGCATGGTAGATACCAGAGTAAGTGGTGGAAATAGTGCTCTGGGGAGTTGTAGAATGTTGGTATATAGCAGAAACATGTTTCTACATTGCGTAGAAACATATTCATAGCCAGAAACTGTATTCTACTTCTACCACCACCCGTAGAATGAAAAACTAAATTCATTTTAAAAATAAGTTTTCAACTTGAAAAAATTAAAACTTTTATACAAAAACACTATTCATGACTTGTTTATAATTATCAGATTTTTTCAAATATTTAAATACATTTTATTTGAATTAATTTTAATTACATAAAGTGTAATATTAGGCAAAATTTATATAGTCCTAATGGGACATTGTGCAAAAAAAAGTGGTATATTTTGGCAATTTTCCCTTGTTTAAATGGACCGATGAAGTTATGGTGGAAGAGATGAAAGATTATAACCACATCATAAGTGAGCTTAAAGAAGAGATGAAGAGCCTGCAATTTAAGACAAGAACCTTTGAAGCTGTGATTAGTTGCTTGAGAAGGAGATGAAAGATACAAAAGCCAGTGTTCTTGGATGTGTAAAAGAGATTGAAGGAATAAAGAAAGTGAGTGATAGTTGTGAGGAAGATGTAGCAAAAGTTGAAAGGGAAATAGATTGCTTGAAGAACATTTTTGTTTGTGGATTATTCCTTGTTGTTTTCTATTATATTCTTGTTTGAAATGTAGTGTTCAGAGATCATGTAATAGTAATTTGTTGCGGATGGACTGGTGGTGGTAAATAAGAACTTGCTTGAGTAGCAGCTAATAATAGACTTAGTTGTTTAACGTTGGACATATATGACTAAACACTTTTGTTGCCGAAAATAACAATCGTTGTTTCAATTGGTATTACAAAAAACCAATCAAATGTGTCCAAAAAAAATAACCAGAATTTGCTTCCATTAGAATAACCGATATTTAGTTTTGTATCCCTGAATGTTGGGTATAAAAATTTTGTCAAGAATTACCAACCATATAGATGGTTTGTATTGTAATTATTTATTCCGAGTGAAGCAAAACCTAGCCGCTAAAAGGATATGGAAAGACTAGCTAACTATACATTTAGCTGTTTAACCTTGGCCATATACGACCAATTACTTTTGTTATAAGTAAAAATAACCAGTTGTTTTTGTTCATTGGGTTTTTTAATCTTCAAAGTTGGACATTTGAATTGATCAATATAATTGGGTGAATACTATTGAGATCAATATTGTAATGGTGGTTTTAGGAGAACAGTAATTTGGTTGTCGTACATGAAGGGCAAATAAATAAGAAAAAAATTTAGAAGTTCATATATTATTTGGTACGGAAGCAACATTATTTTGATACAAAGTTAGGAAGGTCTCATCTGGGATGTTACATACTATCTTACAATATATCACATCAAAACGATGTTGACCCAGGTACAACAATGATAGGGACGTCATATCATCAACTTCTGCTTGCTTCTTATTTTATTGGTCTTATTATGCTATGGGCATTTTACAAGTTGCCTTGTTGTGATCTAACTACCCGCAACGGCTGCACACAGTTCGGTGCCTCAATCTTTTCAACTGTTTTAAAAAGAGAAGTTGTTAGAGAATATAACATGAAACATAGATAAATATGGGTGCTTGTTGTAAGCTTACTAGGGTTTCCCTAAGAGGAAAAAATCGCTTCTTGCGTGGCCTACCAGGGGGTCGCCTTGTTGATGGTGGATAAAGCTGAAGCTCTGACATTGCGTTATTTAGTTCCGCAATTCCATCAACTTCTGTTGTTGGGTTGATCGTGTCTTCGTATACTTTCCTCGAGCAAGTTGTTTTGTACTCAATGGCGATTAGATTATCTACACGGACTTTTGAGTATACTACAGTTGCTACGGCATGAGGGCATAATATCTTTAGAGCTTGGAATTCGTTACAGGTACACATATTAGTAGTGACGTTGACTCGGAATTGTACACCTTCTTTGTCTCGAACCTCATAATCTGAATCTTTTATCACATTCACTGCAAAACCTGAAGAGAGTTTGAAGTTTTTTGCTAGGAGTTTACAAACCTTTGGTGTAACTGTCTTTGGGTATTGGGTGGATTATACTCTTCGCCTTGCAAACTAATTCATCAACTTTGACCGTATATATTCAACCAAAGTCATAATAGGGTACTCTCTTGCTTCTTTCTGTGCTGCATTCCAGGATTCTGCTATGTTTGATGTGATTACATCATAATGTTCTCCTTTAAAATGAGAACGAGCCCAACGGTCAAAACCAATTTTGCGTAAGTACTCTTCGCAGGGGTCCATGTTTTTGATTTCATTAAATAGTTTATAGAAATTCCAAAGTGTGTATGCCCTTGCAGCTCTAGCAACTAGTTTCCCTAGATGTATGTTTTGAAATTTGATTTTATATTTCTTTTCAGGTGGACTATGCATGCACAATGTGATGTATCCGGATATACCTGTAGTAAATAATCTAAGTTAGTGCTTAAAAATTTTCATAATGATTAACTGAACATGTGTTTTGTTAGCTATGGTGGTATGTTTATGTATTTATACCTTGTTTAGGCTTACGTATATCGAGGCATGGTGATCTGATATGAAGATAACACCGTTGTCATTTGGTATGAACATTGACAGTTTGTAAAAGAACCACTTCCAAGCTTTTTCGTTTTCGCTGTCCACTATGGCGTATGCGAGGGGGAAGATTTGGTAGTTGCCATCTTGTGCCGATGCCGTTAGAAGACATCCTGCATACTTGCTGTTATACCCGGTATTTTACCACTTTTATATTCCGTTTTTATCTATTTTATATTATGTTTAATAAGCTTTTCTATCAAAAGAGGTAGTTTTCTCGTATATTTGGATTTGAAGAATCATATAGGTCAAATCATCAAAAAGGGCGTAAAATGAGTATTCTTCATCCTACAACAACTTACCAAGGTCAAAGGATCCTATCTAACTCACCCAAGTTGAAGATTTCACAATTTCCCAAGTTGGACAGAAAGTATGTCTCCGAAAGATCGCCTCGGACGGAGGAACAAATAAACTTGTACGGAGATCAAATTTATAGCCCTTTGAGTCAGCTTTCCAACGAGTCTAGAATTATATCAAATGGAGTTGTAGTTTAGAAGTTATTCAAGTTTTACTGAAGACATGTCATTCTGCCTAGAAGAAGAATCAAGTCCAAGATGGGCCTTAACACCGAACCAACCCATGGGCCGGGTCGTTTAAGTGAAGCCACGCACAAGGAGATGATTTTGAGCCAGACCCCGGACAATTTCATGTGACCGGTGCCACCGTCCGGTGCCGTGGCCACTTCTGCGCACTTATCGACAAAAAGACATTTTTCCCCGAACTGAAACCCTAGGAGTTCCACCGACCCAAGACCTCATCCTACACCTATATATACTTGCTTTTAGCCTCTTTAGAGAAGGAGATCAGCCCTAGGCACCACAAATCAATAATAAACATGTATTTTCGTTATTCTCTTTAGTTCTTCATCTTTATCCTTTGTAAAAGAGCGATGAAGGCCATTGTGTTCTTCTCAAGCTTTTTGCTTTGAGATCCACCTATGCCGAGCCCTTACTTAGCACGAATCTACTGTTTTATCAACTTCTCTAGTTGCTCCATGTTTCATAACATGTAGAGTAGTTGTATGTTTGATAATAAGTTATTTAAAAGTTCTTTTACTTGCATCTTCTACATATTTATTGAGTTTGTTTCTAGCATGATTCTCTATATTTATTTGTGCTCAAGGCATAATCTAGACTAGCTACCTAGTGATGGATATTAGATTGGTACCGATTCCAAAAGCTTTTGTACCGTTCGGATCTAATATTTCATAGGCTAGGCGTCTTAACAAAGGAGTTTAGTGAGCAATTGAATCTAATTATTACAGCGTGATTCCACCTTGCAATAACCATAGAAAGTTAAGTCTATTGGGGTAGGAGTTATAGGTTTCGGAGCCTCGAAAGGAGAATGATTCTACCATAGTGATTTGAGCTCTAGAACACTAGTTGCATCTCTTTAAAACCTGTGTATTTCATGTTGCATTAGTTTCTTTTAATTTCTTCTATCTTGCGTATTTTGATTTATCTATCCCTTTATTTTATTGCTTTGCTTTATTTCATTAAAAACCCCAAAACCAAATATATTTTCTCTTAGCTAATTTTGCATCATATAGATTTATAGCGTAACAACATAGTCTCATGTGGATCGACCCCTAAGTACTACAATTATCAACTGTGCACTTGCAGATTAGAGTTTATAAATTTAAAACCTTTTGCATCGCCTAATTTGGGCCGCATCAAGTTTTTGGCGCCGTTGCCGGGGACTATTTCGCTTACCTATAGATTTTTGATAAAGAATAAGTCTATGTTTTTATTTTTCCATTTTGTTTCTTTTCCTTTTTGCTAATTTCGTTTTTTGTTTCTTTTTATTTAAGTGTGTTTCAGGGATTTATCAATAGAACATCACAAGAAAAACCCTAAAATTCTAGGAAGATGGCGACAAGAAGGAGTTATAATGGAGATTACATCCCCATGCCTCATGAATTCCACCAACAACCTTTTCCTTACAACAATTGGTACAATCACAACTTGTATCAACAACAACCACCTTGAGATACTCAAGGACATGAGCATCATCATCATGTGCCACCGAATCACCCTCCACAGCCGTTCCAATTTAACACCACAAGGAGACCTAATCGAAGCCTCGATGCGTAGATTCATGGAAGATACTCAAAATATCGTCCAAGGAATCGAAACAAAGATCGAGACCATCAATTCATCCCTTGGAGAGAAACTTACTGCCCTTACCACTAAGTTTCAAGACTTAGAGAAACGCTTGATCCACATTGAATAAGTTCAAAAACAACACGCCTTAGATCTTCAAAGCGACGCTCGAAAAATTCATAGTTTTGAGCGTAGTTTTAATGGTCTTTGGGAGAAATTTGAAGAAGAGATCAAGAGTACTAATGACCACGTTGAAGAGATCAATACTGGCCTAGGCATCATAGCAATCAAAGCTCACAAAGCCACGAAAACTTTGGACGAAGCCAAAGATGATCACCGAGACTTGTATTCTACAAGCCTTGTTCTAGCGGAAGGACACAAGCAACACACTCAAGCCATCAAAGACATTCAAGACCCTCTAGATAAGGAGTTCAACCACCTTATGGGGAAGTCCGATGCCCTAAAGAAGAAGGATATTGAGATGTCCAAGACACTTGAGAAGATAGATGAACGTTTGAGATGTATGGAGGAAACACGCCAATCGGAAACGAATGAGGAAGAGCCGACACCTTTGGTCCATTGTTGCACCTTAACACCACTTGAAGAAGACTTCTCCATCTCTGATAAAGAGGAGTAAGACGCTCCAAGACCTTTCCTAATGGCCAAACCATACAATCGAAGATTTACGGCGAGAATTTCAATGAAACCGCCAATGAAGAACGCTCGTTTAGGCGAAAGATCTATTAAGAGAACACATTGGATGAGGTGCTGGAGGTATTCAATTCTCTAGTTAGAGAACTCCCTCCCACCCTCACCTTTGAAGAATCTTGGAGAACAAAGCCATCTTTACGACAATGCTTTAAACAAAGCACGGAAGAAGACTTTATGATTGAGGAGCTTTTCAACCAAGTTAGGAATCCTTATAGGTACCTAAGGATACTTCCTAAGACTCTTGATCCAGGTTCTTTCAACATCCCTTGCTCAATTCGTGATTATATCTTTGAGACCGCTCTTATCGATTCGGGAGCCGGAGTCAACGTTTTGTCAGAATCTCTTGTGAGAAAGATGAGGATAACCAACCTTATTCCTTCAACAATGAGAATTTCACTTGCTAATGGTGCATCAACACTCTCATTGGGTGAAATATTCAATTGCCCCGTAGGAATTGGTGATTGCATTATTCCGACGGACTTTGAAGTGGCTAATATGCAAGATTGCTCAACACCTTTCATCATTGGAAGAAAATTCTTGGCTACTGCTGGAGCTATCATGGATTACACCTTACAAAGGTTGTCCTTTCCTAAGATAGATAGAAACATCTTCTATTACGCAGCACCATCGGGATTTCGATCCAAAGTTACAAGATACATTCCTTCGGAGAAGAAAGAAGTTGAAATCAAGCACCCTTTCCATTTACATGATGAAGACCACGACCATGGAAGTATTTGTTCACACTCTAAGGGAAACCTCAAGCCTTTAGAAGACAATTCTAAAGTCTAAAAACCCCAAGGAGTCGAGCTAATTGACTTTAAACTAGCGCTTTATGGGAGGAAACCCATATATCGAGTCTTCCATTTGATTTTTATTCTATGTCTTTCTTTTGAGTTTTCATTTTATAAAATTTTTTATTCATTAATCTACTTATTTATGAATTTTTCAGATTTTATAAAATTTATTTTGGAGAAGAAAAACGAAGTTCTAAAAACTTCTAAAAAAAAAAAAAAAAAAATTTTTTTGTGTTTCGGACGTCCCAGACACTGGACTGGGATATTGGACACGCGGTTCCGTCTGGTGCTCGAGCAATTCTTGACCCGCAGATCGGGAATGTCCCTGGTCCCAGACCCCGGACACGGGAAACTGTCCGGTACCAGGACCATCCGATCCGCAGTCTGCATCCTCGTCCAGCGTCCGCGCCTCGTACGCGCATCCTTCCTGCGCACCGTGCTCCCCCGACCTGCGGTACCATCCGCTCGGAGCATCCTCATCCCGCAGCACAACAGCCTCGTCCCGCGCCTCGCCAAGCCTCGTCCCGTGGATCCACGCCCCGGACAGTGGCACCGACCCACGTACGTGTCCCGTGCCATGCGTCCCCATCCCGCGTCCCATCCTTCCCGCATCCCCAAAGACCCACGTCCCCACCATCCCGCATCCCATCCATCCCGCACAACCACCAAGCTGGACCTGACCTGACACGAGCCACGGACCACGGTTCGAACCACGAGGTAAGTTTTTCTTATTTTTCTTTTTAAATTCTTTTTAAATGGTTTTCAATTAAATTAACTATTTTTAAACCAAAAATATTTTTAAATTGTGATTTTTCCTAAACATAATTTATTTTATTTTTGAATTTTCACATTGCATTTTTAAAATTTCGTTTGAATAAGTTTGATTTTTAAATAATTTTCATATCTTACACTTATCTTTTCATTACTTGTGTTCTACTATAGAATGAGCTTGGATAATTTTGTTTGTTGCTTCAGTATTCTGGAACCTAGGTTCAAGTTTATTTAAGACGTAACTTCAAGTGTTTTGCAAGGATATTTGGTTCTTACACAGGTTTGACTTTGGAAATACCCATTTCTTAAAGAAAGATCCACCTTATCCATAGAAGATGTGCACAAAGAAAAGAGGAAAACAAGAAGCCTTTTCAACCAACTTATGAATCCTCTACTTCAACGTTTAAAGCAAGAGTTTTGTTACTTCTTCCAGCAGCTGTTCAACTACCAATATCTAAGAATTTCCAAAATGATCCGGGGAAGAGTTCTACGATGCAAACTACGGTTTGTGGTGATCTATTATGATCATTGTTGGAGGATACTAACTCGGTTATGGCGGAATGCATTGGTGAAAAAAATTGAGAAGCACTATTTCTTGTACCTAGAGAAATTTTTGGGGAGTTTCAAGACTTTTCTTTAAACACCATCCACCAATTCAACTTTAGGAGAAATTGAGTTTCTCTATCCGGTAACTTCGTTCTATTCTCCACCTTTTTCAATTATTTATTTTTATTTTACAACACTTCACCCTTAATTTGATTTAAATTACACCGGGACGGCGTAAGTTAAGTTTGGGGGGATTGTTGCTACTAACGTGTTTGTTCGTGTTGGATATTTATGTTTTCAAAAAAAATTTCAAAAATCGTAATCAAAAACCGTTTTATTGAGTCAAAATTAGTTGGGAATGATGACACATTTCTTTGATCAACAACGTTTTGATTTCAAAACCAAGTGACTATTATTGCAGGGTTTGTTCCAGACAATTGATTCAGACACCTAATGACCGAATGGAGTCCAAGGAGATTACTACTTGCATTATTTTGATGGATATGATTTTTTTGATTCTAAATTTGGTTTACTAACATGATTTTTGACTATCTCTTGTTAAGGATATTAGATCAAGGAACGAATCATATTCATGACATCTTATCCTCTTTTTACCCCTCTCTGTTGTCATGAATGGCTAGCTCACTTTTAGTTGGTACCCTACCTAAGCCCTTAAACTTTTCTTTCACACCTCATGCACTTCTTTTGCTATGTCCTCTATGCAGATATGTGTAAAAACGTCGGAGAGAGTAGGGTCGACGCAATTTTCCAATCACTTGAAGATGTGACGATCAACATTAGAAGGAAGGAGTACAACAACAAAATTTCAAAAAATTAAAGAAGCTTGGCCGATCCTTGGATGCTTAATCATGGTAACAATTTCGTGCCTTACTTGACTCATATCTTTATGAGACCATTTTCCCCCTTAAAAAAATAAATATATATATAAGGGAAAGGAAAATGGTTTTCAGAGAGTCAATGGCCAAAGAATACCCAAGGAATGCAACGGTACAAAGGAGAGATGAGTTCGAGAGTTTTACAAGTGATTCCCGGAGAAAAGTCTAAGTCTGGGGGAGAAAGGCGAAAAACAAAGTGGTTTGGAAATTGTGGACTTCAATTGTGGACTTCAATAGATCCATTCTCTCAAGAACCCTAAATCTCTTTCATTCTGAGTGTTTGAAAACCTAAAGAAGCTCTATTTCCAAAGAATTTTCACAAATTCTATTGTATGAAAATTCAGCACGCACACCGGAGTTATGGTAACCCTAAACACTTTTAACCTCACCACTAAATCAGTCTTCCCTAAACACCTAGCCGAATTCCTTGTAAATATCCTTGATCGGAGATCTTTGAGAATCTAAGAGGGTAAAATAATCGATTGACTTGAAGTTGAGATTTTGCAGGGACAGCAGTTTAGGACATACTTTCGAATTCACGATGGGAGACGATGAAAAGCGTCCATGAACTCACTTTGTCTTTATGTGGATTACTTGTTTAGAGAAAGAAACAAGATTAAAAAATATGTGAGTTCCCGTGTTTTCAAATCTTCTTTCCTGATTAACCTTTTGTTTGCTTGGGGACAAGCAAAGGGTAAGTCTGGGGGATTTGATATACCCGGTATTTTACCACTTTTACTATCCGTTTTTATCTATTTTATATTATATTTAATAAGCTTTTCTATCAAAAGAGGTAGTTTTCTCGTATATTTGGTTTTGAAGAGTCATATAGGTCAAATCATCAAAAAGGGCGTATAAAGGAGAAAATTGAGTATTCTTCATCCTACAACAACTTACCAAGGTCAAAGGATCCTATCTAACTCACCCGAGTTGAAGATTTCACAATTTCCCAAGTTGGACAGAAAGTATGTCTCCGAAAGATCGCCTCGTACGGAGAACCAAATAAACTTGGACAGCAATGACATTTCACATGGAGATAGCCCTTTGATTCTGCTTTCCAACTAGTCTGGAATTATATCAAATGGAGTTGTATTTTGGAAGTTATTCAAGTTTTGCTGAAGACATGTCATTCTGCCTAGAAGAAGAATCAAGTCCAAGATGGGCCTAAGCACCGAACCAACCCATGGGCCGGGTCATTTAAGTGAAGCCACGCACAAGGAGATGATTTTGAGCCAGACCCTGGATAAGTTCACGAGACCGGTGCCACCGTCCGGTGTCGTGGCCACTTCTGCGCACTTATCGACAAAAAGACATTTTTCCCCGAACTGAAACCCTAGGAGTTCCACCGACCCAAGACCTTTTTCTACACCTATATATACTTGCTTTTAGCCTTTTGAGAGAAGGAGAGCAGCCCTAGGCACCAAAAATCAATAATAAACATGTATTTCGTTATTCTCTTTAGTTCTTCAACTTTATCCTTTGTAAAAGAGCCATGAAGGCCATGGTGTTCTTCTCAAGCTTTGTGCTTTAAGATCCACTTATGCCGAGCCCTTACTTAACACTAATCTACTATTTGATCAACTTCTCTAGTTGCTCCATGTTTCATAACATGTAGAATAGTGGTATGTTTGATAATAAATTATTTTAAAGTTCTTTTGCTTGCATCTTCTACATATTTATTGAGTTTGTTTCTAGCATGATTCTCTACCTTTATTTGTGCTCAAGGCGTGATCTAGACTAGATACCTAGTGACCGATATTAGATTGGTACCGATTCCAAAAGCTTTTGTACCTTTCGGATCTATTATTTCATAGGCTAGGCATCTTAACAATCGAAAGTTTAGTTAAGGAGTTTAGTGAGCAATCGAATCTAATTCTTACAGCGTGATTCCACCTTGCAATAACCATAGAAATTTGAGTCTATTGGGGTAGGAGTTATAGGTTTCAGAGCCTCGAAAGGGGAATGATTCTACCATAGTGATTTGAGCTCTAGAACACTAGTTGCATCTCTTTAAAACCCGTGTAGTTCATGTTGCATTAGTTACTTTTAATTTCTTCTATCTTGCGTGTTTTCATTTATCTATCCCTTTATTTTATTGCTTTGCTTTATTTCATTAAAAACCCCAAAACCAAATATATTTTCTCTTAGCTTATTTTGCATCATATAGATTTATAGCGTAACAACATAGTCTCCTATGTCGATAAGCCTAAATCGACTAAGTATACGTTAAACGGCCCAGGGGTCAAGCCCAGAAGACAGAGGCCCATTAAAGGCCTAACACTGTTTGTCCAAACCAACTTGTATTCTCTATAAACAAGCTTGTACCCCCCTCATTTGAGAGGATTCGAAATTCTGAGTGGTAATAAGACAAAAACAGCTTTTTCAGCTAATTAATAAGAACAGCTCAAGAACCCTAAATCTCTTTCATTCTGAGTGTTTGAAAACCTAAAGAAGCTCTATTTCCAAAGAATCTTCACAAATTCTATTGTGTGAAAATCCAGCACACACAATTTGGAGCTAGAAGGAGGGGATCTACTCGCAACACTAGCTTCATACACGAAACAAACACTTAGACGAACTCGTCAAGATGTCAATAACAAACCCGCAATCTCTAGGGGCCGACGGTATTTCAGGTCCGAACGAGCCCATTGTGGATGGGCTAAACAACCAGTCCGCATTGGAGGCGGAAGCAAGCAGACCTGCCCCGACAGGAAACATGGCAACCGCCAACACCAACTCAACCGATCCGGCCACACCGGCAAGTTTCGATCAGCTCAAGGCAATGCTCGAGCAGTTGCTCAAGCAATCACAGAACCAGGAAACTATCAATAGCAACCTGACCGCCGAAATCAGGGCCTTGTCGACAGCCCGTCAACCTCGAAGACTTCCTCAAGATGCCGCGCTTCGCGTCACCCCGGTCGCCCTTAACTTCTCCCCAGCGGCCTCGCCTTCAACTCGCGGAGCTCGCGAAGATCATTTGCCAACGCCTCTCAGAGACGGAACCGTCCTCGTCGCGGGTGCAACTGGCGGTATAGTGGCAATCGTAGACGATCTGGAAGGACGCGAATTCGGAGCCGCTCGACACAGTCGACCGACCAGTCGTATCCAAAGTAGGGATGAGGGCGAGCTCGCAGAGAATATGCGATGGACGGAGCAGGCCGATGCCCCGACCGATGGCAGAGCTATCGCTTCACAGGAAACGGAAATTGACGAGCTCAAAGCCATCATGCAGCAGACAGCCCGCGATCTCAAGGATATGAAGTCACAGGTCCATCGCGCCACCAGCAAGGCGCCAGAGATCGACCGCGTCCTTGAAGAAGCTCGCACTATTCCTTTCACCGCGCGAATAACAAAGGCACGTCTATCCGATCCGGGGAAGCTCAGGCTTCCAATTTATGATGGAAAGGGCGACCCCACGGAGCACATTAGGGATTTCTCAATCGCTATGGGGCGAGCTAATTTCCGACTCGACGAAATTGACGTTGGTTGCTGCCTCCTCTTCGTGGAGCACCTCAAGGGGGCAGCTCGCTATTGGTTCACGGGAATGAAGGAGAATTTGATCGACAGCTTCGCGCAGCTCTCCGAAGCGTTCCTAAAGACGTACGCAATCTTAATCAAGCGCAGGACGTCCGAGGCTGATTTTTACATCATTTCGCAAGCGGCTAGCAAACCCTTGGGAGTTTTCATTGAACGCTTTAAGGCGATGCTTACTCAAGTGAAGGGGATTGACAACCAGTCCGCACTGAGCGCGCTTCGAAAAGCCCGGTGGTACAACTTAGATTTCCGAAAGGAGATGACGATCAACGAGCCCTCGTCTATTCAAGATGTGCTTCATCACGCCAACGGCTTCGCAAAGAGCGAGGACGAAACCAGAATTCTGGGCCAGAAATATGGGAAGGCGAAAGTTCCGAATCCGCAGGAAGCCCCAGCTACAGCGAAAAAGAAGCCAGGCAACTTTGTGCAGCACGAGGGAGGTTTAAAGGGTGCCCATAAATACCAGGTGGACTTGCCAGGCTTTGGTCGAAGAAGAGGGCGATGTCGCGGAAATGGCACTCCGGGTCATAGTAACGGCAATACATGGATAAGGAACTCGCATTACGATGAATCCGCATATTGCGACTTGCACAAAATGGGTGGATACTCGACGGCTAACTGCAGAGTGCTCGGTATGCGACTCGCAGCAAAGCTAGCCGCCGGAGAGCTCAGAGGAAATATAAGTGTTAACGATTTTCAGCTCGAGCAATTCGACGATGCAAAAGAAGGAGACGGTCCGTCCGGGGACAATAGCAAGAATAACAAACGGGACAGGCGGAATAACGACGAGGTCCACCTCGGCAGGCAAAACAATAGTGATGGCTGAAGCGGCTCGAAACAAAAAATCTGCAACATGATCATGGGCAGCTCGCGTTATTGCTCAAACACCGTATCATCAATCAAAGCTTATCAAAGACGAGCTGAGGTAGGAGCGAACAAACCCATACCGTCAAAGTTTCCAAACGATGTCATCCAGATCGAAGAAAATGAGATCGATGACATTGACAAACCTCACGACGACCCGCTTGTCATCCGACTCACCGTCGCAGGATGGGACACAAGTCGCGTTTTGATCGATACTGGAAGCACAGTCGACATCATTTTCATTGACGCTCTTAAGCGTATGGAAATCGACCTCGCTCAAGTCGAATCCTATCCTAAGCCTTTGACCGGATTCAATGGCGAGACGACAATGACACTTGGAACAATCAAACTTCCAGTATGTGCGGAAGGAGTAACAAAAATAGTGGAGTTCGCGGTATCGGACAACCCGGCGATTTACAACGTGATAATGGGAACCCCTTGGCTCAATTCGATGTGTGTCGTCGCCTCGACGTACCATCTCTGCCTTAAGTTTCCAACAAAAATCGGGATCAAAACAATCAGAGGGAGTCAGTCGGCATCGCGGTATTGCTTCATGATCGCGCACAAACTGAGGAGTCGGGCGACAGTGCGCATTCCGAGCGAGCCGCGAAAAAAGTTCAAAACAGCAGGGAACCCGTCAAGGAAATCTCGGACGTTTTGTAGAAACTACAGATCGCGGAAGCCACCGAAGAGGAAGGAGTGGGTCCGACATGCGAACCCGTTATATCGGTTTGCATTGACGACGAGTTCCCGGAGAAGTGTGTGGAGATTGGCGCGACGCTAGATGAAGCCGTCAGGCTCGAACTCGTCGAATTCCTTAAAAGGAACGTTAGCACTTTCGCATGGGCCACAGAGGATATGCCCGGGATCGATATCGATATGATCAGTCACGATTTGAATGTCGATACGACCTTCAAACCTATAAAACAGAAGCGAAGGTGACTCGGACCGGACAGAGCTCAAGCGGTGAACGACAAAGTAGAAAGACTCTTGCGAGCCGGTTCGATTGCTGAGGTCAGATATCCAGATTGGCTCGCTAATCCAGTCATCGTGAAGAAGAAGAATGACAAGTGGCGAGTCTGTGTGGATTTCATGGATTTGAACAAGGCATGCCCAAAAGACAGTTTCCCTCTTCCTCATATTGACCGTCTCGTCGAGGCGACATCTGGGAACAGGCTGTTATCATTTATGGATGCTTTCTCTGGCTACAATCAAATTTTTATCCACCCCGGCGATCGCGATAAAACATCTTTCATTACAGATCGCGGGATCTATTGCTACAAGGTCATGCCTTTCGGCCTTAAGAACGCTGGGGGTACTTTTCGAAGGCCTCCTTG
Source organism: Draba incana (assembly GCA_963576765.1). NCBI lineage: Eukaryota > Viridiplantae > Streptophyta > Magnoliopsida > Brassicales > Brassicaceae > Draba > Draba incana. Next base: position 21,740,500 of record OY755208.1, read on the forward strand.
GCAATACAATGGAGGTCTACATAGACGATATGCTCGTCAAATCGCTCGAGGAAAAAGATCATGTCGGCCACCTCGCCGAATGCTTTGTGCTACAAAACAAGTATAACATGAAGCTCAATCCGGCTAAGTGTCGTTTTGGCGTGACATCAGGCGAGTTCCTCGGCTATATGGTAACTCGTCGCGGGATCGAGGCAAATCCGAAGCAAATCCATGCGCTCATCCGGATGGCCTCGCCTAAAACGAAAAGGGAAGTCCAACGATTGACAGGAAGAGTCGCAGCATTGAACAGATTCATCTCGCGCTCTACTGACATATGCTTGCCTTTTAATGAAACGCTTTGAGTTAAAAAGGGGCCAGCTTGACAGGCCTTCGAATGGACAGAAAAATGCGAAGAAGCCTTCCAGAAGTTGAAGCAATATCTCGCGACTCCACCTATTTTGACCAAACCCATAGCTGGCGAACCGCTCTACCTTTACATTGCGGTCTCTGCCTTGGCAGTCAGTGGAGTTCTAATTCACGAAGACGGCACAGAGCAGAAGCCCGTTTTCTACGTCAGTAAATCTTTAACCGATGCAGAAATAAGATATCCTCTGACAAAGAAATTAGCACTCGCGGTTATTACGTCGGCTTGCAAACTCCAACCTTATTTCCAATCGCACTCGATCGTGGTTCTCAGTACCTTTCCACTTCAAGTTGTTCTCCACAACCCAACTCAGTCTGGGCGGCTCGCCTAGTGGGCCATCGAATTAAGCGAGTTCGATATCGAGTATCGAAGTAGGACGACCATCAAGGCACAAGTGTTGGCCGATTTTCTAATCGAACTACCGGAGGCAGTGGCCTTGTCAAAAAGCAAACATGTCGACGACTCGTCATCTAAACACAGATTGGGAGTAGGCATTCGACTGTCGTCATCAGACGGAGAATCTCTGGAACAGTCATTCCACCTTGGCTTCAGAGCATCGAACAATGAGGCAGAATACGAGGCCTTACTCGCTGGTCTTGGATTGGCTAAAGCTCTTAAGATGACAAGGATAGAAGCCTTTTGCGACTCGCAGCTCGTCGTGAATCAGTTCAACGGCGAGTACACAACAAAAGATGAACGCATGGAGGCATACCTCGCACTCGTCAAGACATTAACGGCGAATTTCGTATTTTTTACCTTAACAAGAATTCCAAGGGTAGAGAACTCGCAAGCAGATGCCCTCGCTTCACTCGGCTCGTCGGCGCAGCCCGACAAAGATCTTCAAAGAATCGTCCAGGTTGAGTTCATCGAGAAACCAAGTATCGAACTGGCCAGGGAAGCCAACGTACTGACGAGATCTCAACAACGACTCGCCCATTCGCTTTGCGACAGACCTGATGGATCACGACCAAACCAAAGATGTTGTCGAACCGGTTCCGATGGATCTCGACCAGTCCGACGCAGTCGGGGCAGACGAAACAACGGATGTGATGGCAAAAAACAACAGGTTAGACCCGGGCAATATGAATTTTAACCGTGGTCTTCTCCCCGAACAGCTCGAAGAATTACCAGAGGATGCTTACCCGTATAGCGAGGAGCCGCCACCAGCGCATGAAATCGTCGATATTCCCATTGACGACGATACCACAGTCTATGGTTGTGATACTAAGTGGATGGCTGACATTCGCGGATATCTTGTAGACGGCGAGGTGCCAAGCTAAAGGCGCAGTCATCGCGTTTCATTCTATTCCACGGGGAAGTCTTCAAGTGGCGACCTGTCTGGACCACTCCTCGTCTGCGTCGAGGGTGAAGTAGCTCGCAAGATAATGCACGATGTTCATGGCGGATCCTGCGGGAACCATTCGGGAGGTTGCTCACTCGCCATTCGAATTAAACGACATGGATATTTCTGGCCAACAATGATAAAAGACTGTGAGCTGTTCGCGGAAAAATGCGAGAAATGTCAATGCCATGGTCCTTTCATCTGTCTACCTACAGATTTTCTGAGTTCAGTCACCTCGCCTTATCCCTTCATGAGGTGGGCGATGGACATCGTCGGACTGCTCCATCCATCTCGGCAGAAGCGATATCTAATAGTCCTCACGGACTATTTTTCCAAGTGGGTTGAGGCGGAAGCATTTGGATCGATCAAGGACAAGCATGTCGAAAACTTCGTCTGGAAGAATATCATTTGTCGACATGGTGTGCCATACGAAATAGTGACTGACAACGGTTCGCAGTTCATCTCCAAGCGAATTGAACTTTTCTGCAATAAGTGGAAGATCAGAGTCAGCAAGTCGACACCTCGCTGCCCACAAGGTAACGGTCAGGCGGAAGCGCCAAACAAAACACTTATTCACGAGCTAAAGACTCGACTCGATGCTAACAAGGGCCGTTGGGCAGATGAACTCGAAGGCGTTTTGTGGTCCTATCGAACCACACCTCGTCGTTCTACGGGCGAAACACGTTTCGTCCTCGTCCACGGAACAGAGTGTGTAATTCCTCCGGAGGTCCATTTCCCAGGAGTTCGCCGACGATTACTTCCAGAACAGGAAGGTCTCAATCATCTCCTCATGCTCGACGAACTCGACCTTATCAACGAAAGGCACGACCAAGCTCTTATAAAGATGACCGTATATCAAATTGCGGCGGCCAAATATTACAACTCTAAAGTGTGAGTTCGGTGTTTCTACGAAGGAGACCTCGTCCTTCGCGGTGTTTTTCAGAATACGGCCGAGATGAATGCCGGCAAGCTCGCTGCTCACTGGGAAGGACCTTAACAGATCACGAAGGTGGTTCGTCCAGGCGTCTACGAAATCGTAAACCTGAAAGGAGAGATGATCCCGCGTTCCTGGAATGTGCGACATCTAAAGAAGTACTACTGCTAAAAGTACTAAGTCATTTGACTTGAACTACAACGCGACTTGATCCCCTCTCAGGGTACGTAGGCAGCTCATTTTTGAACGAGTTCAGTTTCCCCCCTATTCGAAAAAGGGGGGGGGAGTGGGTCTGTATATCCATACTCCCAAACCCGGTGTAATAAACTAAAGTTATTAAGACTCGATCAACTCGCAAACGACTTAAATATCTACACGCGATTCGATCAACTCGCAAACGACTTAAAAGTCTACACGCGACAGTCTATTACAACTCGCAAACGACTTAACTATCTACACGCGATTCGATCAGCTCGCAAACGACTTAAATGTCTACACGCGACTCGATCAAGTCGCAAACGACTTAAATGCCTACACACGACTTGATCAACTCGCAAACGACTTAAATGTCTACACGCGACTCAATCAACTCGCAAACGACTTAAATATCTACACGCGAGTCGATCAACTCGCAAACGACTTAAAAGTCTACTTGCGACAGTTTATTACAACTCGATCAACTCGCAAACGGCTTAAATATCTACAAGCAAGTCGATCAACTCGCAAACGACTGAAAAGTCTACACGCGGCAGTTTATTACAACTCGATCAACTCGCAAACGACTTAACTGTCTACACGCGATTCGATCAGCTCGCAAACGACTTAAAAGTCTACACGCGACAGTTTATTACAACTCGATCAGCTCGCAAACGACTTAAATGTCTACACGCGACTCGATCAACTCGCAAACGACTTAACTGTCTACACACGACTCGATCAACTCACAAACGACTTAACTGTCTACACGCGACTCGATCAACTCGCAAACGACTTAATTGTCTAAACGCGAAAGCTCGTAAACGACTTAATCGTCTAAAATGCGACAATCGGTAAATGACTTAATCGTCTAACCGCGACTTCAATGTCGACTCGTCGTCATTACTGACCATAATGACGATCTAAAACACTTCATCGCGAAGTTTACCTATACATCCAAAGTGGATAAAGCGCGCAATATAAATTTAGAGTTCATCACTGGAGCGGATGTATTCAGTGGAATACAACCGTAAACCAGGGTGTTCGTCTCGCAAACCCAGTTATACTTAACACTGGTCGAACTTGGCGAATATAATCTGGTCAGAGATTATAATCAGGTAAGATATTCTTTGGAATTCTATACTCCGAAATTTGTTTCAAGTAAGCGAACTACAAAAGGCCTCGCTTGATCAGCTAGAACAGGTCTCGCCAAACATGGCAAATCTTACGGCAGCACTATTAGCCGCATCGCCTCTAAGCGTCTTAAAACCGCATCGCCTCTAAGTGTCTTAAAACCGCATCGCCTCTAAGCGTCTTAAAACCGCCTCGCTTCTTAACCACTTTAAACCACCTCGCAAAGCAAGCTGTAACACGCCTCGCCAAAAACAGCGAATCTAAAAGCGATAAAACATGTCGCAAGAAATCCAAATTTTTTATAAATATTAGGGTTCGACCAACCCGGAAAATAAAATATCACAAGTTGGATAAAGCCGTCCAGGCACAATATAACAAGTCTTAAAACCTTGAGCAAAACAAAAAACAAAAAGAAAGTAAATCCTAAAAATCTATTACAAGGTGGATTAGGCGACCAGCTCGCCATCTTCGACACCTTTTTCTTCGGCGACCAGCTCGCCCTCTTCAACTCTTTTTTCTTCGGCTAAGACAACCTTACTAGCCGAACTCGCAGCCTCGCCAGTCTTCGGATCCTGCTCTAAGGGAACCGGATCGACAGTCTTATCCGTCTCGCCCGACTCGCTGTCGCCCAACTCCTCGCTCGCGCTTCGCAGCCGCATGCCCAAAGAGCCGTCATTAGAGCCATAAGCTACACGAATACCAACAGACTTAGCACTGATCTCGACTCGCGAAGAAACAACTATATCCCTTACATTAACGGGAACCACATAGTTCTTACCTAGTGTCTTCCTAAGCTCAGCGGCTATCTCATCAAAGATGACATCGGCCTCACCCAGCGTGGCCTTGTTCTCGATTAGAAGAGCGCATTCAGCCTTGGGATCAAATGGCTCCTCCGTATCAGGCTTCTCCATGTCGTCAAGAAGCTGGATGTTGGCATCCGCTTGTGCAAGATAGACCATGTTTTTAATCGGCTTTTTCATCATCTGACGAAACAGCTCGTAAGCATGGTTCAGTTGAGCTTGAACCTCGGCAGCCACGGTTCGCCTTGCAGATGAAACAGCCGCTTCAATGTCTCTCTCGCGGTCTGCGTTCAGAGCCGATATTTGCTTCTCCAACACGACATTTTTCTCCTCTGCCTTCTTCTTCTCAAGACCGACTCTTTGAAGGTGCATCCCCAAGTCTTCAGAACTTTTCTTGAACGCTTCGCGTTCGGCAGCGAGTTGTTTCATTTGAGCCGCGAGTTTTTCCTTCTCGGCTTCTTCCTTCTTCCTGGCCTCGTCAATAAAGGCCTGCCTAGACCTCGCCTCTTGGTCATACGCTATGACCATCCTGTTGCAGTGAGCGATAGCCTACAGAAGAGTTGGAAGTATGAGAAATGAAGCAAGGTGGAACAGAGAATAATGAGAATTTACCTTAGCCTGGCGAGACGCGAATTCCTTGTAGAGCTCGCTCTTTGCCAGCATTTCCGGGATCGGCATGTTATCACCCGGATATGTGACCTTAGCCATTAAGGCAGCTGCGGCTAAGAGATCGTCGTAAAGCTCGACAGACTTTCCAGATCGCGAACCTGGAGGAATGGACTCGCCTTAAGGCAGAGTCGGCAGCTCGCGACGAGTCTTCTTTTTATCGCCAGCTTTGCCCTTGCCTTTCTCAGAGGCAGAGTGTTTTCTTTTTCGAATCAACTGTTCCACTAGCTCGACGAGCTCGTCCATAATGGTAATTGGCTGTGAAGTAATGACAGCCAACGTACCACTCGCGGCTACAATAGCCGCCTCGTCGCTCTTAGCGGCAGGAGTACTTTCTTTATCGTCACTCCGCTCAGACGTCTCGACAGCAGAAACAATGGCCTTTGGATCAGCCTTTTTCTTAGACTTCGCCGCTTTCTGCTTGGCAATATCACGGAAAGTTGGTTTGGACGGCATAATGTCGAGATCGTCGGACTCGCTTCGGCAAAGGTGGTATTCTTCGTTGATTAAAGATATCTCGCGAACTCGAATGACTCTCTAAAGATGGAACTGGCACTCCCAAAGACACTTCCGAGCTTTTAGCTTTTTGAAAAGATCATCAATTCCGGGGGTAAGAGTACCTAGCGGTCTGCGAGCTGTAAAAATAATTGTACAAGTTAAGACAAAGCATAAAAAGGAGGTAGCTCGCGCGATAATCTTGTAAGAAAATCTACCAAGTGTTCCCCACTTCGCCGCCGCCGGGTGTTCTTCTTCAACGGACGCAGAAGAGATCGCCATAAAGAAAAAGAATTTCCTCCAGCTATGGTCTTTGTTCGGGAAGTCGTCTAACATCTTGTATAAGGGGCGCCTCGCCAGAGTATACCACTTCTTACCGCTCGGGTTGGTATTCTTTCGGAACTCGAGAAAATTTGTGAGATGACGAACTCCGATGGGCTCGCCACATTCTGCAGCTCGCGTCAAAAGTACTACCAGTTGATGAACTCCTCTTGTATTGATCTGCGCGAGCTCGCTCTTGGAGCTCGCATCGGTGAGACACTCTTCCTAGTCTCGCGACTTCGCCTTGAGACGGGAATGGGATAGGTGAACAAATCGGCAAGGGGAGAGTTACCCCTAGCTCGACCCTCTCGACGAGACGCTCTCGTCTCCTCGCAACCAGACGCACTCGCGTCCTCGTATCCCCAGAACCGACCACAACTTGAACTCGCATCAACGACCGATTCGCTGTTAGCGGAATACACCCAGATCAATTTTTCCTTCTCGGCGGGCTCGGCAGATCTCGCAGACTTAATCGAATTTGTTGACGACATTATTTTTGGATCAAAATGGAAGGAATTTCAAATCTCCTCAAAAACACAACGGCGGCGATGAAGAACACGGCGGCGACGAAGTGATGGGACGGCAAAAAACTTAACGAAAACTTGAAAGAAAAACGAGAGAAAAGGGAGAGAGAGAGCAAACTTGTTTTCGGAAAAATGAGAATTATGAGAAGTATCTGAGGAGCATCGCTCCTTATAAAGGCATCTTTTGCGGATCGAATTTCGAGGTGGGCTTCATTTCATAATGGGCCTGAGATTCTGGTCTTGAAGGATCGATTTGCAATCCCGCGACTTCGTATTAGCTCGAAACGCGACCTCGCGAGTTCAACTCTGATTTAATTCGTGACTTCAGGATTATGCTTTCTCAAGACTTCGATTCTCAGCGATTACCATGACCTAGTATTTATAGAGTTGATCAAGTCGCACCCTCGTAACTTGTTCAAATCGATCTCTTCATCAAAATCAACTCGCGACTTCGTCTCATCAGGCGTCTCGCGACTTCTCTTCATCGAAATCAATTCGCGACTCCGGAGATTTTCATCTCGCCAAAATCGGTTCGCGACTTCATTTCTACATCTCTCGGATTCGTCCCGTCGCCTCGCGCGTATCGAGCGACTCGCTGAATCGTAACATGATCTTCAAGCAGCTCGCGACTTCCTCAAAGTCAGCTCGCGACTTCATCTCGTCACTTCGCAGGATCGAAATCGACTCGCTCATAACGTCACACTCGATCAACTCGCAACTTCATCTTCTTCAGATCAGCTCGCGACGTCCTCAGATCAACTCGCGACTTCATCAAATCGGCTCGCGACCTCGCAGCTTCATTCCACCAAACAACTCGGAGAATACGCAGACGAAACTAAAATTGAGGACTCGGCGACAACGGCAACTTGAACAAGTGTGTGACTTGTGCTCTTTTCCCCTTGGTCTGGTTTTTTCCCACCAGGTTTTCTAGACAAGGTTTTTACCGAGGCTTGTTCACACACCTATACGTCTTCGTCTCGCCGCCTCGCATCTTCGAGCAGTTTGCGGATTCGGAACATTTTCATCTCGTCACCTCGCATCTTCGAGCGATTCGCGGGTTATGAGCTCGTCAGTTCGCAAGTTCGAAATCGACCATCAGATAGCATCGCATCAATCAGCTCGCCGAATTGGGTACAACCATGTCACTTGGGCTCGGCAAAATCGGTCAACACGTTAACAATCTAACGGAAATCGATTCTTCACTTGGACACCCTTACTTCAGGACTTTTATTTATAAAACTGTTGAACTGGGGGGCTAACTGTAGAGGTCAAATCTCCCCTAGAAGAATCGATAAGCCTAAATCGACTAAGTATACGTTAAACGGCCCAGCGGTCAAGCCCAGAAGACAGAGGCTCATTAAAGGCCTAACACTGTTTGTCCAAACCAAATTGTATTCTCTATAAATAAGCATGTACCCCCCTCATTTGAGAGGATCCGAAATTCTGAGTGGTAATAAGACAAATACAGCTTTTTCAGCTAATTAATAAGAACAACTCAAGAACCCTAAATCTCTTTCATTCTGAGTGTTTGAAAACCTAAAGAAGCTCTATTTCCAAAGAATCTTCACAAATTCTATTGTATGAAAATCCAGCACGCACACCGGAGTTATGGTAACCCTAAACACTTTTAACCTCACCACTAAATCAGCCTTCCCTAAACACCTAGCCGAATTCCTTGTAAATATCCTTGATCGGAGATCTTTGAGAATCTAAGAGGGTAAAATAATCGATTGACTTGAAGTTGAGATTTTGCAGGGACAGCAGTTTAGGACATACTTTCGAATTCACGATGGGAGACGATGAAAAGCGTCCATGAACTCACTTTTTCTTTATGTGGATTACTTGTTTAGAGAAAGAAACAAGATTAAAAAATATGTGAGTTCCCGTGTTTTCAAATCTTCTTTCCTGATTAACCTTTTGTTTGCTTGGGGACAAGCAAAGGGTAAGTCTGGGGGATTTGATATACCCGGTATTTTACCACTTTTACTATCCGTTTTTATCTATTTTATATTATATTTAATAAGCTTTTCTATCAAAAGAGGTAGTTTTCTCGTATATTTGGTTTTGAAGAGTCATATAGGTCAAATCATCAAAAAGGGCGTAAAAAGGAGAAAAATATGTATTCTTCATCTTACAACAACTTACCAAGGTCAAAGGATCCTATCTCACTCACCTGAGTTGAAGATTTCACAATTTCCCAAGTTGGACAGAAAGTATGTCTCTGAAAGAACGCCTCGTACGGAGAACCAAATAAACTTGGACAGCGATGACATTTCACATGGAGATAGCCCTTTGATTCAGCTTTCCAACTAGTCTGGAATTATATCAAATGGAGTTGTATTTTGGAAGTTATTCAAGTTTTGCTGAAGACATGTCATTCTGCCTAGAAGAAGAATCAAGTCCAAGATGGGCCTAAGCACCGAACCAACCCATGGGCTGGGTCATTTAAGTGAAGCCACGCACAAGGAGATGATTTTGAGCCAGACCCTGGACAAGTTCACGAGACCGGTGCCACCGTCCGGTCTCGTGGCCACTTCTGCGCACTTATCGACAAAAAGACATTTTTCCCCGAACTGAAACCCTAGGAGTTCCACCGACCCAAGACCTCTTTCTACACCTATATATACTTGCTTTTAGCCTTTTGAGAGGAGGAGAGCAGCCCTAGGTACCAAAAATCAATTATAAACATGTATTTTCGTTATTCTCTTTAGTTCTTCAACTTTATCCTTTGTAAAAGAGCGATGAAGGCCATGGTGTTCTTCTCAAGCTTTGTGCTTTGAGATCCACCTATGCCGAGCCCTTACTTAACACTAATCTACTGTTTTATCAACTTCTCTAGTTGCTCCATGTTTCATAACATGTAGAATAGTTGTATGTTTGATAATAAATTATTTTAAAGTTCTTTTGCTTGCATCTTCTACATATTTATTGAGTTTTTTCTAGCATGATTCTCTACCTTTATTTGTGCTCAAGGTGTGATCTAGACTAGCTACCTAGTGACCGATATAAGATTGGTACCGATTCCAAAAGCTTTTGTACCGTTCGGATCTAATATTTCATAGGCTAGGCGTCTTAACAATCGAAAGTTTAGTTAAGGAGTTTAGTGAGCAATCGAATCTAATTCTTACAGCGTGATTCCACCTTGCAATAACCATAGAAAGTTGAGTCTATTGGGGTAGGAGTTATAGGTTTCAGAGCCTCGAAAGGGGAATGATTCTACCATAGTGATTTGAACTCTAGAACACTAGTTGCATCTCTTTAAAACCCGTGTAGTTCATGTTGCATTAGTTACTTTTAATTTCTTCTATCTTGCGTGTTTTCATTTATCTATCCCTTTATTTTATTGCTTTGCTTTATCTCATTAAAAACCCCAAAACCAAATATATTTTCTCTTAGCTTATTTTGCATCATATAGATTTATAGCGTAACAACATAGTCTCCTGTGGATCGACCCCTAAGTACTACAATTGTCAACTGTGCACTTGCAGATTAGGGTTTATAAATTTAAAACTTTTTGCATCGCCTAATTTGGGCCGCATCACTTGCCTTTTAAATGTGTTCCTTCAATGATGACTACTTTTCTCATATAAGCATAGCCACTGATGGATGCTCCCATGACACAGAAAAGGTATTTGAACCGTTGTCCAACTTGGGCATCGTATGATGTTTCTAGACCGATAAATGTACCTGGATTTGCCGCAACTAGCCTCTGGAGGTAAGGAGGGAGTGAGTTGTATGAATTTTCTGGTGACCTTTTTGCTGAATCCATTGCTATCTCACGGGATCGCCAAGGTTTCCAGTACCATATTATTACATTATGTTCTCATCGCATCATCTCCCTAATATCCCTTGGGCTTGGTCCTGAACCTGGACCTCCAAATTTTGTTCTCACCAATTCTCCTATGATACTTGTTGTGGCTTGTCTTTGAAATCCTCCGCATTCATCGACGGTACAACTATGATTCAAAGTTGCACTTCTTATCTCTATCATTTCTAAATCGTTTAACCGAACTGCATAAACTCTCCAGGGGCAAGTACGTCCATAGCACATCAAGATCATTACTTCAGGGCCTGAATTTTTGTGGCGATATTAGAATTTATGGCGTACAAGGCCATATGCTGCTTAAAGGTTTCTCGATTTGTAAATGTCATTCCAAGTGTTAACTTGAATGGGTTGTTAAATTGACTCCCTACAGGTCAAAAATGTTCTATTAGTTTGAGTAGTTTTCTATGTTACAGGAATTGAAAAATGTAGTACTTAACCGATATTCTACATTTAAAAGTGGTTTACATAGTCTTAGCCGTTACAAATAACAAAAGCATATTAAACAAATAGTTATGGATCAATAACTAATCCTTAAAAGCGTAAAAGAGGTTCTATAACCCAGACTTTACTTAATCAAACTGCAGTAGGTTTACAAGATGCATAAAAATCATAATAAACAAAAAACAGTTAACACGAGGTAACACCTACCAACGGTTTCGTTGTCATATGAAGAACTCATACAATCATCACTTTGTTGCACCAGAAGAAGGTTTGGTGATGCTCTTGAACTGGCCCTCGTGCTAAGTGTCAAGGCTAACAACGGGCATTTACTTCCACTTGCTGGGGGATCTTTCGTACCTGGATCATTTGAAAATAAAAAATTCAGTTATAACGGTAACTTTAGATTTTGGTAAATGGAAAATCTCTAAAAATTATAAATACAAAATTTTAATTTGGTCTACCATTTCAAAAAAATCGTTAATCATTGGTTTGTTTTTACATTAGAAACCATGAATAAATATATATATTATTCTTTTCGGATAACTTATAATTTTGTCTACTAAAAACATAAATTAAATATGTCGATGTAGATTGGCTGGTGATCTTAGCATTTGTACGGTAAATAGTAGATTAGTTATATTGGATTTATACAATATAACTACTCATCTTCTACCTGCTTCTGTGGGGATTAGAGTTTCAACATTCCTAGCCGAGGCAATCGGAGGTTCTGGTAGTAGCGTAGCGAAGTTTAGTTCGACTTCTAATTCAACTAACAGACAAGAGGGATTATTAGCCGCCACAAGTGGTTCTGTCTGACCCTGGGAAATGTTGCTAGTTAGACCTACTAAGTTTACCATTCGATTAGTTTGTTTACTGTACATTAGTCTAGTTTCTTTTTCAATTAATTTTTGACTTGGAAATCATTTCGATTAATTGGTGTTGCAAATAATACTAGCCAGTTGTTGACTGAATTGGAAGGATAAGTTTAGTAATAGCAAATTATGGGATAATATATAGCTACTTGCTTGGGAAGGTGCTTGGGTTGTAAAGTTTAGGTCCAATGGAGCAGGAGGTATCAGTGGTAGCATAGCAAAGTAATGCTCTGCCTTGAAGTCAGGGAACATACATATGTCATCTAATGAACCTGTTGAAGAGTTGCTAGAATGTGTTGTGATTGGAGATGTGTAGTCATTCAAAGGTTCACTGGGTTGTTCATACATAGCATCTATTTCTCCTTGGAGTCTCTGAATTTCAGCATTGTTGTCATTTTGATGTATTGTTGGTGGAACTCCACCTCCCTAGAATAATAGCGAGTCATCTATGCCCGCGTATGATGGGGGTCCAATAGCTTGCATGTATAGATCCACGAGGTTCAAACGGCCATCTCCAAGGTTCTGCATCTGGACATGTATCTCTTGTAAACCCGCATCTAAATGATGGATGTCTTCGATGTGACTTTGAGACATTTGTTGATTAAATCATGTTAGTACATTACAAGTGGAAATTATTATGTATTTTTCAGTATGATGAATAAGATTATAAAAGGCTACCATAATTTTGATTCCAATATGAAATTATTTGACTGTGTAAACAAATTTATTCTCAATAGAGACATGCATACAATAGATCATCTCAACGAAAGAGGTTTACAAATAAACAGTAATGTTATATATTCAATTACCAAACAATACTAAGGACTTGAGATAATGACTTTAGGTACTGAAGTTGGAAATAGTAATGTTATAGTGTTAAACTATCTTACAAAATGAAATGGCTATCTCTAACAACTTAAATGATTTATGATCCATTATCTACATACTTAATTACTAGTTTTACCGTTTTGAGCCGTGGGTAAGGTGTTGTTGGCCATCTCAGGCCCTCCATTGGCTACCACTATATCCATATCGTCGTCATCGTCTAGGAGGACAATATGATTATCTGGTGGATTGATGTTCATCTGACGTATTCTTTTTTTTGGTTTAGAGGATTTTAATAAAGGATTTCCAGGTGAACACGGTGAAGCATCACCATTTCATCTTCCGTGAAGATTTGTTCAAACACACTTCGAGCTACTTCTATTCGGCGGTATATTATTAGTTCTTATTGTGGTTAAAAAGACAAAAATGTTAGTTATGGTATGAAAGCAAGTATGAAAACAAATTTAATGTTGTCAAGTCCATTTTACCGTGGTGTCGGCTCATGCCCTCAGCTGTTGGGTTTTCCGGTAGGTATGAGCTCCGTCCGACCATGAAGGGGCTCCGGCACTGGAAATCGTGTGTTGCAACGTGCTCAGCTCCGGCGGTGACGCATAGTGTAAGTGGCGGATAACACATGCGGAGGGCCATGGAAAGCGTAACACCATTATCCAATATTATGTTTGACGGTGGTCCATGATTTTCCTCCGTTGCCAGAACGGCTTAGTCGCTGGGATGAGGTATCTTCTCCTAGTGTGTCCCCGTAGGGACTCAAAAGTTTCATCGTCCCTTAAGTAAGCACTGTAACCTAGATCCGTCGAACTTCCCTCGAATTCTCACTTTGCGTAAGGGCCGATGCCCCAGTTGCCTCGGAGCAACCGCACCAAACGCGACATTTTGCCCGCGTTTTAAAAGTCACATTGTTTGTCAAGAAATATGTAGAAAACTGAACAAAATGTTATAAATACATATAGGTGTAAACAAAGTCAACCGTTGTCAAGCTTTTAATAGAGTTAACTAGGTATATGTATGGAGTAGATATTCTGATTTGGATTTATGTATGTAAAAGAAGGTTTGGATTTATGTACCTAAAAGGAAAGAAAGTGGGGACCAACCATTTGATTAGGTTGTTGAATCTTTATTAACCCGATTGTTTGTTAAGAAGTCGGTTATCTGAATAATAAAGATCTGGAATGTTTTATGGTTGAAGATGATGAGTAATAAAGTCTCGATGATAGCTGCATATATAGAGGGTAAAGCTGAAGGAAAGATTGTTTCTCATCCTTTACGTATAATTTTTGTATATATTGCCCAAATCTTTTCGTATCCAAGCATGAAGAGGCACCGTCTGACACATTTTTCTGTGGTTGAGAATACGCCACCAACATGAGCTAGGAGTCATAGGTTCAGCTATATGATATTTGGTTTGCAGAGTAAAAAGATTTTGCACACTCCCCTTGATCACAAATGTTCGGTTCATTTAGGCTTTTTCTTAATAAGCCAACGGGGGCCCATCAACCAAATTTATTTTTCGACATTTCATTGTTGGTTTCTTCATTTCTTAAAACAGTATGCCATAAACCTAGTTAACTCAATTCTTATCTTACTTCAAATCAATTGAAATTTTAATAAATTTCTAATTTATATTTAGTTTATTTTACAAAATCAACACAATGATAAAAGTGTATAAAATATTAACTACATAAAACCCGATCTGAACCAGGTTTTTTGATCGGTTCCAACTTGAGTTTTTTTCCCCAAGGGCCTGGTACGAGACAAGTATCGAGTATTTATTTCTATTCCTAAACAAGACCATACAAACCCAAGAGCATTTTTCACTCGTGACTCTAATCTTTAACAGATTTGAACCAAACACAAAAGAGAGAAGTAAAAACATAGACATGGATCAGTTCTTGGGAAACAAGATATCACATCTCCTCGATTCTCATCGGATCGAGGTACGTTTTTCCGTAGAGTTCACGGGAGAAGAAGTCGTTGAAGTAGCCTTTAGCTATCATACTTTTAAAAATTGCACTCAGTTTTTTATTTTCAACAAGGCTTTTCGCCGGAGCAAATTCTTTATTCATCCCCGGATTATGAAATGTCGCAATTGACAACCTCTCTTTCTCTGAGTTTACCACTGCGCGATGCTCCATGCTTATGTATGTCCCATTCGTTATGATCTACATTACCAACAACACACATGATCATACTTAAATATCTACAATTCCAAAATTTGAGGTGGAAAAAAAAAAGATATTCGTGCTGATCAAGAAGCCTTCAGAAGATATTCCTGCTGAGATCATTGAGGAAGTAGTCACTACAGACCCATCTCCTGAAATACCTTCAAAAGAGCCAAGGTATGAATCTCTTGTACTCAATTCTAACTTTTCAAATTTCATTAAATTTGAAAAAATGGTTACGCGCTCACACAAGCAACGAGTTCCTCGAAAGCTTGGTTTTCTGATGAACTTGCAGGAAAGAGAAAAGAAAAGGTGAAACATAAAAGAAGTTGAAAGCCTTTCGCGAAGATGAGAATCATCATTCCTCAGGAGATTAAGGTTAAAGGGGACGTGGTCATTACGGAAATGGTGCAGAAAATGCAGAAGCTTTTCCTTGGGATCATTCCATGGAAGAGTGCAGATCCTCCAGACGTCTAAGTTCCTCAACACAGTCAAGCTAACAGACTAAAAACAAGCGCTTAATGGGAGGCAACCCATTTGTGAGTTTAATAATTATGTTTTGTTTATTTTCTTTTATAATTTTATGTTTGGTGTCGTTTTTGGTTTTGATTTTTAGGAGATGAAAACGTTTGGATGATCTTCAGATGCCCCTGTCAAGCGACACGACTGATCTGTCGCTCGACACTTGTAAAAATTCTTTGGTGTCGATCGACACCATGGACTGTGTCGATCGACACCCCCCCTCCCCCCCTCAAGGTTACGTTTTTCTTTTCCAAATTTTAATTCTTTTCGTTTTCTATCTATTTTATTCACCAAACTCAAGCTTAATAACACTGGGAACAGAGTCGTTTAAGTCTGGGGGAGGTAGTAGCAAATTATTTTGTTTTATTTTGAGTTTTTGAGTCAGTTTTTCAATTTTTCGGGTCTAAACTCCCATTTCCAACTTGCTTTGAACAACACTCAAGAACCATTACATTGGAAGTTGATTGGTTTTACTAAGGTGGGTAACTGCGAGTGGATCGGTTTAACGGAGCGAGTTCAGATTGGTGGAGAACGCCAGAAAGACATTGCAGACCCCGCCCTAATGAATCTCTAATCTCTTGTCTTGGGCGTTGGAAATCGCAAGACTTGATTCAGCTTTCAAACACTTGAAAGCGAGGACGGACCACTCTTGAAACTTCTTCCCAAATGACGAATTCAACTGTCCTAGATCAAAAAGAAAAAGCCTCATGACCCTGTCTCCCACAATAGAACAATAGTAGTGAGCGCTGATCTAGTGAAGTCATAGAGATGCCAAGGATATAATAAAAAAGTCCACATAAAAGTGTAGTTCAAGCAGAAAAGTGCAAGTCCGAAAATCAAAAAAATCCTGAATCAAAAAGTTCAAAAATGGGCAATGCATCTCTATGATATCATTAATTGGATACAGTTTCAAAGGGAAGAGAGAGGGTGAAACGCAGGAATGTGTTCAAGGAAGCGAAAGAATCTAGAAGGTCCAGCGATCGATATTCCCTTGATGAGACCGCACCTAAATAACTAAAGGGGTTTGCGACTGAAAGTATGAGATTCTCTCTGGAGGACAGCTATACTTCTATGGAAATATCGAAGTATCATCAGATTAGCTTTGGAAGGTATGTGGATCTAGAAGGAGTGAGTACACTGTTTTGCTTAGAGACAAGCAAAAAGCTAAGTCTGGAGGAGTTGATATATCATGGTTTTTACCCGTTAAAGACCATGATATAAGTTCGATTTCTTGATGCCTTTTGGTGTTTTCGAGTCTTTCTATGTTATTATTAGGTACAAGAACGATTGGAACTTATTGGTGTTTACTGAAGCATTATGGAGCAAAATGGAACGAGGAATCAAAGTCACAAATTCGGATTTAAAGTTTACAGGACCGTGTCGAGCGACGAGGAGTTCGTGTCGCTCGACACGAAGGATTTCAAGCTGGTGTCGATCAAAACCATAGCAAGTGTCGATCGACACCCTGGTCGATCAAGTCCAATTCCCAATTTTTGAAGATTTTTTTTTTGCGTCAGAAAGCCCAGATGTTTGCAATAAGGCCCATGACGTTTTTATAGCCTATATATATGTGTGTTTTCAGCCATTGTTTAGGCTGATCCTTTCTTTTACTAATTTCTTAGACATATCTTTTAATAAAACCATATTTTCTTCTATGATCATGTCTGAGTAATTCTCTTGTTAGGTTTAGGGTTATACAAGGGTTGTTGATGATTTTCTAGATTTGATCTGAATTGCATAGGATTGATATCTTTAGAAGTTTTTCATCTTAACTTGTTCTTATTGTTGATTTTAGCCTCGCGAACTGAAATCTGATCTAGGGTTAATTAATATAAACGACGGTTTTATAAATTGCTTGAACTAGTTTTTGATGAGCAAAATTCCTTTTCGCAAAGACATTTGGTTTATGGTTTTGTGAACAATTGAGCCTGAATTTATTGCTTGTTTAGATTCATAGGATTCGCAACGACAGTTGGCTTTCTAGGGTTTAGGCATAGATAATCTTTGCAGCAACAGCTGATTGGTTTTACATTCGTGTTCATGTTTAGGAACTGAGCTTCATAATCCTATCTTTAATTTATCATCTGCATATCTGATTCACCTGCGATTTTCCTGTGCCTAGCTTTTATTCTTATTGATTTTACAACCGTTTTTATAGCTTTTGATTACTTGTTTTACATTTATAATTTACTGCTTAGCTTAATCTGAACCTATTAGATCTATTGTGTTTCTGATTCCCTGTTGATTCGATAACCCTAAGTACTAAATCTCTTAATTTGAGAGAGTAGTTCAAAGGATAATTTGAGCATATCAAATATTTGCGCCGTTGTCGGGGAGTCAACGCCATTAGATTTATTTTACTAGGATTTTGTCTAAGTATTTATTTTTGTTTTTGTTTTGCTTGCTAGTTTCGTGTGTCTCTTTATGTTTTGCGTTTCAGGTGTATGCTTGATACAAGGAGCTGCAAAGACAAGGAGTTAGTTGGACACGGTCTTCAGGAGCTTGCACGTTTAGAACATGAGAACAGACGAGCAGCAGGGATGGTTGCTCAAGGACGTATCATACTGAGACCGGGACCAGATGGAATCCTGTGTGATCCGGCAGGATTGAGATACAAAGAGGAAGGACAGGGGATCAACAACGATGGTACTGTGATCGTCGAAGAAGTTGAGGAGAATCAGGCGAATCTGGAGCAGCCTGTTGAGCGACGCGATGAACCTGTCGCTCGACGCGACCAAATTATGGGTGTCGATCGACACGCTGATGGTGTCGATCGACACGCTGATGGTGTCGATCGACACCAGGATCAAAATCCGCCGGATTTGTTGAGGAATGACCAGGACGCTGCGCAAAGACGAACGCTAGCCGATTTTAATGGCCCAAAGCAGTTCTACGCTAATAGGTCTGCCATTCGTCCACCTCCGTTCCAAAGGAACGATTTTGAGCTTAAACCAGCTTTCTTCTCTTTAGTTGCTCAAGACCCATTCTGCGGTCTATCACATGAGAACCCGATGGATCACATCGAGAGGTTTGAAGATCTTGCATCTGCTATCAAGGCGAATAGAGTTTCTGAGGACTACCTTTTCTACAAGCTTTCCCCCTATTCTCTTCATGGGGAAGCTAAGTATTGGCTGAGGACGCTTCCACCGGGCTTGCTTACAAACTGGATGGATACAAAGAATGCTTTTCTAAGAAATTTCTTTGACGATGCGAAGTCTGAGGACCTGAGAGCTAAGATTGCTACTTTTAAGCAGGGAGATATTGAGGCATTCAAGGCTGCTTGGTCCAGATTCAAAGGCTATCAGAGAGATTGTCCACACCATGGATTCAATGAGGTGCAGCTGCTTAACATCTTCTACAGAGGGATTGCGCTGCAATATGCTATGACTTTGGATGCTGCGAGTAAAGGGAACTTCAATATGAACTCGCCAGAGACTGCCTTGAGATTGATCGAGAATCTTGCTAGTAGCAATAGTGCTAAGGATATGGACTACCAGAGGAGCCAGCAGAAGCAGGACATTGGTGGTAACAAGTTCGCAGAATTTACTAGGAAACTTGATTCAATGCATAGCCTTCTAGCTGGGAAGAAGACGGTTAGCTTTGCGCAAGAAGTTGAGACTGCAGACGAAGATGTTAATTACATCAACCAGAATGGATTTCAGAAATTTAGAAGTCAGCAAGGCTATGGATCGTCTTATCAAAAGCCAATTCAGGGCGGCAACAACTATCAAAGGGACTATGGTTCTTCGTCTTACAAGCCTCCTAAGCAGAAGAGCAAGATGGAAGATATGTTTGAGCAGATCCTATAGGGACAGTAGAAGTTGACGGTGAACATCAACCAGAAAATTGATGCCGTTTATCAGGACTTGAATGGTAAATTCGAAGCATTGAGCTCTCATGTGTAGAAGCTGGACGTTCAGGTCGCTCAAACAGTTGAACCGGTCAAGAGACAAGAGGGATATCTTCCTGCAAAGACTGACATGAATCCCAAGCGAGCATGCAACGCCATTCGGGTGTAGGAAGACGATTATTTCGACGAGTTCGAAGCGATTTTTGGAAATACAGAGCCAGTGTCGATCGACACTGTGGATGAGTGTCGATCGACACTCGAAGAAAACATTGAATCGCTCGACGATGTGATCGACGAAGAACTGCCATCTGATGCTAGTGTCGAGCGACACCATGGCAGTGTCGCTCGACACGCCTCCCAGTTCGAGACAAAGCTTCAAAAATAATCTGAATCCGTCGAGGAAACCGTTCACAAGCCGAAGCTACCATTCCCCAGAGCTAGGAAGTCCAAGCAGGAAGCTGAAGAGGCCATGTGCAAGAGGATGATTGAGAATATCATTGTTGAGATGCCTTTAGTGGATGGGATTAAGCTTTCTCCTGCGATTCGAAGGTACGTCAAGCGAATGGTTGCTAATGGAGTTAGTCCTGAAGAAGGAGCTTTGCTGACCAGAGATCTCCAAGCGATTCTCTTGAACATAGTTCCGGTTTCCAAGAAGAAGAAGAAAAAGGTAGTGGTTTCTGAAGAAGTGAGCGCGATGATCCAAAGTAGGATTCCAGTGAAGCTACCTGATCCAGGAAGCTTTGTGTAAGATTGCTCGATTTTTGAAGAAAATTTCCCTTATTCCCTCTGCGATTTGGGTTCTGGAATTAACTTGATGCCGCTCTCCATCGCTGTTAGACTTGGGATGAGAGATTTCAAGAAGACTAGGAATTCTCTTATCTTAGCTGATCGTTCAAGGCGTTTTCTGGAGGGGATTCTAGAGGATGTTTCGATTCAGATCACAGAAAGCATCATTCCAACAGACTTTGTTGTTTTGGAATTTGATGAAGAACCTCAGGATCCTATTCTACTGGGAAGGTCATTCTTAGCAACAGCCGGAGCAAATATTGATGTGCGCAAAGGAAAGATCAAGCTTAATCTAGGTGATATTGTCATGGATTTTGACATGGACAGTACTAGGAGAAAACCCACCATAGATGGTCAATCTTTTTCTGTGGATACTTCAGAGGAAGAAGAGCTGATCAAGGAGCCTTCAGAAGATATTCCTGCTGAGATCATTGAAGAAGTAGTCACTACAGACCCATCTCCTGAAATACCTTAAAAAGAGCCAAGGTATGAATCTCATGTACTCAATTCTAACTTTTCAAATTTCATTAAAGTTGAAAAAACGGTTACGCGCTCACACAAGCAACGAGTTCCTCGAAAGCTTGGTTTTTCTGATAAACTTGAAGGAAAGAGAAAAGAAGAGGTGAAACATAAAAGGAGTTCAAAGCCTTTTGCGAAGATGTTTCTCATCATTCCTCAGGAGATTAAGGCTAAAAGGGACGTCGTCATTACGGAAATGGTGCAGAAAACGCAGAAGCTTTTCCATGGGATCATTCCATGGAAGAGTGCAGATCCTCCAGACGTCTAAGTTCCTCAACACTGTCAAGCTAACGGACTAAAAACAAGCGCTTAATGGGAGGCAACCCATTTGTGAGTTGAATAATTATGTTTTGTTTTATTTTCTTTTATAATTTTATGTTTGGTGTCGTTTTTGGTTTTCATTTTTAGGAGATGAAAACGTTTGGATGATCTTCAGATGCCCCTGTCGAGCGACATGACTGATCTGTCGCTCGACACTTGCAAAAATTATTTGGTGTCGATCGACACCATGGACTGTGTCGATCGACACCCCCTCTCAAGGTTACGTTTTTCTTTTCCAAATTTTAATTCTTTTCGTTTTATATCTATTTTATTCACCAAACTCAAGCTTAATAACACTGGGGACAGTGTTGTTTAAGTCTGGGGGAGGTAGTTGCTAATTATTGTGTTTTATTTTGAGTTCTTGAGTCAATTTTTCAATTTTTCGGGTCGAAAATCCCATTTCCAACTTGCTTTGAACAACACTCAAGGACCATTACATTGCAAGTTTATTGGTTTTACTAAGGTGGGTAACTGGGAGTGGATCGGTTTAACGGAGTGAGTTCAGATTTCTGGAGAACGCCAGAAAGACGTTGCAGACCCCGCCCTAATGAATCTCTAATCTCTTGTCTTGGGCGTTGGAAATCGTAAAACTTGATTCAGCTTCCAAACACTTGAAAGCGAGGATGGACCACTCTTGAAACTTCTTCTCAAATGACGAATTCAACTGTCCTAGATCAAAAAGAAAAAGCCTCATGACCTTGTCTCCCACCATAAAACAATAGTAGTGAGCGCTGATCTGGTGAAGTCATAGTGATGCCAATGATCTAATATAAAAGTCTACATAAAAGTGTAGTTCAAGCAGAAAAGTGCAAGTCCGAAAATCAGAAAAATCCTGAATCAAAAAGTTCAAAAATGGGCAATGCATCTCTATGATATCCTTAATTGGATACAGTTTCAGAGCGAAGAGAGAGAGTGAAATGCAGGAAAGTGTTCAAGGAAGCGAAAGAATCTAGAAGGTCCAGCGATCGATATTCCCTCGATGAGACCGCACCTAAATAACTAAAGGGGTTTGCGATTGAAAGTCTGAGATTCTCTAAGGGGTTTGGATTCAATCTGGAGGACTGCTATACTTCTATGGAAATATCGAAGTATCATCAGATTAGCTTTGGAAGGTATGTGGATCTAGAAGGAGTGAGTACACTGTTTTGCTTAGGGACAAGCAAAAAGCTATGTCTGGGGGAGTTGATATATCATGGTTTTTACCCGTTAAAGACCATGATATAAATCTGATTTCCTGATGTCTTTTGGTGTTTTCGAGTCTTTCTATGTTATTATTAGGTACAAGAACGATTGGAACTTATTGGTGTTTACTGGAGCATTATGGAGCAAAATGGAACGAGGAATCAAAGTCACAAATTCGAATTTGAATTTTTCAGGACCGTTTCGAGCGACGAGGAGTTCGTGTCGCTCGACACGAAGGATTTCAAGCTGGTGTCGATCACCACCATAGCCAGTGTCGATCGACACCCTGGTCGGTCAAGTTCAATTCCCAATTTTGGAAGAATTTCGTTTTGCGTCAGAAAGCCCAAATGTTTGCAATAAGGCCCATGACGTTTTTGTAGCCTATATATATGTGTTTTCAGCCATTGTTTAGGCTGATCCTTTCTTTTACTAATTTCTTAGACATATCTTTTAATAAAACCATGTTTTCTTCTATGATCATGTCTGAGTAATTCTCTTGTTAGGTTTAGGGTTGTTCAAGGGTTGTTGATGATTTGCTAGATTTGATATGAATTGCATATGATTAATATCTTTAGAAGTTCTTCATCTTAACATGTTCTTATTGCTTATTTTAGCCTCGGGAATTGAAATCTGATCTAAGGTTAATTAATAGAAACGACATTTTTATTAATTGCTTGAACTAGTTTTTGATGAGCGAAATTCCTTTTCACAAAGACATTTGGTTTAGGGTTTTGTGAACAATTGAGCCTGAATTTATTGCTTGTTTAGATTCATAGGATTCGCAACGACAGTTGGCTTTCTAGGGTTTAGACATAGATAATCTTTGCAGCGACAACTGATTGGTTTTACATTCGTGTTCATGTTTAGGAACTGAGCTTCATAATCCTATCTTTAATTTATCATCTGCATATCTGATTCACCTGCGATTTCCCTGTGCCTAGCTTTTATTCCTATTGATTTTACAACCGTTTTTATAGCTTTTGATTACTTGTTTTACATTTATAATTTACTGCTTAGCTTAATCTGAACCTATTAGATCTATTGTGTTTCTGATTCCCTGTGGATTCGATAACCCTAAGTACTACCGTGATCTCTTAATTTGAGAGAGTAGTTCAAAAGATAATTTGAGCATATCATGTTTCACCAGTGTCTTTTATATATCGTTTTATACTTTTCTTTTCTTTGTTTTCCTTTTGTTAAAATTGAAATTTCTAATACGATCACAGTAATCATTTTTAGGTTTTCCCAAAATCAAGATTTGGCCTCATGCAAGTTATATTATGCCAAAACCCCCATTTATGTTTTTAGGAAGTTATTCTATCAGGATTTTGCTATACCAAATTGGGATAGTCCATCACAACATCTTCATTTATATAAATATATTGATTTCACTTACCACACTATGACTTACCTCTGAGACGTCTCCAACATTGACAATGAAAGCATTTGGGAGAGGTTTGATAAAAACCCACTTGCCATCTTTCTTGATTTGGAGACCATCAACTTCGTTCACCTGCAACAACATAGTGAGTCATGCCGCATCGGAATGCGGAGTTAGCCCGACAACTTTATCGGGTTGGGGACATGGCGGATAGTAATTCATCCTTATACTCTGCATCATATCATCACCAAAACGATCTTCTATTTCTTCTGGTTTGGTCTGCAAGGCTTTCGCCATTTTCGCTATTCAGATCTTTGTTATGCTCTTCACTTGAGCGGTATAAATCTCTATCCTATCTCTGAAGAACATAAACCAAAATGTAAACATATAAAAAGCCTTTGTAGAGTTATTGGAGAATGTTTAACATATTTTGATGCAAGTAAAACCTAATGGGAAGAGGTAGCTTGGGAAGCAAGTGAGGCTTGCGTAATTGCATAGGTTGCACTATAATGAAGAACAAATATGCCCAATCAAGTTTCTAATCTTCTGAAACCACAAAGCTTGTCCAAACCCTTCCATTTCATTTGATTGCTGCCAAAACTTCTTCTCTTCCATGGGAAGTGACACGCCCCATCCCATATAACTTTGAGCCCTAGGTTTTGCGCCCTAACTTGGAACACAAGAAACACTTGCAAGCACTGAAAAAAAGAGAAAAAGAGGTGAGCAATTCCGGGGAAAATTACTCAGTGAGGGAGATCAAGTCTGCCCACATGATCCATATTAAACAATATATAATTTAATAAAACATATATACTAAGCCTAGAAACAGTCAAGTAACATTCAACCTAACAACTATCAATATTTCAATATAGTGTACATCACATACTCATCATCAAATAAATCATCATCACATAACTCATCATCAAATAACTCAGGCTGGCCGTCACCTCGAAAGGTCGTACGCCACCTCACATATAACATATACATATATCTCGACCGAAAAGTCCATGAAACAACTTGGGGCTGGCCGTCACCTCGAAAGGTCGTACGCCACCCTTTCTGGCTCGTCAGCCGTTAACGGGCTTTAGCGTGGTCGCCATGCCACACGCTCTCAGTCCGGCCACACACAACCTCACACATTATATATCATATATTACATATTAACTTATAACATCACATAATCTAAACTTAACATTTCATTCAACATTCAATCACTATTCCTAGACAAAACATACATGCTTATCAAACCATATTATTATCTAATACGAATCCACAAATTTCAACCCTCACCTTGGCCACATAATGATGAAGAACTCCTCTTCCTCTTTTCTCCTCACTTGGGCAGATCCGCTGACTCAACTTTAACATCATAATTCCTCATTCTTATCAATCTCAAATCAGTTTTCCTTCAACCAAGACTTAGATTTATGAGTCCTTAATGTCTCTGCAAAGTTTCACAACGATTCAAATTGACTTGCTTGTCCAATCACTACATCCGGCCAGACTGGTCCGATCTGCGCGCTGTGCAGAATAGTCTTGGTAAAGATGACATAACTCCCAAACTATAATAGATAAAACTTAGATATTTTACAGAGACTCGTATAAAAAGGTTCCAAAACTTTGTACAAAAATTCAGCTTCATCCAATTATTACAAAAAACCGCGACACCAATTCTTCTTTGATTGGTCACATATTGGCAATGCAGAAATCAACCCTGAGAAAACAACCTCAACATACATTCTACAACTCCAAATGACAAACGGATTTCTGATTAGGTTAAACAATAGAGTCAGGAAGACTCTTACCAAATTTTAGATCGATCATACCACCTTTGATCGTCGGTTTCCATTCTGCACCGGAATTGGTCAAATCTGCGATGGCTCGAGATTAAAATTGACACGACAAAGAAAACGTCATAACTCTTACCAGATCCGGATGATCTTAGACATTATGGAAAGCTGAGACTCAGGGCTTTCTATGGATATGTGTTTTCCATGGATATGTAATTCGTCACACAGTTCCATACGGTTCATCTGAAAAACGTCTCTCAAGTCGGGACGGCGACGCCTAAGTGAAAATCAAAACGAGCAGGACTTCGCCGCATCAACAAATTTGGCCAATGATTCTCATATACTCTCCTTTTAAATAGGTATAGAGACAGGGTTTTGATGGGTTTAATGGACTTTTTCCATTGGCCTATTTTGCATTAATGATCCAATAAAGATTGTCGTACACAAATTTTAAATTCCTAGGACACAGCTATGACAAGAAGGTTGAAGAAATCTTGAGTCTCGGACTTAATTGTCCAAAAAACTTGGGTCTATTCCATGATTTACAATCTGTAGATAAACATGTATAGACAAAACTATAGTGGTCAATTTTTGAAACAGATAGTGGTATGCTCCATTTTAGGTTTAACATGGATTTAGAAATCAGTAGACTTCTTTCTAGTAAGAAAAAGCTTTCTCAGGACAATTTGTCAAACGAAAATATTAAATTCTAACACTTGCATGAAAAATCAAGTTTAGTAACCTCCATGTACGTGAGGTCCACCTTGGGTTATTTAGTAAAATTGTAAAGTTGGAGACTTTGCCTGAAAAAGCCCCATTCTTTGCAAGCGAAGTCGAGTTTCTCAACCTCAGAGTAGTCCATGGCGGTCGAAGAACATAACCGCTTCATGTCTATGATTGGGATCTCGGGTATTAGACTAGAATCATCTGCGACTTCACTTGTGTCTTGATCAGACCACACATACCTAGGAGGAACGGTTATGATCGTCTTCTCATTAACCATCTCTTGAACCGAAGGAACTATAATAGAGCTCCATTGGGTTTCTCTATTGGCTTCCATGGTGCTTTTTTTCTTCTATGAAAGTAAAAAAAAAAAAAAAAAGATGTAGATAAAGCTCAAAAGCCAAGTTTATCCGATTTATGGAAAATTGCTTTTGGATTTATTTGAGCATGTGTAAAACTACAATGAATGATCACACTTACCCATAGAAAGTTAGGTTCAAGTAAATGTCAAGCGGTTCACGTCAATCAAGAAATTTTCTATTAAAAAATTAGATTTATTTGCAATTGTTTTACTATATGTAGAAATTGTACGAGGGCGATATCATAAGTTTTCTAGAGATCATAACTACGTATATTTTTATTTACGTAGATAATAAGTTCAAATTAATTCTAAAACTATTCTATCGAATTAACAGATCAAATGCAATATTTAGAATATCGAAATCTACAGGAAATCAGATAACACAATAGATTTAAAAATTCGAATTATGCTAAGCAAAATAATATGAAAGCAAAAACAAGTAAATAAAACAAGTAATGAAATCGGTTATAAATTCAATTAAAATAAAAGCTAGGCATAGAGAAATCGCAGGTGAATCCGAATTGCAAATCTAAACAGATAGTTAGGAAATATTAAGCACAGTTCTTGAACTTGAATCATTAATATAAAACCAATCAGCTTTCGCTATTGAGATTATCTACGTCTAAATCCTAGAAAGTCAACTTTCGTTGTGAATCCTATCAATTTAAGCAAGCATTAAAATCAGGTTCAATTGTTCACAAAACCCTAAACCAAATTTCTTTGCGGATAGGAATTCTGCTCATCTAATATTAGTTCAGGCAATTAATCACACTTTCGTGTCTATCAATTAACCTAAGATCAGATTCTAGGTCGCGAAGCTAGAATAAGCAATAAACACAAATTCAGATGAAGAACTCTAATGATTTTATCCTAACAATTTAATTCAACCTAGCAATTCATCATCACCTTTGAATAACCTAAACCTAACAAGAGATCTACTCAGATATGATGAATGAAGCAAACATCATGAATATTATATATTGCATAAAAGATATAACGAAGGTTCTAACAAATATAGATATCTCATAAAACTTAATAAAATAAAGCGTAAGCCTAAACAATGGCTGCGAAAAGCTATAAATAGAGTCTCAAAACTGACTTACAACAATAATGTAAACTTCTGGAACTTCCGGGCAAAAACGGCAAATCTTCAAAACTTGATTTTTCTTCATTGCGAACACGTGTCGATGGACACCAGATGTTGTGTCGATCGACACCAAGTCTGATTTTCGATTCCGATTTGAACTTCGGCGTCTTCTTCCGCAATGCTCCAAAAAGCTACATAATTTCACATTCTGCTCCAAATGTCCAAATACCTATAAAGACTCTAAAACATACGTAAAACACTGAAAAGACTCTAATAAAAGGACTTATATCATGGTAGAAAACCGGTAAAAACCATGATATATCAACTCTCCCAGACTTAGGTTTTTGCTTGTCCCTAAGCAAAACAGATGTAATCACTCTTTTTGAAAATCACATACCAGCAAAGTCAATCAGGTAGTACTTTGATGTGTTCCTAGAAGCTTAACAGTCCTCCAGATTGATTCTAAACATCATAGAGAAACTCAGACTTTCCATTGCAAAACCCTTTCATTTATTTAGATGCGGTCTCATCGAGGGAATATCGATCGCATGACTTTATAGATTATTTCCCTTCCTTAAACACATTTCTGCACTCCTCCCTTTTTGTTTCCCTTAGTTTATTCTGTCCATTTGCATGGTTCCATAGGATTCAACTCATCACTATGTAGTATTAGAATAGCGCTCATTACTATTGTTTCTTGTGAGAAGACATGGTTATGAGGCCTCGCTAATATTGTTCCTTGTGAGGAGAGGTCACAAATATCTTTACACTTTTCTATCTAAGACTTTGTTTTCACCTTTTTATATTTTTTTTATTTTACTCTGTTAAGGGAAAACCAAAGGGAGTTATCCTTACTTTGCTAGTACTGAAAGAGGAATCTAGTCCCGCGATTACCAAGACCCAAGACAAGAAATTAAAGTTCGTTAAGGGCGGAGTTAGCAACTTACTTCTGGCGTTCTCCAGGAATCTGAACTCGCTCCGTTAGACCAATCCACTTGCAGTTACCCACCTAGTAAAACTAACCAAATTGCATTGGTAATGGTCCTTTGAATGATGTTCAAAGCAATTATATGAGGAGTTTTGACCCGAATAAAACTAAAAATTGGACTGACTCAATAAAAACTTGAAATAGTATACAATAGTTAGCAACTACCTCTCCCAGACTTAAACAACACTATCCCCAGTGTATTAAGCCTGAAGTTGGTGAAATAAAAGAAAACAAGACAAAACAAATAAAAAACGAAAGAGAAAGAGTTACCTTGGCATGGTGTCGATCGACACCAGCAAGGGTGTCGATGGACACCAATGAGTTTGGACAAATCGATCGAAGGTCGATCCATAACTCCTTCGCATATATATATATATATATATATGAAATCTGAAACACTTAAAATTAAAACCAAAAGTTAGTAAACAAAATAAAATAAAACGAAAACAGTATACTTACTAGTGTGTTGCCTCCCACTCAACGCTTGTTTTCAGTCCTTAGCTTGACTGTGTTGAGGAACTCAGGCGTCTGGTGGATCTTCTCTCTTCCATGGAATAATATCAGAAAAAAGCTTCATCGTATTCTGCATCATCTCACGAACGAGTACCTCTCCTTTCTCTTTCTAATCTAAAGGAATGATAACTCTTAATTTGGAGAAAGGTTTTGAAGTATTTTTGAGTTTCACCTTGCTATGATTAACCTCTGCTTTATACTCCTTGGGTAAGACACTTCTCTTTCGTGCAAAATCATCAGAAGAAAAACCAAGCCTTCTACGAGAATCTCGTTGCTTTCATAAGTGTGAAACGGCTTTTTCACCCTTTAAATCCTAATTAATTAAATGAGGAGATTTATAATGTAATTCAAGAAGTACATACATTTGCTCTATTGGAGGTTCATCAGCCAATGTCTCTTTGATCGGATCTTCATCTACTTAAGTTTCCACAGAAAAAGTCTAACCATCAATGGTGGATTTCCTTCTTGTTTTGTCCATGTCGAAATCCATGACAATATCACCTAGATCAAGCTTGATCTTTTCCTTTTTTACATCGATGGTAGCACCAGCTGTAGAATGAAGGATCTTTCCAAAATAAGATGGTCTTGAGGTTCTTCATCATACTCCAAAACTACAAAGTCTGTAAGAATTATGCATTCTTCGATTCTAATAGGAACATCCTCTAAAACACCTTCTGGGATTCTCTTGGATCGATCAGGTAGGATTAGAGAGATCCTAATGGGTTTGAGTCTAACTGCAACAGAAAGTGGCATCAAAGAGAATGAGAAAACTTCCCTGTTGAGATTGAGCAGTCTAGCACGATGTTTCTTGGATCCAATAGCTTCACTGGAATCCTACTCTGAATCATTGCACTAACTTCTTCAGAGACCATCACCTCCTTCTTCTTTTTCTTTGGTACTGGGGTTGTGTTCAAAAGAATCGCTCTGATTTCTCTGGAAAGTAGTGCTCCTTCCTCAAGACTCACACCATTAACAACTATTCTCTTGATATACCTCCTTAAAGTTGGTGAAAGCTTAACCGCATCGACTAAAGGCATCTCAACCATGAGCTTATCTATCATTTCCTTGCACATAGCTTCTTTGACCTCCTATTTAGACCTTCTAGCTCGTGGTAATGGAACCTTAGACCTCTGCATCAACCAAAGTTTTTCCAATATCTGGACTTGCCTACACGAGGTGTCGATCGACACTCCCCTTAGTGTCGATCGACACTAGATCGACACTAGCTCCTCAATTTCAGAATCGTGATTTTCAATATGTGTCGATCGACACACTTCGTCAGTGTCGGTCGACGTTGCCTCTACAGTTTCAAAATTACCTTCAAGTTCCACAAATTTCTCTTCAATACCCACCAGAACAGCATTGCAAGCACGCTTGGGGTTGATATTAGTCTTTGTAGGAACAAAACCCTCTTGCCTTTTGATATATCCTGCAGTTTGAGCAACCTAAACATCCATCTTCTTGACATGAGTGCTTAAAGCTTTAATCTTTCCATTCAAATCCCGATACATTACATCCATCTTCTCATTGAAGCTCATGGTCATCTTCTGCTGTCCTTCTAGGAGGTGCTGAAGCATATATATCATCTTATTGTCCTGTTCAGAGGCTTCTCGTAAGAAGAGGAACCATAATTCTTGGTGTAATTGCTGCTCGGAAACGACTTTTGATAAGACGAACCATAGCCTTGTTGATTTCCAAATCTCTAAATACGAGTCCCATTGATGTAGTTCACATCCTCTTCTTAAGTCTCAACCTCTTGAGCACACTGGACTAATTTCTTTCCCATTAGAATGTTGTGAACATAATCCAACTTAGCCTTAACCTCAGCGATTTGACTTCCATCCATGTTTCCTCCAAGCTTCTTCCTCTCGAAATCTGCATTCTTGGTACTATTGCTAGAAACCAAGTTTTCGATAAGCACAACTGCATTCTCTGGAGAGTTGGTTTTAAAGTTTCCGTTGCTTGCAACATCCAACGCCATCTAATACCTCCAGTCAACTCCTCTGAAGAAGATGTCTAATAAAAGCCATGGTGAGGACAATCTCTCTGATAAGACTTTAGTCGCGCCCAAGCAGCCTTGAATGCTTCTGTTGGACCCTGACGGAATGCATAAACTTCATCCTTAAATCCTCATACATCAGATCATCAAAGAAGTTGTTAAGGAATGCATTCTTGATGTCCTCCCAAGTAGTCAATGATCCCTGTACAAGCTGCTTCAACCAATAGGATACGTCTCCATTCAGAGAGTAGTGAAAGAGCTTGGAGAAAAGGTAGTCACTGGACACTCAATTAGCCTTGATACTAGAAGCTAAATCCTCAAACATCTCAATGTGGTCCATAGGGTGCTCGTGTGGAAGACCATGGAAAGGATGCTGAGCTACGAGGCTCAAGTAAGCAGGCTTCAGTTCGAAATCGTTTCTCTGAAAGGTAGGTAGACGAATCGCAGCTCGATTCGCGTAGAACTCATCAGGTCTGTTATAGTCTCACAGGGTGCGTCCTAGCTCAACATTCCCGTTCCTCAGCAAATTTGGACGATTTTGAAGCTGGTGTCGATCGATAACAGCTTGGTGTCGATCGACACCCAATTTTTCCTCGTGTCGAGCGACACCTTCGTCCTGAACTGCCATTTCCTTGACGATCTCATTGCCATCGTCATCGATCCTCTGTCCTTGCTCGTTACACTATAAAAAGTATTGCCTATTGCCAAGGATTTTTGCATGGCTATAATGGAATATCCGTGGCAAATGTACGATTTACCATAGATTTCTACGGCAAAGCATCCGTGGCTATAGTCTTGTGGCAAATATATCGACTGTGGCAAGTCGTGACAATATTGTCACGAATTACCAAACACAGTTCCATGGCAATTATTACCACTAATTTTCACCATTGTTTTACGTGTCAAATTGCCACAAATTACCATAACTATACCCGTGACCTATTACCACATATTGTTATTACGTGTTGTGTGGCAATATTTGTTACTGATTACCACAAAGTTGTGTGTGATAAATAACCATAAATTACCACAGATAATTATGTGTCAAATTACCATAACAAGTGTTTGTTTGTATTGTCACATTTTTGTTTGAGACAATTTTGCCACAAATCTAAATACTTTTTGTGGACAAAAGTTATCATAATGGTTGTTTTAAATAAAATATGGTACATGATTAGAAGAATAAATCTAATATTAGAAACATAATTAAGAGTTAATTATACAACATAAAAAAAAACTGTCGTGGCTTTTATAGTTGGGTCAAAATTAAGATTTGGGTTGGGCCAAAATTTTGGTTTCCCACTCTATATGGTTTAGTGAATTGGCTAGGAGGGAAACCCAAAATTTTTACTTTCCCACTAAAATTTATTTGGGATTTGGTTTTGGTTCCCACTAAAAATTTCAAAGTATGTAATTTTTGAGGTTTAGGGTATAAAATTGTAGAGTTCATTTATGAAACATACCATAACTATATTAATTTAGGATTTGAGATACATAAGTTAAAATAGTATTATGTATATACATTTGGTATCATTATAATCAAATTAAAAACTTGAACTTGTATTTAAAATTTTCAACACCTTAAACGTATACGTTTAAGAAAATGTAAAACTTATTTCCCACCAAAAGAAAATGTATGTTTCATTATGTTGTTTAACTAAATTTGAGTGAGAGGTAAAACAAAAAAAATGGGTTTGTGGAGTTGTTTTTGGTTTCTCACAAAAAGAAAATGTCTTAGTATAGTTTTAATTTTGGGGATTAGGGTATAGAATTTTGGAGATACAATGGAAAGAAGTTATACAATGGATTAGGGTATAGAATTTATACATACAATGGAAAATGTCTTAGTATAGTATAGTTTTAGTTTTGGGGATTAGAGTATAGAATTTTGGAGATACAATGGAAATACGATATAGTAGTGTTTATATTATGCATATACATAATATATGATGTGTATGTGAACATTAGTTGAATTTAATACTTCTTAATTATCATCAAATCTCAAAATTATAGTTATAGGTAATAGAAATGAAAGTGAAATAATACACTATTCATTTGTGGTTTAGGGTTTGGTATGTAACCAAAATTTTAGAGACACATGGTACACATTATATTAGACACGTTGAAATTATGTCCATTATATTAGACACTCTTCACCCATTTCCCAATCATTTATCAAATCCACCTTTCCCTTTCTCGTAACCCTACTTTCCTTTTCTTTCAACTCCAACTCGTTCTCCGCCTCAACACCAAAATTAGAGATTTGTTCTTCCAAGTCTTTCTCTGCAGCAATACCAAAACTCTCTTTCTTCTAACTCTTTCTTGTGTCAACACCAAATTTATCGGATCTCTCCCCTCCAAACTCTATAGATCTCATAGACCTTTTCCACATCTCTCAAACTTGTTCTTCCCCATGTACCCGCGGTTCTGGATGTACGCATAATCACAATTTCTTATGTCTCGGTTAAATTGTTTTGCGTCTTGGTTTGAATTGCTTTGGGGACTTGTGTTTGTTTCATAGGTATTGTTATCATAGGTTTGAATTGCTAGTTTTCATAGATCTTCCCCATGTATCTTTGTCAAGCTTAGCCCAAACTTTTAGTTGGCCACTTGTGTTTGAGGTATTGTTATCTATGCTGGTTGGATCGACTTTGCATTGATTTTTTTTTAGATTAAGTATTTCACAAATGTTTACTTCAAGCTCGGCTGAACCATTTAGAAAAACCGGGTATATAAAACATAGCATAGAAATTGGGTTTGAATGGAAGTTTGAATATTAGACAGACAATTGATCTCTAATTATTGATTCGGTTTTAGTGGAGGTGGAGGCACTATTCATCAGCATCATAAAGGTGTGAGACTATATGTTGATGTCTTATACGAAATGAAGCTTGAGAGAGAAAGCGGCTCTGTGACACCCTGGTTTCAGGGCATATATGGTATATGCGGTATATGCGGAGAGGATTAAAAGAATTGATTTGACTACCTATATTACCAAAGTGCATTTATCTTTTCGGTCACATGTCTTGAGAGAACTCCAGAGTTAAGCGTGCTTGACCTGGAGTAGTTTCAAGATGGGTGACCTACTGGAAAGTTATTTCCAGTACCGTGTGAGTGAAGTAAAAACACGAGGAAAGATCGCGTGGTGATTTGCAGGATGAGTAAAACATGACTTTAGAGTATCCCAGATTAACGCACCGACTATTAGACATGGTGGGCCCATGGGCTTGTGAGTGGACGGGGGCCCATGGGCTTGTGAGTGGACGGGGGCCCATGGGAAAGGCGGTCGAGGCGTTACAAGTGGTATCAGAGAAAACTGTGACATCTGTGAAGAGTCAGATTGTTGGGGTAACGATCATGGTATGCGCAACGAGGACGTTGCGATCTGTTAGTGGGGGTGATTGTGACACCCCGATTTCAGGGCATATATGGTATATGCGGTATATGCGGAGAGGCTTAAAGGAATTGAGTTGACTACCTATATC
The DNA here is from genome assembly GCA_963576765.1 of Draba incana. NCBI lineage: Eukaryota > Viridiplantae > Streptophyta > Magnoliopsida > Brassicales > Brassicaceae > Draba > Draba incana. The sequence goes on from OY755208.1 coordinate 21,774,965, forward strand.
ACTAAAGTGCACTTATCTTTTTGGTCACAGGTCTTGAGAGAACTCCAGAGTTAAGCGTGCTTGAGCTGGAGTAGTTTCAAGATGGGTGACTTACTAGGAAGTCATTTCCAGTACCGTGTGAGTGAGGTAAAAACACGAAGAAAGATTGCGTGGTGATTTGCAGGGTGAGTAAAACATGACTTTAGAGCCTCTCGGACTAACGCACCGACCATCAGACATGGTGGGCCTGTGAGTGGATGGGGGCCCATGGGAGGGGCGGTCGGGGCGTTACAGGCTCACAAACGCAATTTAATCACCATGAACCAGAAAAGAAATGCAGATGGTATGCACCGTCACATTGTTGGTTCGAAATCATTTGCTAGATTCTTATATGATTTGGAACATTCTGGAATTAAGGAGAAGGTTGTCACAAGTGCGTTGTTGACCAACGTACCTTCATGACAACAACTAATCTGTCTTTAGTTGTAAGAATTGCTAATCGTATGTATGCTCTGTTTTTGTGTTTGTGGGTTCTTGTGGATGAGGGTTTTATTAGGATTTTGAACAAGGAGTTAGGCTTAGTCTTTCATGATTTCTGTCCTAAAGAAACTCAGTCATATTTTTTTTTGTAATCTGCGAATCGAATGAAAACAAAAGGAGTCTTGTTTTTCATCTTTGCTAAAACCAAGAGCTATACAAAAGGTGTCTTGTTTCCATTTTTTTGTTATCTTTCTTTTTTCTCTTTTTCTTCTTCAACATCCTGCAAACAATACTGTCTCATTTTGGAAATTTAGTTACTACGACAATGGAAACAATTGAAAATAACCACACACAACAAACAACATGTATCAATAACAATAAAAAAAACACTACAAATTTAAGAGAGTTCAACATGCATCAACAACAATATAAAAACACTACAAATTCAAGAGACTTCAACATGCATCAACAACAATATAAAAACACTACAAATTCAAGAGAGTTCGAGATAAAGAGATGCTAGCAATTGACCATTCACGAATTATCGTCTGAATCAAAATCAGAATCGTTGCATGAATCTTGTAAATCATCTTCAAAAATATACTCGTCGTCTGGATCACTCTCGGGTAAAGGCTCATATTCTTCTTCTGTTGGGTAAAGTAATTAAATGTACTTTGCCAGAGATTGCCACAAGTAGAACCGTGACAATGTGCCACGAAAAACCATGCACCAAAGTCGTGGCTATACAACCACATAATAGGTTCTCACAATGTTGTGGTAAAACTTTGCCACAAAACTTCATATGGCAATATGTGGTAATGTTGCCACAGATTGTTATGAACCCCGATACGTGTCAATATTTGGCACGAATTGTTAGAAATTGCTACATATTTACTATTCACAAAAAAGAGTGGCAAAATTCTGGTAAATTTGTGGCAAAAACAATTTTCCACGATTTCGTCTGTGGCAATAAGGAGCTTTTCTTATAGTGTTATACCTCAATCCTGTCGGATCACGCAAAATTCCATCCCTCCTGGAACTAACGAGTACTTGTCTAGCTGCCATCCTAGCTTCTCTGACTGCTTTTCTGTTGTCGTGTTCTAAACGTGCTAGTTCCTGAAGATTGTGTTCAACTAACTCTTTCTCTTGGTTGCTTTAAGTGTTGCGATTAAACATGCACCTGAAACAAAAAAAAAGATAAAATCTAGTTTAGTAAAACAAAAAGAAAAACTTAGTCAAAATCCTAATAATAAAAATCTAATGGTTTTGACTCCCCAGCAACGGTGCCAAAATTTGATTTGCTCAAATTAACCCTAGAGCTACTCTCTCAAATTAAGAGATCCATTGCAGTATTTAGGGTATCAAAATCCACAGGGAATCAGATAACACAATAGATTTAAAAGTTTGAATTATTCTAAGCATAATAATATGAATTATTTTGAGTGAAATCGGTTGTAAATTCAATTAAAATAAAAGCTACGCGTAGGGAAATCTCAGGTGAATCCGAATTGTAAATCTAAACAGATAGTTATGAAATATTAAGCACAGTTTTTGAACTTGATATAACTAATATGAAACTAATCCTAGAAAGCCAACTTTCGTTGCGAATCCTATCAATTTAAGAAAACATTAAAATCAGGTTCAATTGTTCACAAAACCCTAAATCAAATTTCTTTGTGGATAGGAATTCTGCTCATCTAATATAAGTTCAAGCAACTAAGCACACTTTCGTGCCTACCAAGTAACCTAAGATCAGATTTTAGGTCGCGAAGCTAGAATAAGCATAAACACAAATCCAGATGAAAAACTCTAATGGTTTTATCCTAACAATTTAGTTCAACCTAGCAATTCATCATCACCTTTGAATAACCCTAAACCTAACAAGGGATCTATTCAGACATGACGAATGAAGCAAACATCATGAATATTATAGATTGCATAAAAGATGTAACAAAGGTTCTAACAATTATAAATATCTCTTAAGACTTAATAAAATAATTCGTAAGCCTAAACAATGGTTGCAAAAAACTCTAAATAGGGTCTCAAAACCGATTTAGAACAATAATGTAAACTTCTGGAACTTCCAGGCAAAAACGGCAAATCTTCAAAACTTGATTTTTTTTCATTACGAACAGGTGTCGATCGACACCAGAGGTTGTGTCGAACGACACCAAGTATGATTTTCGATTCCGACTTGAAACTTCGACGTCTTCTTCCGCAATGCTCCAAAAAGCTCAATAATCTCACATTCTGCTCCAAATATCCAAATACATGTAAAGACTCTAAAACATACGCAAAACACTGAAAAGACTCTAATAAAAGGACTTATATCATGGTAGAAAACGGGTAAAAACCATGATATATCAGTAGACATAATTTTTTTTTATCAATGAGAAGTTGCAGCGTGAAGACGGAACAGAACAAGCTGATGCGAGACTTTTCAAGAGCTTGGTTGGTGGTTTGAATTATTTGACGCATACAACACTGGATATTGCTTTCTCTGTAAGTGTTGTGTCTAGGTATATGCATAATCCACCCAAGCAACACTTTGGAGCAGCCAAGAGGATCCTTCGTTACGTTGCTGGACAGTTGACTATGGAATGAGGTATTCTAACTTGAACACTTTCAAGCTCAATGGTTTCACTGACAGCGATTGGGCAGGTAGTTTGGACGATCGTAAAAGCACTTCTGGGAACTGTTTTAGCTTTGGATCAGGTGCTGTAACTTGGAGTTCAAAGAAACAAGACACGGTTGCGTTGTCGTCGTCTGAAGCAGAATACGCAGCCGCAAGTGCAACGTCAAGGCAAGCTTTATGGCTAAGGAAATTACTTGTTGATTTTGATTTTGAGCAGAAGGAAGCTACTGAGATTTTCTGTGACAACCGGTCCGCGATTGCAATGGCCAAGAATCCAGCTTTTCATGGAAGGACCAAGCACATAGACATTCAACATCACTTCATTCGGCAGCATGTGGCAGATGGAAGAATCATGATGAAGTTTTGTGGCACCAATGAGCAAGTAGCTAACATTTTTACAAAGGCTTTATCTCAAGCTAAGCATGAGTTCTTTCGAGCTAAGTTGGGAGTGTGTGATTTTGAATCAAGGGGGAATGTTAATTGATTCAAAATTAGATTTTGTTTAGGAGTTATTGGTTTGTTGGTTTAGTAGTTATTGGTTTAGGAAACGTGGGTAGCTTTTAGGATTTTCAATTTGGGGATTTCTCATCGTGGGTTATAGGGTTATTGGGTAGTTATCTTCCTCTTCTTTATATTTCAATCTCTGTACTTGAAACTCTTTATGCATCTTAATAGAAATCGTAATTTCAAGTTTCAGTTTCTCTTCCTCTCAATTGATAGGCTCATACATCCCCCAAGGCGAGGTCTAGACCATATAATTTAACTTTCCTTTGGAAAGCAGACCCTTCCAAACGTGAATCAAGCATGTGACCTCTTAGCTCTTTACGTTTTCGGTAACCAAAGGGCTTAACCACTAGGCCAACTCATCGTTGGTGACATAATTTGTTTATTTTTTCTTTGATTGTCTTGTTAGTGTACATTCTTCTAGAAATAGCCAATAATGTTTTCATCATATATAGTTAGTTGTTGAATGAACTTCTCATTCAACTAGGATTTTCCCCACAAGATCTCAAATAGGAGCCTGGTGCATCTCATTCTAATCATTTTTTCTCTTTAGGATCACATATTATTATCAAAGCATATTCTTTCTTCATATAACGTAAAACCCCCTAGCGGGTGTGTGTGAAGGACTGAAGAAGTTGAGCCTTATATAACTTAATGTCCTAAACATGGCAACGCGGTAAGAAAAGTCTGTCACCACGTTACTGCATGATGTCTTCATGTCCAAATATTCAATGTTAAGTTACTTGTATTTGTTTTTTCTATTTAATTTGACTGTTATTATATATTTTTCCAATGTGGAAAAATAGGATCATTTTCACATATACATTTATAAATAAAGAGAGAATTACAAATGAGCCGCCGTTGAATTTTTTTTTTCAATCATCATATTGTGAATGTGCCACCTTTTAATAAGAAAAAGACTGGTTTATTGTATATATGAAATTTTTTTTTTTTTTTGTCACTTTTTGTCACTGTATATATGAAATCAGAAAATATTAATTTGCTTTCAATCTTAGAGTTAATTTGGTGGATAGCATTAGAAAAAATATAATTAAAATTCTAACAAAAAGTGATATATGTGACAAAATTATAGCCATTAAATTTAGGATTTTTTGTTAGAATTTTTTTATTGCTATCTACCAAATTAACTTTCAATCTTATTTATCTTGGTTATTTTCTTCCCAAAATGTCGTTAAATAAAATATGTAGATAGGTACCCTTTTTTCGGATTTTACTAATATCTTAGTCATATCCAACTATGTAATATTAAAGTTGAGTTTACAAACGGTTAAATCCAAGACCTAGATTTTTCTTTCTTTCTTAGATGTCGATTAGCTCAGTGTCTCCAATTGCCAATTTCTTTCCTCTGACAGAATTAATCCAGGGTTTTTAAAGTTGCGTTTGCATTGTGAATCTGATATAGTTCACTATCAGAAAATGAATCAGTCATTGTTGTATTTGCAACTGCGAACTTGTGGAGCAAATCTAAAACATCCTGAGATGAGTCAATGACATAGCGAGCTTTCGTATGCAATTGTCCAATGGCTGCAGAGAAGTAATTCTCTTTCTTGAGATCAAGAACGTTCATTGAAACCTTCTTTCTCTTTTTGGAGTGATTACTAGAACATGACTTTGACCTAGTTTCATGAGATAACTTGGACGACAAGATTTCTGATTCGAAGAATGTGTAAATGTCTTCGTCCTGTTAAATATATCGGTCCATTTGCATCAAAACCCCAACTAAATATAGATCGAAACTCTAATTAGTATATACATAATGATAATATAATAGAAGCTTTACCTTCTCCAAAAAGTAACCACTGCAAAACACAAAATCTACCGGTGTGATCATTGATTTTCTTTGCACTATTTCTCCCAAAATACGACCAATTGCTGCCCCCTAAGAAAAAAAAGAAAGAACATATATAGATGACCTAAAAACGATTTTTGCATCGATACAATTTATATTTACCCATATATTGAAACTTTTATTAGAGGAAAACAAGAAGTAAAAAAACATTTATATTTACCTTAGTCTCACCCATTGCATGGATTTCAACAGAATGGTTTCCTCGAACAACATCAACTGATGCATTAGAGATTGGTCCTGCCCATAAGTATTGTAACATGTCTCTTGCTTGTGCTTTCCCAAATTCAGCATCTTACAAAAATGAATTAAGAAAATGAATTATTTAACAAAGAGATAAAAGCATTTAAAAGAAAATGAAAAAAATATCAAAGAAACTAATCTAAATTTACCTGCACATTCGTAATTCCATACAAGTGAAGTCTCACTTGCTTCAAAAAACGATCTTGGAGTTCGATCTGTGAAGTACTTAAAAACATTCTACAATATACAAAATAATTAAACCATAAATATATATAAAGTAAGAGAAAGCTTCATATATTTTTAAAGAAATTAAATTACTTACATTCGCACCATCGACTACCCAATCAAGGTTCATGTTTTCAGGCGTATTTGTTATCCATTCTCCAGTAGTATGCCTTAGGAACATTCCATTTTCCGCAGCCAACCATATCTTATACTCTTCAAAGTTCTTAATTTTTAAGTACCAAAATCAGTGAGACAAATATATATATATATATATATATATATATATATATATATATATATTATGTCAGATAATAAGCAAATATGAAAAATAAGTAAGATATTAATAATTACTTTATCTAATATGTTTCTTCCACTTCTACTCAATACAACTACTGTTGTTTTTGGATCATTACATAATGCTTTTAGTGTTCCTTTTAGCTCTGGGTTTAGTTTAAGGTCCATTTCTTTACTTCCACAATTCATTGGCTCAGTGAGTGTTCCAAAAAAACCCTGAAAGTGAAAACATATATGAAAGTTTATTAATTTACGTATGAAAATAAAAATCAATTTTAAATCTCCCAAGCTAGCTTAGTTACCAAGATTATTAGTCTATTCTTAGACTGCGAATATCGTTGTATAACATCTTGTTGTGAAATTTCATATGGGATTTTCCTAATTTGCATCTCAGATTCGATGAAAGTTTCATTGAGTTTACTGCACATAGATGAACAAAATCTTAGCATAAATAAGCTTTTGCTTTATAGAGTCAATGTTTTGAACAAAATTAAATGTTTATTCTTCTTTTGGACTACCCCATAAAATCATCTCCCCATTTTTTAGCAGAATGAATTTTCACGTATTGGAAGTTAACTCTATGTCTTGTTTCCCTTTCTTGAAATGGCATATTTAGAGCTTCTTTAATGGCCGAAGAAACTTCTGTAACATTCCACGGATTCACAAGAATAGCCCCAGCACCAAGAGACTGTCCTGCACCTGCAAACTGTATAAATTTATTGCAAAATCACTAAATTTAAACATTAATAATCTAAAGCAATTTTAGACTCAGTGTTAGCATTAAATATGCAGTTGTTACCTCACTCAGAATCAGAACTCCTTTTTTCGCCTCTTGGCTAGCAACAAACTCATAACTAACAAGATTCATTCCATCTCTCAACGATGTAACAAGCATTACATCTACACAAAAGAAAGCAATGTTATGAAACAAAGAAGTATAATCAAATCAATGATTTACGAGTAGTTAAGGAAATTAATTACCAGCAATCGCATAAAGTGCACATAAGTAATTGAAGTCAACAGAACAATCCTAACAGAGAAAAAAGAGAGAAAACTGTATTAAGAAAATATGAAGAAAAGTATATAGTTCACGAAAACATGAATATATATAAAAAAAACAAACCAGGTGATGAATTGGAAGAGAAGATACAGAACCAAAACGACCGTTTATGCGTCCAACGAGTCCATGAACTTGGTTTTTCACCTTCCGATCTATAAATAATTAAAAAATAAAACACAATCTCATAACTTTTTGTTGGCACTAATAAAAAAAAATACTGATGATCAATCATATATAAATTTAGAACCATAAATAGAATATAAAAGCTTTTACATTCGGGGACACCATTTCTTGTTGGCACTGCAATTTGTAATAACACAACTTTATCGCGCCAAACCGGATTTTCTTCTAAAAATTTCTCAAATCCTAGAAACTTTTGTGGAATCCCTTTGATCATATCAAGACGATCAACACCTAATATCACCTATCAACACAATAATTATCATGTAAAAATATTTTATTTGTGATTAATTACCCAAAAGGTTGTAAGATATTGTGTTACCTTTTTGCCAGCAAATCTCTCTTTAAGCTTATTCATTTGTTGTATGACTTCAGGGAGTTTACATGTTCTTATGGATCTATTCCAATGGGAAACTGAAAATCCAAATAAAAAACCATAAGTTATAGAGAAACAGTGTAAAAAGATGTAGCAAATTTAAATATTGAATCATAAAACAGCTACTCGAGTGACTCTTCCTTGATCCACAATTCCTTCATGAGTTCCTTCTACTCCAAGAATTCGAGTGCATGTACTCATAAAATGTCTTGCAAAATCATATGTGTGGAAACTGAAAGAACATAAAAAATCATAAACTCACTTGATCCAAATCAAATTATTCATTGACATTTATAAGATTTTAGGAGCTTAAATTTACCCAAGTAAATCAGATGTAAGAACCGAACGAAGAAGCTCTGATCGCAAAGGCAATGTTTTGTAGACCTCAGAGGAAGGAAATGGTGAATGGAGAAACCATCCAACTTTTATTTTATTGTTGTATTCCTTAAGGTATTGAGGAAGAAACATGAGATGATAATCATGGCACCAAACAATATCTCCTTCTTCATAGTTCTCTACTATGACATCAAGAAACATTTGATTTGCTTTCTTGTATGCATCATATTGTGTTTGGTAAGTTTTGTTTGTATCATTATGATCTTCTTGTGGAAGTCCCATGTGATGAAGAATTGGCCACAAAATACCATTGCAATAACCATTATAGTATTGATCAAAAACCTCTTCAAGGAACACAGGGATACACTTCTACAATAAAAAAGAGAGTGTCATCGGATATGTGTTATAAGTTTGCGTATAAGTTTGCGTATAAGTTTATTAGACTTTGAAACGTTCACGAGTTTGTATTCTATATCATTTGGTAATGAATGAAAAAGAAACATATAATTTATATATTAGAGTAAGATTTTATCCTTTTTTTTGAAAATTTGAAATTTCTAATATATACTTTGATATAAACCCTGATTAATTACAAATACGTACCATCTTAGCTAGAGATTTAGAGAGTGCTTGTTTCCCAACTTCATCATAAACATCAACTCCAGGCCATCCAACCCATTTGGTATCAAATTGAGCAGTCACACCTTCAAAAAAATTATTATTATTTAGTTGTTTCTTTAAGCATTTGGATTTGTGTATATAAATTGTAGATATTTGGTAATGAAAGTATTATCACTACCTAAAAGACCACTCACTAAACCACCAGGACTCATTTCCAGAGCCCAAGAATTTTCTCCGGTTCTCTTTGCAGAAACCGGAAGCCGGTTGGCCACCACAAGTAGTCTTGGCTTAATTTCACCACATGCTTCATCATAAGACATCTTCTTCTTTCAAGCTTCGTAAAACACTTGTCAAACTAATTGATTATCTGCACAGTTCGATTAGAATAACAAAAACTGAATAAATGTCAAAAATAATTATAATATTAAGGTACATATTTAAAAGATATGTTATAATTATACTTATAGTTAAATTTTGCTTAACAAACAAGAAATTTGGTATATAGACTTTTCTATTTGATATGGTCGGATTTGTAGAACTTGTTTACAAAAAATTGCAATGTAATACCAGATATTTTTTTTTAACAATGAGGTAGAGAATGTAAGAAAATTGTCTTGTCTACCTGCAAATTTATAGGAATGTAAGATTCAATTTCTTGGGGATAGAATATATATATCTTCTAGTTATATAGACTATCTTTTCATGTAAATGTCACTAGAAGATACTAATGACCTCGAATCTTTTTATCTTGTTAATATTTTTCCAAATAAGTCATTAAATTCTAATATGTACACATTTTTCTTATCATGTTTTGGATTATATTAATATCTTAGATAACTTGGGATAAAACAAAACTATTGTGGTAACCAATACTTGTCAATAGATCGTATTCAAATATTATTTACTTGATAAACTATTAGTAGAGAAATAATTTTAATTCCAATCTATAATATCAACCAGTGGCCCATTAACATGTGTACCTATAAATAAAGTCTTTTATCTCAATTAAATGGAACTTTATAAAGATTTACTTTTTTATTTAACCATTTGGCATCAATCTATAAAACCATAAATAAGTTTATTTATACATATCTGTATTTGTTGATAACATAGTTATATGGAATCTTTTTTTGGTAACATCTATATATACATGCTCATACTTATATTATCAACAATAAATCATTCATATGTGTATCTTGCAATATGATTTAATCAGAGTACATTAATTTAAATTTTAATAGTTTGGTATTAATTTTGTGAATACATATGTCAGTTTATCTTATATTGTTTCTCATACTCACATTCCCAACAATTAGCTAACAAACATGTGTCTTTCACTACGACTTTATCAAAATTCTCTTTTATTTATGGCTCCGTTTGGTAACATGAGAGAGTACAAAATTTTTAATGGTACAAGTAAAAGTACAAGTATGAGACTACAATTGGTAGCAATACAAAATGATTAAAGATGACAGTAAAAAAAAAACAGTGATAAATATTTTGTAATGATGTTTTATTGATTGGTTACAAAAGAAACCGTATAAGTTGTATTGCTGGAAAAAAATGTAACCAATAAAAGCCTATATAGTTTTCTCATACTCATATTTACAACAATGAGCTCATTAACATGTGCTTCTTAACTTAAACATGCCTTTATATTCAGTTAAGTATATTTGAAAGCTGACCACTTGGCAATTTCAAGAAGAGAAGAAGCATATGTAGTATTTGTTACTAACATACGAATAATGATCGTATTTGTAACTTGACCACACAATTATACACATACTCAATTTTGTTTCAAATGATTACACAACTTTATCGTTACACGAATACATTCATTGTTTAAATATACTCAAAAGTATCCAAAAATATAATAGATTATTGATAGATTTTTTTCTATTAATTTATTTAAATTACTCTTCTTATTAATTATAGTTTATTAGTTTTCGTATGAATGTTATTTGTTTTTGTATAAATAATGTATTTGATCCATGTTTTGTTTGGGCCAATCCTAAAAAGCTTTGCGTAATGGCCCAATTACTTAATGAAGCTTAACGCTTTGGTCCAAAAAGATTAAGTTAGAGAAATAAAAAGAAAAACACTTAGGGGTGTATTGGATGTGGTATTTTAGTGAATTTCGTGGTATTTCTAAAATCCTCTGTTATTCAACCAGTGATTTTAAAATATGTTTCCAAATCCTATGTTTTTTAACATGTAATTTATGTCAAATACATCCAAATAATATACAATCTCGTGTTATTCAAACTGTGATTTGTTAAACTCATATCAAATCCCTTATTATTCAAAATTCAACAATGTTTTCTAAAAAGAGGATTTTAAATTATTTGAGATTCAATTTTAGTTATAAATTAGGTTTAGCAAATCACACCTCTAGAGATGTGATTTGTACAAAACATAGAAAAAAAAGAAATATCTTTCATATTTTTTATTTTTCTTCTACGGTTTCTTGTTATTCTTTTTCTTCTACGTTTGATTGTTTTTTTCTTTTTCTTCTGTTTGAAAAAATAATGGGCTGTCATTCATAAAGGTGGGTCTATGGGCTTATCACTTTTAGGGTTAGGTAAATATAGTGCATACAATATTTATATATATATATATGATCAATAATATTTGAAAGAAGACCTTGCCATTACCCTATTCGAAGATTTATCTCTTCCTTGTCACAGTGATGCAACGGAAATGAGGTCTTGATCAATGAAGATAAGAATAATAAAAATTATATTGTTTTGTTATGAAACTGAATGATTCAATCTTATTATCTTGTGAATAAGAGTACATATATATAAGTGATTACATATCCAAGTAAGAATAGGAAATAAGGAAATAAGGAAACACTCATTAAACTATATGGGCTTTGGTATTGGGCCGGTTATGGAGATCCATCCTTAATGATTTATAACACTCCCCCTTGGATGACATAACCGTGCCAGATGCTAAGTAGAGATCTCTGTAATACGCTAGGGTATGTTGCCTCATTAAAACCTTACCAGGAAAACCCAGTGGGACAAAACCATGGTGAAGGAAAAAGAGTACAACACGTATTACTCCCCCTGTTCTAAGCATCATTGAAGATCCTTGAGTCTTCTCATTCCAATCTGATGTATGAGCTTCCTAAACGTCGATGTTGGCAAAGACTTGGTGAATAAGTCTGCTGAATTGTCGCTGGATCTGACTTGTAAAACTTGAACTTCACTGTCCTTTTGTAGTTCATGTGTGAAGAAGAACTTTGGCAAAATGTGCATCAAAGGCGATGTAGCCATCCTTTGATGTAGCCATCCTTAAGCTGGGCGATGCAAGCTGCATTGTCTTCGTACATGATGGTTGGTTCTTTAGCTTCAACCATGCCACAATCTGATCTGATATGTTGAGTCATCGACCTTAACCACACACACTCACGGCTGGCTTCATGAATTGCAAGGATTTCTGCGTGATTGGATGAAGTGGCTGCAATGGTTTGCTTAATGGAACGCCATGATATTGCTGTACCTCCATGTGTAAATACATAACCTGTCTGCGATCTAGCATTATGAGGATCTGATAAGTAACCTGCATCAGCAAAAACCAACTAAACCTTGCATGTTATGGTTAGTATAAAATAAACCTAAATCCTTTGTTCCTTGTAGGTAACGCAAGATGTGATTAATACCATTCCAGTGCCTTTGAGTTGGACATGAGCTAAATCTAGATAGGATATTCACGGCAAAACATATATCTGGTCTAGTGTGGCTAGCCAAATACATTAAGGCTCCTATGACACTGAGGTATGGCACTTCTGGACCGAGAATTTCTTCATCGTCCTTCTTTGGACCGAATGGATCACTATCCAATACAAGGCTTCTCACAACCATTGGGCTGGTCAATGGGTGAGCCTGGTCCATCTTAAATCTCTTGAGTACTTTATCAGTATATGCCAATTGATGCACAAGGATTCCATTATTCACGTACTCAAGTTGCAATCCCAAACAGAATGTCGTTTTACCTAGGTCTTTCATTTCAAACTCTTTCTTTAGATATTCAACTGTTTGGGCGATTTCCCCAGAGGTACCAAGGATGTTCAAATCATCCACGTATACTGCTATGATTACAAATCCTTTGTTTGCAAACTTCTTTATAAAAATACATGGACTTATGGGGTCGTTCTTATAACCTTCTTTGACTAGGTACTCACTCAATCTATTGTACCATATACCCACTTTGTTTAAGTCCATAAAGGGATTTGTTCAGCCTTATGCAGTATTGTTCTCGAGAACCTTTCTTATCTTTGAGCTCTATACCCTCTGGAAATCTCATGTAAATTTCATTATCCAGTGGACCATATAAATATGCAGTTACAACATCCATTAGCCGCAAATCAATCTTCTCTCTTATAGCCAGATTTATCAAGAATCTAAATGTCGTAGCATCCACCACAGGGGAGTATGTCTCCTCATAATCAATTCCTGGTCTTTGTGGGAATCCTTGTGCAACAAGCCGTGTCTTATATCTCACGATTTCATTATGTTCATTTCTCTTCCTCACAAAGACCCATTTGTGTCCAACTGGTTTTACATCGAATGGGGTCTTAATTATTTGACCAAACACATTCCTTTTCCTTAATGAATTCAACTCCATGTTTATGGCTTCTTTCCATTTCAACCAATCAGATCTATGAGTGCACTCTATTATTGACGTAGGTTCCTGATCCTCCTTTTCTATTTCAAGTGCTACCTTATAAGCAAATACATCATTTATGTCGACATCTTTTCGGTTCCATTGAGTTCCAGACATGATATAGTTTATTGAGATCTCATTATTGTCATGACCTTCAGAACCTTGAGATTTGGCATCCCAAACCTCAATGATTGGTTCTTTAGAATCAGCTGCGGCTATATCTGTGGTTTCCTGAATCTCGGTTTCAATCTTTGCACCTTTCTTTGATTTTCGAGGGTTCTTCTTTGGAACCTATTAGTCTACCACGTTTCTTACGTGTTGTAGACTCTGTAGCAACTTGATTGTGTTCTTTTTGAACATCAATACGTACTGGTGCATTACAAGCTGGTATGTACGATTTTGTAACTTTCTTTGGGTCAGCAAAGGAATATGGCAATTGATTAGCTAGCTTTTGTAAATGTATTATCTTTTGGACCTCTGATTCACATTCCAGAGTCCGAGGATCTTGCCATGTTAAGGATGTTTGATTCCATGATATTTCTTTAACCAGCTTGTTAGTCTCACCACCTAATGTAGGATATGTCATTTCATCAAACTGACAATCCGCATATCTGGCCTTAAATAGATCACCCGTGGTTGGCTCTAGATACTTGATAATGGTGGGAGAATCAAATCCAACATATATTCCCATCCTCCTTTGAGGTCCCATCTTTGTTCTCTGTGGTGGTGCAATAGGTACATAAACGGCACACCCAAATGTCTTTAGATGGGAAATGTCTGGCTCATGACCCGTGAGTAATTGGGATGGAGAATATCTATGCTCACTAGATGGCCTGATGCGTATAAGCTCTGCTGCATATAATATTGCGTGTCCCCAAGCAGATACTGGAAGCTTCGACCTCATGAGTAATGGTCGAGCAATCAATTGGATCCGTTTAATGAAGGATTCAGCCAATCCGTTTTGTGTATGGACATGTGCCACGGGATGTTCCATACTTACCCCCATGGACATACAGTAATCATTAAACTCTTGGGAAGTGAATTCACCAGCATTGTCTAGACGTATAGTCTTAAGTGGAAAATCTGGAAAGTGGGCTCACAGACGAATTATCTGGGCTAGTAATCTAGCAAATGCCAAGTTTCTAGTTACTTTGACTGGTGATGGCCTTATAATGAGTTTCCCTTGTGAACATGCTACACACGTGAGATTCTTAGGAAAAACTCGTTTTTCTTTCAAGGTGTGCCCTTTGGAATTTGAGATAAGCTTACGCATCATGTTAGAACCGGGATGGCCAAGCCTGTCATGCCATGTAGTGTATCCAGTAAACATCTTGTTTACGACATTATTAGCCTCAATCATATTGATCTTTGCATAGTAAAGGCCAGTAGATAACGCATGTATAGTCTCTAAGACCTTCTTATGGCCTTGGGTGATCTCAGTAATAACTAGGGATTCTATGCTCCCTTCACCCTGAGTTTCAATATGGAAACCATTCAAACGAATATCTTTGAAACTCAATAAGCTTCTTTTAGAGCTGGGTGAATATAGAGCATCTGATATTTCAAGATGCGTGCCCTTAGGTAAAAGAATATGGGCCTGGCCGTAGCCTTCAATTAGACTAGCTATACCCGCAATTGAGACTATGTCTGAAACATGCATTTTATTTAAAAGCTCAAAGCAAATCAATCATAAACCAAATCATAAAGCATAAATAAAAAACAAAGTCATAGAAATAAAACAAAACACTAGATGTCGAAATCAATTAGACTCTTTTAGGCAATCTGAAATCTCATATTCCATTAGGTCATCATTCTCATGGTTGAAGTCTCCTTCACCATCGTGATGAACCGAATAAGCTTCTGGATTCTTTTCTAAACTCTCTTAATAGAGATCAACAAGGTACTTAGGAGTTCTGCACGTCTTTGGGGTCTCATTTCACTATTCATTATCAGTAACTCATTGTTTTGCTCATCAACTAGCAAACAAGAGATTAGACTTGGATATGTAGTAAATCCCTTTTCACGATATTGTTGCTGAAGCACAATGTTATTTGTGTGAAAGGTCGAGAATGTTTTCTCTAGCAAGTCATTATCAGTCACCTCCTCACCACATAGTTTCAAGATTGAAACGATTTTAAACAAAACTGAGTTATACTCATCCACAGTTTTAAAATCCTGGATTCTGAGATTCATCCAGTCAAATTGGGCTTTGGGTAATAGCACCGTTTTCTGATGATCATATATATCTGGATCTCAACTCTGTCCAAAGGTCCAGAGGATTCTCAATAGTGAGGTACTGATTCTTGAGACTTTCAACAAGGTGATGGCGTATGATTAAAATCGCCTTATACTTCTCTCTTTCAGAGGTATTGTTGTCCTCAATAATACATTCACCAAGTCCCTTTGACTTTAGGATAATCTTAGTATCCAATGCCCATTGCAAGTAATTTTCACCCGAGGCATTCAGTGCAGCATATTCAAGATTGTTGATTTTCGACATCTTATGCAAATAGATCAAAACAAGTATACTATTTCAATACGTAATCATGCATACAACTCAACGAGTGTTTTATGTATGCAAACCTATCATTCAAATTCTACACCGTTCATGATGATCGAATTTTAATATGTCCGGATTTTAAGCAAAGCATGTTAGGTCAATTAAATATGATGCAGTTTCAGTCAATCAGGTTTAACAATCAATTAGATCAATTAATATAATCAAATTAGCAGGTGGGTTCAATTAGATCATGCAACCAAATTCGATTTTGACTAAGAAGGGTTTTCGGGCAGAAGGTTTTATGTCGATCGACGGAAGCCTAGTGTCGATCGACACGGTTCAATTCAAACGACAATTTTAGACAGAGAGTTCTATGTCGTAACCTTTGATAGGCTGTATGAACTCGGACTTGAACAGTAACGCCGGATGAACAGTACACCGATGAACAGTACCGATGAGCAGTGACGCGTGAACAGTACCGATGAACAGTACGCGTGAACGATACCGATGAACGTAACGATGAACAGTAATCGCGTTTTTGTGTTTTTAGGGTTTTAGGGAGCAACTCATGCTGATAACGCGTTATGAAACTGAATGATTCAATCTTATTATCTTGTGAATAAGAGTACATATATATAGGTGATTACATATCCAAGTAAGAATAGGAAACAAGGAAATAAGGAAACACTCATTAAACTATATATGCTTTGGTATTGGGCCGGTTATGGAGATCCATCCTTAATGATTTCTAACATGTTTTATCTTTTGCTTTGATTTTTTCTTCTGTTTTAAAGTTATTTTTCTTGGGTTTTCGATTACTTTGTTTTGTTGGATTTTAGATATTGTTTAATATTTTTCTCTATTTTTGTTTCAGTTTTATATGAACTACAAAGAAGTAAAACTAGAAATGATGTGAGAAGAAAAATAATCTCATATTCAAGAGTATTATAAGAAGAAGAACAATTATGAATAAGAGTAATATCAAATCACTACAAATCATTTCAAAAATAAAATTAAATCATACCAAATCTATCAAAATCCCACACCAAATTACACAAATGAATTTGCTATTTTTTAATTATTTAAACTCAAAATCATAATAAATCTTCAAAATCCACCTAAATCCCATCAAATCACAAACTCTACCAAATCCAGTGAAATACCAGATCCCTTACACCCCTGTTAGTTTAGTGGTATTGTTCTTGCTAAAAAACCTCTCTTTTGACAAAACTTTTGAGGTTTTCCGTAGGAATTAGCCTTTTTAGCTGCCTGTTCGTACTTGTTAGGAGATGGAATTAGACCCAGATGATGTTTTCAGAGATGAAGATGAAGACCCAGAAAACGAATTTTTCGAGGTTTTGATCCCTGGTCTTCTTCTGGGAGTTTTAAGGTCAAAGCAGAAATGAAAACCCTAATTTTGATTGAGTGTTGTTGTGTTTGTTTGTCTCGCAGGAGAAAGAGGCTTCCAAAGAATTTGTATTCTATCTAATTGACGCTTCTCCCAAAATGTTCAATTCTACTTGCCTCTCTGTGAGTATACAAAGAAGATTTAGGAAATCAAAATGTTTTGTTAATTGTAATTGATGCTTAATTGTTTTGATTATGCTGATGATGACAGGAAGATGACAAACAAGAAAGCCATTTTCACATTGCTGTTAGTTGCATTGCTCAGTCACTCAAGTCTCATATTATCAATCGTTCCAATGATGAGATAGCAATATGTTTCTTTAACACTGTAAGTTGTTTCTGGATGAACCATGTTGTATTGTTCTCTTTTTTTTTTTCCTTCTCTTATTTCGTTTTATGCAATATGCTGTTACTTGCAGCGTGAAAAGAAGAATCTTCAGGACCTAAATGGTGCCTATGTCTTAAATAGTCCTGAAAGAGAGTTTATTGACCGACCAACAGCGAGGCTGATTAAAGATTTCGATCTCATTGAAGGTAGGTACTGGAGACATTTGTATTTACCCTTGTATCACACTCTTTCTTATGTTCTAGTTCATTATTCTTTGCTATTGTAGAGTTTAGAATCCCATTTTTTAGAAATGACTCCAGTAAGTAAAGACATAATACATGTAAAATTAAAATCTAGAATGGTTGAGTTAGCTTTCCGCGCCTGATATCGACTGGTATATATATCAGACTGATTCAAAGGTTGAAGAGTAGAGTTGCCTGTTGAAAAAGAATGATTTACTTTGTTGTTTGGTCGTATATATATATACGCAAAGAATATTTAAGGGGAAATGTATATTTTGGATGCAGAATCGTTTGTTAAGGATATTGGCAGTCAAAACGGTATAGTCTCAGATTCTCGGGAGAATTCCCTCTATAATGCTCTCTGGGTGGCACAAGCACTACTGCGCAAAGGGTAACAATCTAATTTAATATATTGATGTGGTGCCAAGATTGTGATATGCATTACAATTCGTTCTGTAATCTGATTCCTGTGTTGGTAATATTCTGTACCAAAAACTTATTTAGATCTTCAAAGACAGCAGATAAGCGCATACTTCTATTCACTAACGAAGATAATCCTTTTGGGAGTATGAGGATTTCTGTAAAAGAGGATATGATGAGGACGACATTGCAGAGAGCTAAGGTATTACCTATATATGAAAGGAGCTTCTTGGTGAACAAATTATACAAGGACTAGTGGGTTTAACTTTTTCTGCTTTTTGGTGATACCTTAAGGATGCACAAGACCTTGGCATCTCAATCGAGCTTCTTCCCCTCAGTCACTCTGATAAGCAATTCGATATAACTCTGTTCTACAAGGTTAATCTCTTAACCATCTAATTTTCTAATTGACCTCATAACCTGTGGGATTTATACTCGTTGAATTTTATTGTCAACATGTTTTCAGGATTTAATTGGAATAAACAGTGATGAACTTACAGAGTTCATGCCATCAGTTGGACAGAAGTATGTTTTTCATTTTATACCGCCTGTTCAAATTCAGTGATGGTTTTTTTGAGATGTTTCAAGACTTCAAAAGCACCACTTTGTAATTTTTCTCTTTATTATGAATTTGGCTTTGTAGGGGTTCACGCAGTTAATTGTATTTTGTTTGCTGAATTGAATCTTTTTCAGATTAGAGGACATGAAGGACCAACTGAAGAAGCGTGTACTTGCCAAGAGAATAGCAAAAAGAGTTACGTTTGTGATATGTGATGGTCTCTCTATTGAATTGAATGGTTATGCTTTACTCCGTCCGGCTATTCCTGGCACCATTACCTGGCTTGACTCTACTACTAATCTTCCAATTAAGGTAATTTGACAGATATGCTCTAATTAAATTGATAGTATGTACCCTTATTCTTCTTTTGTTTTTTAAGCTTCCATTACAAGTGAACACCTTTGTTGTTATATCAAATCTGTCACTTTTTTCACGAACCAAGATTTTTCCTAGACATTAATGTTTGGTTTCTATCAGATCTGTCTTTACTAGATGTAGGTTCTGGGTTTTAAACATCATGTGCTGGCTTTTCTGCAGGTGGAAAGATCATATATCTGTACGGACACTGGAGCGATAATGCAAGAACCTATACAACGGATTCAGCCTTACAAAAAGTAAGCCCTCTAATATGTTTCTGGTTTCCTCTAACCAAAGAAGCAATGGTCTAAAAATATGAGTCTCTTATAGCAATCATGAGGTTTAAACTTCTTTCGATAACTGAAATATTTTTTGTGCGCCCTCTTTCTTGTCTAGTAGGAGTTGGATTTGATTTTTCATTCTCTTTTCTAGTCAGGATGTCATGTTTACAACGGGAGAGCTATCACAGCTTAAAAAAATCTCAACCGGACACTTAAGACTACTGGGGTTCAAGCCACTTAGTTGCCTCAAAGATTATCACAATTTGAAGCCTTCTACGTTTCTCTCTCCAAGTGATAAGGTTACCCGCTTCTCATTGATCCTATGGCTGCTACTAATTCTTCTGTTGTTGATCATAATGTTTTAGAAGTTAGAAGACCAGAGAATACCTAATTGGTGCTGAATTTTTTTTTCCAAGTTTGAACGTTCTTTGAAGTGTATAGAGCCTTTGTGATAGCTAGGTTGTGGTGATTTCCTTCTTGTTTCCTACCAACATTAGTTTGAGTTTTTTTTTTTCCGTTGCACACATTTTTGTCCCCTCAAAATGGTGTCCTATGAGTATTTGAGCTTGAGATATCTACCAAAATTTATCATCTAAAGTTTTATAATCTTATTTTGGCACTTTGCTGAGAAGGTTTTGAAGAAAGTGACTTGAATTGCATGTTTTTTTCAACTAGATATTGTAAAAGCGTTTTTGTATCATGGAAACTCTTACTTTTGATAGCTAACTGATGCAGGAAGTTATAGGGAGCACTCGTGCATTCATTGGCTTGCATAGATCTATGATACAGCTTGGACGGTAAGCACATTAATATATAAACTCTATGAAGTCTGGATTTTAGAAAGTCGCTCTGATATACTAACTCTATAATCACTGTATACTCTTATGTTACAGTTTTGCTGTTGCATTTTATGGCGGCACTACACCTCCCAGGTTGGTTGCTCTTGTCGCTCAGGTGAGAAAACGTATTTCCTTTTTGATTCAGGAGTGTTTCAATTTCGTTTTTTCTTCTTACTTGCATTTCCTATTAGGATTTGTGTTTTTTCTCTACAACCTACTCAAATATCTTTTTTTCTAAAACCCAAACAGGATGAAATCGAGAGCGATGGTGGTCAAGTGGAGCCACCAGGGATGAACATGATATATCTTCCATATGCTAATGATATTAGAGATGTCGAAGAGGCAAGAAAGAAAAAGCTTCTGAAATGTTACTTGGTTTCAACATTATTCTTGTATGCTAAATTTTGACTAGTTGGTGGATATTTTGGCCAGTTGCATTCAAAACCTGGTGTAGTTGTTCCTCGAGCCTCAGATGATCAGCTTAAAAAGGCATCAGCTCTAATGCGACGTCTAGATTTAAAAGACTTTTCGGTTTGCCAATTTGCTAATCCCGGTATGTAATTAGTCTTGATTCTATTAGTTGTTCTTGAGCTGCTGCTTTTGAAAACCATTCGTGTATAGAAATTAAAGTCTCTCGTTATTGCAGCTTTACAGAAACACTACGCGATCTTGCAAGCCATTGCACTGGATGAAGACAATGTTCGTGAAATTAGAGACGAGACGCTTCCTGACGACGAAGGAATGAATAGGTCCCAACGACTCTTTTAAAACTGTTTACAATTTGAGATAGAAGCAAAAAAGAAAATGTTGGGATCTTATAGAGTGAGTCCTTTTGCCTGCAGGCCTACAGTTGTAAAAGCAATAGAAGAATTTAAGCAGTCGATTTACGGCGATGACTCTGATGAAGAAAGTGACTCAGGGCCAAAGGAGAAAACAAGAAAACGAAAAGCCGGTATTGCAGATGAAGGAAACTATGACTTTATCGAGCTTGCAAAAACCGGAAAGGTGAAAACAACATTCTTAACATTAATTCATATAATAACTTTATAGATCTCTCTGCTTAATTATTTCAAGGTTTTGTTTCATTGCTTTTTAGATTCTCTACTTAAAACAAATGATGTTTTGTTTTTCTTTGTCTAGCTGAAGGACTTGACTGTAGTCGAACTGAAGACATATTTGACTGCCAACAATCTTTCGGTCGTTGGGAAGAAAGAAGTTCTGATCAATCGGATTCTGACTCACATTGGTAAATAACCTTAACCATGACTTATAACATTGTCTAGAGATCTATGTTTCAGTTTCCGGTATTAAAAAACTTGTTGGTTTTCGATGAGATTCGGACTGGGCTAGCTTCCGGTTCATTGTTCAATGTTTTGTTTCACCCACAAAGCTTTTGGATTTAAGTGTAATGGTATTTCTTTCACTAATCATTTTTTTAAAACAGTATGATTTATCTTGATTCAGTGCAGAGTTTAGTTTTAAAAGTTCCATAAAATTCTTTAATAGAAAAAGAGGTGATGAATCTAGAGCAAATTACAATCATTGTTAGGTTTATAGTAAAATACAATTATTTTGATACTGATCAAAGCTTCTTCTTTATTCAAAAACTATAAAGAATTTTATGGATTTTTGTAGTAACATCCATTTCACTCACATAGGCAGTCTCATACATGACAAATCCAAACGAGAAAAACATAACTAAGATTCATGTTCCTTAGATTATAAATACGCAAACGAGCTTTTCTCGTCTCTTTCTTCTTACCTTTATATGGTTCTGATCAAGTTTGAAGGATCTCTTAGGACGTATTTAGGCAGTTCGTACTTAGAACCTGCAAAAATTGAACACTATCTCAATTACTAAAACAAAAAACCTTATAGAAACAAGAATTGTATTTTCATTTTTCGGTGTTACCTTTCTCGTCGTAGCAAATGGTGAGATCAGTGTTCTGAACAATCACACCTGCGCTCTCGATTATGGTTTGCGCAAGCGATAAATCTTCCTCTTCTGCTGCAGCTCGTAACGCATCCCATATCTCTGTTTTACATACACATTGAGAGAAACAAAGACTCAAACATTTGACTCATTTTTTTATAAGCCTCTGAAATTTTCAGATTTAGTTAAATGTTGATACCATTACCTTTCTTGCCTCCATAGTGAGGAGCTGTGTCCCAAAACTCCTCTCGCATCTGTGTGAGCTCAGCTCTTGATATCGGTTGAGGATGTTTCCATGATTTCGGTCTTCGAATCTTTTCCTTTCTCCCTACAAAATCAAAGCAAATCACACACCAAAGAGACATTTTCAGCAGTAAGATCAAATGTGTTGAATGTAAATCTATAAAAATCTAAGATATTTGAACTTTAGATCGAAGAACGATCAAAGAAAAAGGTAACATTAGATCTTAGACGATTGAGTCATGATTTCTTGACTCACATGTGGGCAAAAGTCTTCTCTTTGGTCTCATTTACAGAGAGAGAAAGAGAAAGAGAGAGAGAGTACCTTCAGTTATGGTTCTCGAGCTAGAGCAACCCATTATTTTTCTTTTTTCGTAGACGAAAATCAGCAACGAACATAACAAATCAATGGCGGAGACAGAGATAAAGAGAAGAGAGAGAGAGAGATTAAGCTTGAAAGATTTGTAGACACATAAAAAGAGAGAGATATTTTTTCTTTGTAGGATTGAGAGACAATGGTTTGTGATTTCTCGTGAATCACAAGGTTACTCTTTTTCTTTCTTTTTTTTTTCCTTCCATAATGTTTTGGTTTGTTCAAAGTGAGAAACTCGTGAGCAACAAAGGTGTGGTAGTTTGGAATTTCATCATCTACCTACTTATGGTTAAAGATAAAGATCATACATGTACCATACTAATATTGTATATAATAATTCATATACTATATATATTACATATGTAACAGCCGATTTATATAGCATAAATCTTTATAGATTGTTTTCTAGATAAACTTCCTATGAATCCATCGAATTTTTTGATCATTTTCCCTCCTTTGGTTAGTGTTGCTTTCTTCAAAAATTGAGATGAATAGGGTTGTTTTGAAACGTTTGGAATGTCATTTTTTTAATTTGCAAATTGTGTTATAGATCAAGAAGAGACTTATATTAAGGAAAGAGAATTGATATTCAAATCCCATGATTTCCTCTGTCTAATTCCTACAATCTTCAATTAGTGATCTCTGTAATTACTCTTAGTATCATCTTGTAATTACTCTTCAAGATTCTCTCCTTGTATAAATATGTACGTTAGAAGATGAAGTAATACACAATACATTTTACATTCTTATATGGTATCAAGAGCCTCCGATCAAAACACCTAAATTTTTTTTTTTAAGCGTAGCCATCACAATGTCGACTGCCTCTGCTTCCGACAACACCGGCACATCCACCATTGACACCACGTCTCCAACAACTCTTCTCAATGTCAGTATGGTCAATGTCTTAAAACTCACATCTACGAATTATCTCATGTGGAGTTTACAAGTCCATGCTTTACTTGATGGTCATGGTCTCGCCGGTCATCTTGATGGCTCCACCGAAACTCCGCCAACGTTGATCACCACCAATGACACGACTGCACCTAATCCGGCGTACGTTCTCTGGACCCGTCAAGACAAACTCCTTTACAGTGGTCTCCTCGGTGCTGTTTCTACACCGCTTCAGCCTCTTGTGTCTCGCTCGACCACCGCTGCTCAGATTTGGGATACCCTGGCCTCCACATACGCCAAGCCGAGCCGTGGTCACATTCGACAACTCCGAGATCAACTTAAAGTACTGACCAAAGGCAACAAGACGATTGATCAATATCTCCAAGGTTTCACGACTCGCCTAGATCATCTCGCTATCATGGGCAAACCAATGGAACATGAAGAGCAACTCGATCTCATTCTTGGCGGCTTACCTGATGAATATAAGTCTGTCGTCAATCAAATTGAAGGAAAAGACTCTCCTCCTACGATCACAGAGGTCCATGAACGCCTCCTCACTCATGAAGCAAAGCTACTCGCTATGGCTCCTCCCGTTGCTAATCCTTTCCCGATCTCCGCAAATGTTGTCCAACACCGTAATCAGTATAATAACAACAACAATCGCTCTCACTCGCAGTCGCGTCAACGCTTCAACAACACTAACACAAACTGGCAGCCTCAACACTACAACAATAACAAGTCTGATTCTCGTATGCCTCGACCGTATCTTGGAAAATGCCAGATATGTAATGTTCATGGGTCATAGTGCCAAACGGTGCCCTCAATTTCAAGCTGTGCACAATTCCACAAATCAAGCTCCCAATACTCCATTTACTCCTTGGCAGCCTCGCGCTAACATGTTAATTGGATCGTCGTATACGCCAGACAATTGGATTCTTGACAGCGGTGCCACACATCATATCACATCAGATCTTAACAATCTTTCGCTACACCAGCCTTATAACGGTTGCGAAGATGTTCTCATTGCTGATGGTACCAATCTCCCGGTTACACACACGGGTTCAATCTCTTTACCATCTCAAACTCGTCCATTATCATTAGACAAAGTTTTATGTGTTCCAAATATACATAAAAATCTCGTCTCCGTTTACCGTCTATGTAATGCTAATCGTGTCTCCGTGGAATTCTTTCCTACGTGTTTTCAGGTGAAGGATCTCAATACGGGGACCCGTTGCTCCGCGGCAGCAGTAGAGAGGGACTATATCAGTGGCCAACCCCTCGCCCTACGACTCTGTATGCTTCACCAATCCCCAAAACCTCCCTCATCTCATGGCATTCTCGCTTAGGCCATCCATCAACCGCTATTTTAAACACCGTTATTTCAAAATTTTCACTTCCTGTTTCCCTTTCCTCTCCCAAACATATGTCTTGCACCAATTGTTTGCTTAATAAAACACATAAACTTCCTTTTTCTCAATCGTCTATCGTCTCAACAAGACCCCTTGAATATGTGTTTAGTGATGTTTGGACGTCACCCATTCGGTCAATTGATGGTTACAAGTATTACCTAATCCTTGTTGATCACTACACGCGCTATACTTGGATGTATCCTCTCAAGCTAAAATCAGACGTGAAATCGATTTTCGTCGCATTTACTACTTCGGTGGAAAATCGCTTCCAATCTCGAATTGGTACCTTGTTTTACAACTAAATTTCTTTCTGACGGTGTCTTAGATCGATACAAAGCGAGACTCGTCGCAAGAGGTTTTACACAAGAATATGGAATAGATTATGCAGAGACATTTAGTCCAGTAATCAAATCTACCACAATTCGCTTGGTCCTTGAGGTGGCGGTGACTCGTTCATGGCAAATCAAGCAACTTGACGTTAATAATGCTTTTCTTCAAGGTGAGCTCACCGAAGAAGTATACATGTCTCAACCTCCCGGGTTTGTTGACAAGGATAGACCGTCTCATGTGTGTCGTCTCCGCAAACCCATATATGGCCTTATACAAGCTCCCCGAGCATGGTACTTAGCTCTCAAACAACATATTCTTGACATTGGTTTTGTTAATTCGTTGGCGGATGCTTCTCTCTTCATATGTCATCGAGGTAACACATTCACTTATATCTTGGTATAAGTTGATGACATTTTAGTCACCGGAAGTGATTCGAATCAAGTTGAAGCTGTTTTACAATCTCTTGGTGCTCGGTTCTCTATTAAAGATCCGGTTGATCTTCATTATTTTCTTGGAATTGAAGCTATACGGACTACGAAAGGCCTTCATCTAATGCAAAGAAAGTATGTGTCTGATTTGCTTTCCAAACACAACATGCTAGATGCCAAGCCAGTGGCGACACCTTTACCGGCCTCGCCAAAGCTCAAGCTCAATAGTGGTCCTTCTCTACCGGATCCATCTCAATACCGTTCAATCGTTGGCAGCCTGCAATACCTCGCCTTCACGCGACCTGACATTGCCTATGCCGTTAACCGACTCTCTCAATTCATGCATCGTCCTACACTCGATCATTGGAATGCAGCCAAGCGTGTACTCCGCTATCTCGCAGGAACCGTAACTCATGGGATATTTATTCAATCAGATTCTCCGCTCTTGCTACATGCTTTTTCTGATGCAGATTGGGCCGGAGATACTGATGACTATGTCTCGACTAACGCCTATGTTATATACCTTTGACGAAATCCGGTATCTTAGTCTTCAAAGAAACAACGTGGAGTTGCTCGTTCATCGACGGAAGTAGAATATCGAGTTGTCGCTAACACATCCTCTGAAATTTGTTGGCTCTGCTCACTTCTCACAGAACTTGGTCTTACACTTGTCCGCACCGGTAATATATTGTGATAATATTGGTGCTACATACCTTTGTGCCAATCCCGTGTTTCATTCCCGGATGAAACACATAGCGCTTGATTATCATTACATCCGAAATCAGATTCAAGCAGGTATTCTACGCGTCGCACATGTTTCAACAAAGGATCAGCTTGCCGATGCTCTTACCAAGTTGCTTGCACGCCAACCTTTTCAAACAGCATTATCCAAGATTGGAGTGACTAAACTCCCTCCATCTTGAGGGGGCATATTAAGGAAAGAGAATTGATATTCAAATCCCATGATTTCCTCTGTCTAATTCCTACAATCTTCAATTAGTGATCTTTGTAATTATTCTTAGTATCATCTTGTAATTACTCTTCAAGATTCTCTCCTTGTATAAATATGTACGTTAGAAGATGAAGTAATACACAATACATTTTACATTCTTATAACTTATTTACCCATGTCAAGCATAAGATCGTTTCCGAGTCAGCACAACGTGCCATTTACAAAGTGGCGACAGAGTTTGATGCATGCTGTCGTTTCCTTTGTTTGAGTGCGTACAACGTGCTGTTTTAAAATTTGTTTTAGGAAATCATGTCGTTTACCTTGTAGAAAACCTCAGAACGCCATTTGAACATTTCACCAAAGCACGGCACGCCGTTTAATATCTTTACTAGGTGAAATTATTATCCAGGATTCAATATCCGATTCGAAATCCGCTCCGAATCCGCAAACGAAAATTCGGATATCCAGGGCTGGAACCGGACCCAGATAGGAAAATCACAGATCAGTCAAAAACGGATCCGGATCCGGATATCCTGATTTTCAAGTCCGGATAATCCGGATCCGGATCCGGACCCTTTATATATATTAAAAATTAGAAAACTTAAAATTTATGCATAAAAAATAAATTTAAAATCATTTTCGAAATATTTTATTTATTTTTAATAAAATTATATTAATTTTACAAAAAAAATCAATTTTTAATTATTTTAATACAAAAAAAATAAATTAATGTACGACGTTTTTAGTATTTGGACGGATATCCGAAAGTCACAGATCCGGATCCGGATAGTAAAGACACGGATCCAGATATCTTGAAATTGCCCGAATATCCGTCCCACCCCTACTAGCGACTCGCCCGCGTTACGCGAAAGAACTACTTATATTATATATATATGTTTAAGTTTAACACTTCAACATTTGAAAAATATATATTGGTTTTGAATTTTTCTTATAGGCATTATTATTTCCAACCAAATGATATATAGGGAACTAGTTGACTCCCCGTGTTCTACGCGGATTTAACTTATTTTTAGAGTTAACAATTGCTAATGATGTTTAACTTTTTGTTTCTGTTCATTTTTGGTTTGGAGGGTTTTTATTTTTAAAGTTTTCTATGAATAATCCTATATCTCAATTAAAACATATTAGTTTTGGAAATAGTTTCAATTCCTATTTAAAATTTGAATCAGTTTTCAGTTTTTTAAATAAATATAAGTTATGGGTCCATTTTTTAAGCAAAATCATAAAGAATATAAAATATATTAGTTTTGGAAATAGCTTTTTGGTTTGATTTGCATAGGTACGAATATGGTTTAGTGTTGTATATTTAAATGAATTGTTAATAGAAATATAAATTTATTTAATTTGTTTTAAGTAATATTGGAATGTTACTTTATGGATGTTTATGGTTAAGTAAAGCTAAGTGAGTGTCATGTCATAATAAATCTTGCGCTATGTTATAATAAATCTTGAGTCATGTCATAATAAATTTGAAAATCACCTCTCTAATAATATATAGGAGATGTACGTGTTGTGTCATTTTTAAATCTTAAAAATCATGTCGTTTTTATTGTAATGTAATTCGGAAATTCACGCCCGTTTTAGGGGGAAAAAGGCTACAAGCACTCGGAATTTCTAGTAAGTGTGCAAATTCAACCATAAAATTTTTGAGCGTGTTTAAACTACCCGCCCTTAAACATTATTTGAAATTCATACATGCACTTATCAAATTTAAGCCAACTCATACATTTGTTTTAACAAGGTTAAATTGAGCGTTAATGATGATGCTTATTCGGTTGATTAAGCGAGACGACATCGTTTATTATAAATCAGAGACAAATGTTTTGGTAAAACAACGTCGTACATCAATCAAATTCCAAAATCTCTAATTTCTTTCTCTTCCTCGACAAAGTTTCTTCTTCTTCTCCTTCTTTCTCGTTTTCTTCGATTGAAACGTGAAACATTCATATGGGTTCACAATTCGAATGTCTTCCTCATTGAGTTCAATCTCTTCGTCACATTCAAGTTTGTAAATTCATATGTTTGTTGTGTGTGTGTGATATTCGTAATCGGAAAGTGAAAACATATTAATTTACAAACACTACAAAAAAAGAGGTGAATTAGATCATTTCTTTAATACATATGCATTACTTATAATTGATGCAAATAAATTTTACATCACTTAAGAAAATGATTCCGAAAATGGTGATGCAAATAATTTACATCAATTTAAACAAAATCGATGCTAACATGTATCAGTTACAAAAATTGATACTAGATTTTACATCAGTTAATATAAATGATGTTAGTATTTACTACAGTTATGATAATCGATGCTAAGTATTTGTATCAGTTTTAAAACTAATGTTATATTTCCTACCGTAAATAACTGTTAAATTGTAAACATGTTAAAATCAGTAATCATTTGATAAATTATTTTAATAGAAAATTTACTTCAATTTTTTAAAAGATACATCAGGCTGTAAACCAAACTAACACACTTCCAAAAAATCTACGTCAATATTTAATTGTAGATTTATGATTTTAATGTTTATTTAAGTTTATAAATAAAGGATACATGTTAATTATATATACAAGTGATTTCCCATCACTTCTTCTCTTGATTGTGGATGTAGGACATTTTGTTAAAAAGTAATTAAAACATATTGCGTCAATTTTTAATTGATATAACATTTCGTATCATTACAGTAAGTGATGTTAATAAAATTTGATTGTAGCATCAATGTATACATTTGCACCAATTTTATTGAAGTGATGCAAATTAGTTGAGATTTGTATCAACTTTAATTAATCGATGTAAAACCACATATTTTATATCCTATATATATTAATTGAGGAGACTCTAAAAGTTCAAAATCCTAGGTGTCACTCATTGAGACATTCTAAGTTAAAAAATCCTATGTGTCATGCTAAGAGTATTTTGAGGGTTGATTAGCATTCTATTAAAAATTAAATATAATAAGACATTTCTGTATTAATATTGTAAAAACATTACTTTCATTAATTACTTGGTCGGAACAATATTTTCCATATTAAAAAAAAACATTTACTTGCTAACAATCATATGCTTTCCGAAAATATTACATTAATTTTTCTAACGTTTTGTTCTAAGTTGCTTTCCGAAAATAGCTTTCTGAAAATAACGTTTTGTTCTAATTTGCAGAGTTGTTTTTTTCTTCTCTGCAGAACTATCCTTCTGTTTTGTACATATGCTTTGTACTATTGATAATCTCTATTAATGGAGGGAGAGTAGGCACTAGGCAGTGATGACTCGGAATATTCAAGCCCAACTCTCTTCCCTTATTTTGTGAAAATTTTAAAGAACAAAACGTTTATCATTATCTCTCTTAATAAAAGTATAATTCTTACATCATTGTTCATAAGAGAAAAAAAAGTGGAGTCGTGAAAAGAAGAAATACAGTTCTGTTAGAGACATGAATCTGTGGTTTACTATCTAGAAAAATATATTTGAGAACAATGACTATTTTAACTTTGTTTGGAACAAAATTGATAATTTGTTGGTGATTAACATGTCAATGGATTCTGATTTGCCTAACCTGATTCAAGTAGTTAAATGGTGGAAAGAGATAATTAAAGATACAATTTTATTTTGGAATTGAAGATCCAGAAACCAACCAGGAGATATTGTATCAAAATCTAGATTTTGACCTGCGTCAAAACTCTGCATCAAAGAATTCATATACGTTTTTTGGTTTTTAATTGATTTTGCTTTAGTTTGTTGGTTTTTGGTGTTGGTCTTTTCAATAGACGGTTCAAGATCAAATCTTTGAAACTATTTATTGTCTACATATTTTAGATCGAAAATCGTATATTTTTTATCTACTACATATAATATAATCCCGCGCTTAGCGCGGGTCAAAATCTAGTCAGTTATTGATAAGTAATACTAATATAGTATCATTTAATTTTGTGATTCAATTTAAGTGATTCAATTTACCCTTTATTTTGTAGTAAAACTTGATACTACAAGAAAACAGTTAATCTGTGACGGATTTTTGTGACAGTAATTTTCGTCACAAATGATTGCAACGGATATGTGACGAATTTGCGACAAAATAGAAAAACGTAGCACAATCGTCGCACATTTGTGACAAATAATCGCAGTCGTAAAACCGTCACAAATGAGTGACGAAGTTGTGAAGATTTATCTAACGTCACACATTTTGTGACGAACTAGCGACAACAATGAATCTGTTACTCAGTTGTGACACATTTGCTACTGATTAGCTACGCCCAGTTTAATTTTTGTTTTCGTTAATGTGTATTAAAGAACTAGTATTATATACAAACATATATTATTAATGTGTCGACTAAGAATCTAACATCTAAGTTTTAAATTTTCTATTTCAAAAAAAATTATAATTTTCATATTAATCATATATATAAGTGTTATATATGCCATACATGTTATAAATGTTACTACTTTGTAATCTTTGTAAAAAATTTAATTTTTGATAATTGGACATTTAAAATTAAAAATACCTAGATATAATCATTCAAACTAAGATCATAGAAAACTTAATTTAAACCCATAAACTTACCAAATCTAAATTTAAATAATAAACGTTAAGTTGAGTATAAATAAAATATCCTGGGTAATATTTCCTAATTGTTACGATAGTTCAGTGGTATAGTATAAGCGTTAGAGGAGTCGCGATCGAGACTGCCCAGTAGCATTCATGCATTGTTTAAAAACCAAGAAAATATTTCGTCACAAAATCGTCATAAAAGAGTCGCAAAATTGTCAAAGCTAAGTCACCATTTCGATTGGATGTTTTAGAGTATAGGGTTTAACGTACTGTCACAAAATCGTTACAAATTAGTGACGCTTTTGCTACGGATTAGCTACGCCCAATATCATTTTGGTGTTTCAAATGTGAATTCAAGTACTAGGATATTAAACATAAGTATATTAGTCATGAGTGGATTAAGAATTTGACATCTAAGTATTTAAATCTTCTAATTTCAAAAAAAAAAATATATATATGTTCATACCAATCACATAAATCTGATTACAAAGTACTTAGTATAACTTTGTAAACTTAAAAAAATAAATAATTTTTTTATAAATAAATATTATTAGTTCAATTTACCTAAATATAATCATTGACATGCCTCATACTTGATAGAAAACTAAATTTAAACCCATTAACTAACCAATTTCGCATTTAAATGTTTAGGGTTTAGGATTTCAAACTGTGTATATACTTAGCGTCACAAATTCGTAACAAATTTGAAACACTTTTGTGACGAAACCGTGACACTTTTATGTTTTCGATTCCCACCAGAATCTGGTTTTTAAATTAATTGGGCTCCAAATGAAAGTTTGGGCCTCCAATTTTTCCTCTCATTTATTTGCGACGCTTTTGCGACACCCGCATTAAATATATATAAAAATCTGATCCCTGATCTGAAAACCCTAATTTCTGTCTCTCTCTTTCTCTTTCAATTTCTCTCTAAAACACAACTCGATTTCTATCTGATTTTGTCAAAATCAGAGAAATCATTGCATAAATCAGAGAAATCTTTGCTTTTTCATATCTTTTCCTCTCGATTTCGTTTCTTTACCTCTCGATTCAAAACCCTAGATTTGCAATTTCTAGATTTGCAATTTCTTGTCGAATCGAACCCATTTCTTCTCGATTCTTGTCTAGATAATCATGTCGTCAAAAGCAAAAGCACCTGCGAAGCCTAAACCGGCTGTGAAGTCGACCGAAGGCTCTAGAGCCGCGGGTAGAAGAAGCGGTGGAGCCGCCGGAAGAGGAATCGACGATTCTAACGGTAGAGGAAGAGGTGGAGCCGCGGGTAGAGGAAAAGTCACACCTCCTGCTACTAGATCTGGAGGTGGACTTGTCAATGCAGCCACGACTGGTGGTGTGAGAACCAGAGGTGGCATATCCTCTGCTGGTAGAGGAAGAGCCACTGCAAAGGGAAAAGAAATAGCAGAAGATGTTTCCACAACCGCAGATGTCAATGGAGGAGTCCAACCGTCGAGTCATCCTACAACAGCTACATCTGGTGGTGCTCCTAACCGAGGAGTCCAGACGTCAACTTCTGGTGGTGCTCCTAACCGAGGAGTCCAGGCATCGTCATATCCTGAAGCTGCTAGATCTCCAGTCGCTGGTGAAAAAAACCTTAATCAAACCTCACTAGGAGGTTTGACAGCTCGGTCATCTAACTCTTCTAATCCTTTGTCTGAGAACACCACCTCCATCAACAGAAGACAGTTACCGGCTCAGTTTCCTTCATCGTCACAAGGTAGACCTCAATTTCATTCGTCCTCCCAAGGAAGAGCTTAGTTTCCTTCATCCTCACAAGGACAAGGTCAGTTTCATTCGTCCTCGATCCCAAGGAAGAGCTCAGGGACACCAGTTCCTGATTCACAACCCTAGATCTCTGACTTATCCTCACCTTGAAGTGGATAACCAAGAACAAGAAGAAGATAATCCTAACTTCGACTTTAATTATCCAAAGGATGAAGCGCAAGTGAATCCAGATAATCCTGAGCAGCAAGACTTTGAGGCTCTGCTCGATGATCTTCTCAATCTTCGAGGCCAAGAACAGCTCATGTGGTGGTCTGAGCATCCAAGCCCTGACTACGAGTCAATCTGGTAATTTCCTCTCATTTTGTACTTGTTCTGGTTGTACTTATCTGTTTTAATTAATTATGCTTATTTGAGTTTATGTGTTGGCTGATTAGTAATGTTCCCATTAGGGCTTATATTCTGATTAGATGTATATGTGTTGTGTGTATGTGTTCTGATTAGGTATCGTGTTCTGATTAGTAATGTATACTTGGATCAATGTTGTATTACCACTAGAGTTTATGAACTGCATTTCATTTCATTGCTTCTGTTATTAACATTCATTTACAGTATTTAGGAATATGTATACACATTCATATATACATTTATGTACTGGTTCTTACTTTCTTTTGCACTTATTGTATAAGGTTTAACCAGGAAAACGGTGTACTTGGTCGAGTGATTCTCGGGATTGTACGACATAAATTCGATGGAACCTTCTACAGCTGGAGGCGTACGCCTATTCATATATGAGAGTTGTGGTTCAGAACCTTTACGGTAAGTCATATTGTATTATTTCTTTCTACAATTTAGTAACTCCTACCATTTACAACTAACAACTGCTTCCATCTACAGCGGATGTACAACTGGGAGCATGCTCTTACTCCTCTGATCAGGGAGAATTTCTTCAGGATTTTGAAGAACCGGCTCAGATGAATTGTTAGCCAAGCAAGGAACATACCTAGAAGGCCATATTGGATCGGCGAAGATCTCTGGAAAGTAATGTGCGAGTATTGGAAAACTCCAACTGCGATAACGAAGAGTTTTACTGCTTCCTTGTGCCGCAACTCCGACCATAGCGGTCTAGGAGTGGCAAAGCACGTCTCGGGTCAGAAATCTTTCTTGCGAATACAACAAGAGATGGTAAGTTCTCTATCCTTCCATTAGTACTATAAACTGCTTCTAAGATCATTTTTTAAATTTATTTTAACTTACAACTTCTATTTCATTTTTAGGAGGAAGAGTTAAGTCGTCTAGTTTCATGGGGTGAAGTTTTCCAGCGTACACACATCAACTCAGAGGGGTGCTACATTGATGGAAAAGCTCAAGAAATTGGTGAGACATATGACAAGGAAATAGTTGAACTTATTGATGATGGAGACGGCCCAACCAATTCATCTGATGGTTCTCAACGGTCTACTCAATGGACTCTGACCATCGATGAAAAGAACACCATTTTCCTGAAGGTATTTGCTTCTCTCTTCTTGTCTAGTTTATGCTTATCAAATATGAATTTGCAAATTGATGCCTTGGATTGTTTCTACCTATGATTCTTTGTGCTTATCTAAAATTTGTATTGTTTCTGGTTATTGTCTTCTGCCTATTGTTTTAAATTGACATCATTTTCAAAACTGAGAAATTCCTTTGTTCTCTTGATGGTTGATTTGCCTTTTGTTTGTGCTGTGTAATTTTGCTATTTCAGTGTACTGAGACTGACAACAAGGATAACCCATTTGGACTTGGCCAGTTGACTGTGGTTGCAGGTAAAGGAAAGAGGAAAAGGTCTGATAGCTCTTCTTCGTCTCAGCTTGAAGGAATCAAGAGCCAACTTGCTGCTGCTAATGACAAAATAGCTCAGCATGAAAAGCTTCATGTTAAACATGATAAAAAGCTCACGAAAATGGAGAAGTTCATAAAGTTCACGAAGGAATCCGATCCCCACATCAAGACTTACTTTGAAGAAGAAGAAGATGAAGAAGAAGAAGAAGAAGAAGATGAACCCACTGATCCACTGTCCCGTATTGTCGACACAGCACTTGGCCTCGGCACTGGTCCGACCACCGAACTTCCCTAGCTTTATTTCTTCTCTTAAAACTTGTTTCCTTTGAATCGTAAAAAAATTTTCAAAGTTTCTTTTGTTTTGTAAACTTTAAAACAATGCTTTCGGTTTGTTTTCTTTTGGATTTGTAAACTTAATTCTATGCTTTCAGTTTATTGTACATTTATGTTTCTAAATCGTTTTCAGTACAAATTATGTAGTAAAAACAATTGTCTCGTTCACACATTGAGTCACAAATTAGTGACCCTTTTGTAACGAATTCGTCACACTTTTGCAACGCATTTGCGACGATAATATCGGAAATATCTCTTCATACTCGTCGCACATTCGTCGCAATTATGACGCTTCATATTCGTCGCACAGTTGCGACGTAGTTTACTGTCACAAATGAGTCACTAATTTATGACGAACATATCCTTTACATTATAGTCACAAATTTATGACGCATACGTATCGTTGCAAATCCGTCGCATATTTGTGACGATTTTTATTTGTCACCAAAGTGTCGCTAATTTGTGACGGATGTGCGGCGGATGGGATTTACGACGGTTTTTTTGCGACACCCAAAATCCGTCACAAAAGAGTCGCAAAGGCTCATTTTGCGCGCTTTTGTGACGCGTTTGGTCATTGTAAAATGCATGTTTTCTTGTAGTGAAAGAGATAGCAAATGTTACTTCACAAATGCCATTGGAAGTTTGATGCAATAAAAAATGTTTAATCACCAAACTTATCTGATTTTACAAAGAAAAAAGCACTACAATGTATTTAGAAGTCCACATTCGTCACTTGACTCGCACGACACGCCATTCATCCTCACACAAACATGTATATATATACCAACAAACAGTTGCCCTTTTTTTTACTTTTAATTAGCTGAAACACACTAAACCTGGTCCTCGGTTATCTTTACCATGCCCATCAAACCATGAATTTGAATTTGACCAAAGAGATTGGATTCAATGAGGAAGACATTCAAATTGTGAACCCTCATGAATGTTTCAAGTGTCAATCGAAGAAGAAGAAACTTTGTCGAGGAAGAGAACGAAATTAGGGTTTTAAGGGTTTGATGCACGACGTCGTTTAGACAAGTTTTTTTTGTTTGATTAAGAATAAAATGACATCGTCTGGCTTAATCAATCCGACTAAGCAGCTGACTCATCATCATTAACCCTTAATTTATCCCCGTTAAATAAATGTATGAATTACCTTAGATTTGATTAGTGCATGTATGAATTTCAAATAATATTTAAGTGTGGATAGTTTTAAGCAGGCTCAAAATTTCCAGGGTAAAATTTACACACTTGCTAGAAATTCGAGGTTGGTTTAGCCGTTTTTCCGTTTTAGGAGACGATATGCACACTGTTTGTATTTTCAGGCTTTTTTTGGCTGGAGGACTATGGGCCGTAACTTTTTATATCATATTTTTGAAACTCTCATCTCTTGATTATTTAGTGAGTTTATTATGGTTTACTATCAAAATTTTAAAATATAGATTAGTCAATAATGAGATATAGATATACCATTTTTTTTTTGTCACAATATATCATTTTTCTTGATACTTTTTTTTTTGTAGAAGTAGTGATTTTTTTATCGTATAGATTAATTTAAAGATAATGAGTCTACCAATATTACATAATGAAATAAATTTTAACATATGTATAAATATAACTACATTTCTTCTAGTGTTCTATATCACTGTTATTAAAGAAGGATAAAAAATTCTGTGCTGCCTTGTTTGTCTTGGTTTGGTGATGTGGATGTCTTCTTATCTGCGATTGAGGGTTTAATGATTGTCTTCTGATTGGGCCCTCTTCTGTGTATGGTATCTATTCTCGGCATGTTGGGGATTCCAAGGGCTTCTCTATTCCTATGTCGCGGTTGTGCCTGGGTTGATATGTTCTTCATCTTCTGCGGTTGGTCGGTAGTAGGCGTATATTTTTTCTGTTATAATTTTTTCTTGAATAGAATTTGCTTTGTCATTGCTATATTGTTGTTCTTATGATATATACATTTTCCATACATTTTTCATATTCGTTAGTTTGTGTTCCATAATCTGTTTGTTCATAATCAGTTTGAGTTTGTCTATTAAATTAGGTTGTTGTTTTAAATGAGTTTGTCTATTAAGAATCCCTTTAACCAAAGGATGGGAACAAAATTTAAAAATCCTAATGGGGTTCTAAAATTTGGTTAATGCAAAATTTATATTAAATATATTGTTAAGAACTCCTTTAGGACATCCGCATTGGTGACACTGTCATGAATGTCTAAAAACTTTTTAGAATTAAATATATTAAATTTTAGGAACTTTGAGTGTCTAAAAGCAGAAAATGTCCTATATAGAATATTTTTCTGTTTTTAGGCACTCAAAGTTCCTAAAATTTAATATATTTAATTCTTAAAAAATTTTAGACACTCATGACAGTGTCACTAATACGGATGCCCTAAGGGCATGTTCATTGGTGACACCATGGTGTCTTAAGAAGTGTCTTCAGAAGTGTTCTTAAAATATAAAATTAATAAAAATTGAGTAAAGGAAGAGATGATGTTCTTAAAAGGAGTTTTTTTGTCTAAAATAGGATACTTTGGAGAGTGTTCTTAAAAGGAGAGAGAGTAAAATGATGAAAGAGAATATATAACGTTGAGTAAAAGGAAGAAAGAGAAGGTATAAAGTTGAGTAAAAGAAAGAGAGAGAGTGTGTTTTAATAATTTTATATTATAAGAACACTTTTTAAGACACTATGGGTTGCCAATGAACATGGCCTAAGGGGTTCTAAGTAATGGAGATGGTCTAACATTTCCCACCTGTGAAAGCCTTGTAGCAAAAAAAAAAAAAATTACAATGTAATATCGTTTTTTTGAATGAATGTAATTTAATATCCAATCAAAATATACTTTTACAATAAATTTTACCCATGTTTGAAAGTTTATCTAAAAAGAAAAGAGAAAGCAAGCAGCCATTATTACTTGTTCAACCACATGACTAATCTCTATTATTATATCTATTATTTATTTTATGTTTTTGTTATTTTGTTGAATTATATATATCCTGGTGTAAATTTCAATCTCCACATATGATATGGTAAATAGACCATATATCATTTTTTGTAAACTTTTATCTTTATCACTCATAATAAAATACTCAAATTGACATATTCAATAGCGATAATGAAAACTATTATGGTCTAAAACCTCATTTTTATATGTGATATGCTAAACATATGATAATGCGACCATATTTTTTATGTGTGTAAATTTTTATTTCTTATTATATATTTAAAGTAATGGTATTAAAACACTTTCAAAATTTTCTTTTATACTTCTATAAAATTTAAATATAACTTTGAATAAAATTGTATATTCCAAATTTTGTCTTTATTATCTCATTATATATTCCAAAATCTTACCTTATTATCGTATCTTTAGTGAGATGCTTCAATATCTTTTTAGTGAAATAATAAATCCTATTTCTTTTTAGATTACCGACCACTTAACAATCGTTTGACATTCATATTATTTAATTTTTTCTTTCTTTGATTACTAGATGATTCCCCGCGTAATACGCGGATTAAATACTTTTTAATTTTTAAAATTTTTACTAAATAGAAAATGTTGCACTATGGTTTAATGTTGTTAAGATGTTCAATCTTTTATTTTGTTTCAGTTTAAATATTGTGATTTTTTTGGATTTTGAATAATGTATCTAAAGTATTATCAAAATACAATGTATATGATTGTATTAATTAAAACACAAAGTTTTTCTTTTTTATCATTTAGAATCTAATATAAAAATCTTTTAAAAAACCTAATAAAATTCTTTACTTTTTCTTTCTTTGATTATTTGATGTCCTTTATGTATATTTTTATATATATTCATTTTACATATTTCTGATTTTAGAAATCGAATATGTAATTTTTTTTTTGATAATAACATATACTTATTTTAGTAATTTTGTATTGACAACAATAAAATATTCAAATAATTTTAAATGTATTTTTAATCATTTATTGGCTTCCTTTTGTTGTTTATTTAATTAAAAATTTGAGTAGTTATAAGTAGCAATAAATATACACAAACATGAATTAAATGAAATGTAAAATGAAAAATAATTGAAAAAAATATTTTGCCTATGGGGACACATTAGATGGAGAGAAAACTTTGCTATTATATATATAGATATACGTACAAGCAGTGCCGTGCCAAGATTTGTAAAGGCCCGAGGCGAACTAAAAAACAGTGCCTTTTCAATTATGTTTTTAACGGTAGTTTTAAACCATAAAATTAACTAATTGATAAACAGTGATAAATAATGTAACATCCCGAAACCAAAATGTGGATTTTTGTCAGGGGTGTCGATCGACACCAGGTGTGTGTGTCGATTGACACAAATGTTTCAGGTTGTTTTCGGTTTGAATCAATTGATTGGTTTTGTCTTGGTTTATGATTGGAAACCCTAGGGGCTTGTTTAAAAGGATCTTTTGACGTGGAGCAGCCTGGTTTTAAGGTTTGGAGATCAGAATTTCGTGATTGAGAGAGAGAAGAAGGTGTTTGTCTTGCTCAAGGTCTCAATCATTGTTTGAGAGGGCAGAACTGATCCGCGTTGGTAGAGAAGAGGAACAGTCAATCATATCGTGCCTGATCAGTGTGATATTAGGTAGGTATGTTCTTCTGTCTCTTAGCTATCTATAGGAAAAATAGGATTGTCGTTCCAATTTGTAGATTAAGAGTTATGATTGTTTTCCCGTGAGTGGTCTGTTCAGTTTCGGGATTCAATCAGTCTCCTTGGAAAGCATTTTCCCGGCGTGTCAGAGAGAATCAGAGGACGATCTAGATACCATTGGAAAGCCTTGTTGCTCTAGTTTTCAGAAAAGGTTTCCGATCTAAATTCGGAGGTAAGCTCCGATCGTTGTGCCCTTTTTAAGTAAGTACGTCGTTCTGATTCTGAAAATTTGATTTGGGTTTTTGGGGAAACCCTAGTTGCGTGTTCTAGGATTATAGCGGAGGCGTTTCTCGGTATTTGCGTGTGAGATCAGAGGCTGCGTAAGCGGTGAGTCACTCATTTTGCGAAAGTAAAATATTTTAAAATGGTCGCAGTTTAGACGCAAACAAACATATGTAGTTGCAATTTAGTCACATATGTGTGTCTAATTTGTGACCCATATATTAGTCACAAGGCTATACCCTAAACCCTAAACAATTTTGAGGATTCAAATGATTTATATGTTTCTCCAAATAGATTTAGTGGTACTACAAACATGAATTCTTCATTATATAGACTTACACTAAATGAAAATCAATGACATGTTTTCTAATTATCATTTCAAGTTATATTGGATTGGAATTATATGTACTTAGTAATATACATGTCTGGTTTTTAGGTTTGAAAAGAAATTTTTTAAATTTCTTTAATTATATGATAAACATGAAATATCACCTATATATGTATCCTTGGCGTTCCTAATGGGTAGTAGAAATGATTTTGTTGTCACTCTTTTATTGAAATTGTAAATTTCATACTGGTAGTCCCAAAATAGTCGCAATAGAGTCCCAAAATTGAGACTATTGTGGGAGAAGTTCTGCAAAAATAAACGGAAGCAATCGTTCCATAAAAACATGGCAGTCATGACTTTTCATTCCTGCAAACTTTTCACTCGTAATGACTACACAACTGGCTAAATCAGCTACATAGCCATCTGGAAATCTAACGTCATTCTCCACACAATGCAATAAGGCTTCTATTCCTCTTTTCATCAATCTCCAAATGGGAAATGGGGCGTTTTCATTATCATTAACATGTAGTTCTGGCCGAGCACAAAATCTTGCGATATCTTTTCTTGACTTCACGGTATCTTTTGATCTGTTTTTGACATTCATAACAGTATACATGATGTTGTCGAAGAAATTCTTCTCGATATGCATGACGTCAAGACAGTGCCGTAGATTCAAATCTCTCCAGTACGGTAACTCCCAAAAAATGCTTTCTTTATGCCAATTATGTTGAACCCCAAATCCGGCCGGTTTTTTTGTATGTTCATTTCCACCACAGTCAGATGTTTTAGGTGGTTGGAAATGTTGTATACGCTGGTATACTTGTTCACCATTCAATAATGCATGTGGCTCATCGTACAAAGCGTGTTGCCCCTTCAAAAAATTTACTTTATTCTTTCGTAATGGATGCTTCATGGGCAAATATCTTCTGTGACAATCAAACCAACACACCTTCCTACCAGCTGGTAAATAAAAAGCATTTGTGTCAGCCATACAAATGGGACACGCCAATTTTCCATGTGTCGTCCATCCTGACAACATGGCGTATGCTGGAAAATCACTAATCGTCCAGAGTAGAACAGCTCTGAGGATAAAGTTTTGATTTAATGACACATCATATGCCTCTACTCCATAATTCCATAACCCTTGCAACTCCTTGATCAGTGGTTGAAGGAAAACATCAAGACTCCCTCGTGGATGATTTGGACCCGAATTTAATATCGTAAGAAACAGATATTCACTGTTCATGCACATCCCGGGAGGTAAGTTGTACGGTGTCATGATCACAGGCCACAAAGAATGATTTTTCGACATTCCAAAAGGATTAAAACCATCTGTACATAATCCAAGATACACATTCCGAGTTTCTTCCGCAAAACTCGGATACTTTGCATTGAAATTTTTCCACTCTGCTGCATCTGATGGGTGACACATTACTCCGTCTTTTGAGTCGTGCTCTGCATGCCACCTCATTGATGCAGCAGTCTTCTCTGATTGGTACATCCTCTTCAATCTGTTAGTGATAGGTAAATACCACATACGACTGAACGGAACTCTATTCCGCCCTCCCGTACTAGGCATATATCTTGGTTTTCCACAAAACTTACAATGCTCCAACTTCTGGTCTTCCTTCCAGAAAAGCATACAATTATCTATGCATACATCATAAGTACTGAACGGTAATCCTAGCTTTCGCATCAACTTTTCTGTATCGTAGTATGAACCAGTTGCCTCATTAGGCTCAGGTAAATACTCCTTAAACGCTTCCGTTACAGAATCCATGCAAACTTCTGACCAATTATGGTCTACCTTGATGTTCATTAACCGAGAAGCTAATGATAACTGTGAATGACCATCATGACAACCATCATACAATGGTGTATTTGCAGCAGCTAACATGTCATAGAATTGTTTTGCGTCGTGGGTAGGTTCTTCATAAACATGATCATTTCCACTTTGATCGTGTTCATTATAATCATTAAATGGCACAGAACCATGAAATGCATCATGAACCATCCCAGCATAAACATTCTCTACATCATTATTGATTCCTTGATTAACGTTACTAAAATCATCATTCCCATAATGACTAGTAAAATCAACATTTTCGTAATGAGAACTAGTTCCTGCACCAACTACATTGTTGTCTTCTCCATGTTCCGTCCATGCATAATAGTTTCTCATGAACCCCATACTATGTAAATGATTCGAAACAGTTCAAAGATTTCTTAATCTAGAAGAATTTCTACATTTGACACAAGGGCATGGTATCATACCTCCACTGCTTATAGCTATGTCCTGGTTAGATGCAAATTGAATAAATTGTTGGACCCCGAGCATAAATTCTTCTGAGAGATTATCTGTCTGTGTATCGATTCGCTTGTACATCCATTCTCGAGAATTACCATGCCACATTTTTTGTTTTTGTTTTTTTTTTTCTCTCTGATCACTCTTTCTTTCCGTCTTTATTTCGTTCTCTTTCTTTAGGAAATTTTGTGAGTAATATGAGGAAGAAAATTATTGTAAGTGAAATGAGTAGAGTTGCGGTGACTTATATAACCAAAAACATTGCGACTATTTTGCGACCACACTAGAACGGTCACATATTTGAGACTCTTTTGAGTCCCATTTGCGACTAAATGGCAAAAAGTTCGGTCCCGCATAAATTAGGTGGCCGACATGTTTTTATCACATGTGTGGAAGTACTGCTTGGGCTGCCGACATAGCCGTTCCTACTGTTTTACGACTACAAATTAGTCTCAAATTTGGGACTGATTTGCGACGACACTTACAGACCAAATATCTGGTCACACAATAGTCGCTCATAAATGACTATTTTGCGACCACGTTGAGATTGTCGACTTCTAGTCTCAGTATAGTCGCTAATTAGAGACTATAATCCGACCATACTATGTAGTCATTCTTGTGCGACTGTTTTGACACATTATTTGATGTCGTCGCAATTGTGTAGCAAATGGGTCTCAAAATGGTCGCAATATTTTGTGACCAAAAAAACAGTCACAAAATGTAGTACTGTTTTCTTGTAGTGCAGAGGCTGCGTAAGCGGTGAGTCACTCATTTTGCGTTCAAGTCCCGTTTTCCTTGTTTCCTAGGCTAAGGTGAGTGCGTGATCGTGGTTATGGATACGTTTGTTAGGGTTGTGTGATTTTCTCTGATAGAATTGATGTTGTGTTCGCGTATTATCGTTATTAGTGTTGTCGATCGACACCCCTTTGTATCCGTGTTGGTTTGCATTCGGGAATAGAGTGTCGATCGACATCTAGTGGCAATGTCGATCGACACCTTGATGTGAATGCTGTGATTCTGTGTGGTGTGTCGATTGACACCATTTTATGTAATGTTGTTGTTTTGAGATTATTTGTTTTTATCTGATATTTCGAGCAATGTGAACTATTGAATGTGTGTTTAGTAATTGACATTCGTTATCCTTATTATGTAAACAGTAGACGGGATGACCGCTTCACTGAGTATTTGTGATAATACTCGCGCAACTCTTATTTCCATGTGTTGTAGGTAAAGGAAAAGTGTGATCGCAGAATCATGGCGTTAGGAGGAGGATGATAGGGTTTCATGTTATTGTGTTGTTTAGCGAACCTGATTTAGGTTGCTAGTTTTACCTGTTTAGAATCCTGAATTTGAACTGAGTTGGTTGATTTATTGGATTATATTGTTATTGGAATTAAATTGTTTTATTGGTTTAATTGAATTATTGTTTTCTGCTGAGTTTATTGTTGCTGGTTAGCCGTTGCGGATTATTATTTATGGAAATAATAAATTCGGGTT
This sequence comes from Draba incana, assembly GCA_963576765.1. NCBI lineage: Eukaryota > Viridiplantae > Streptophyta > Magnoliopsida > Brassicales > Brassicaceae > Draba > Draba incana. The sequence goes on from OY755208.1 coordinate 21,819,401, forward strand.
AATTAAAAAAAATGTTGGTTGTTTCATATAAAGTCTAAAACCAACAATAAAAATCTGAAATGTTTTTAAAAAAAATATGGCAAAAATAAATTATATTCTATGAACTCTTTGATCAAACTGATAAACAAATTGTCGAACCAACTATTTTTCTATATATATGATAGCCAAGTTATTCAATCTTTCATATAAAATAGGTTTAATCATTTAGCAAAATCAAAAGAAACATGAAACAATAAGTAATATTAATATAATGGACACTAAATAAGCAGTTGGTGTTTGTCATAAAGAGACATGAATATAACAAAAATCGATAGAAAAATTAGAAACAAAATCGATAGAAAAGTTAGAAACAAAATCATACCTCTAACATAATATAATTAATAGGAGAAATTTATTTGAAATACAAAATACAAAAATAATTGGAACAAAAAAACACGTGAAATCAAAATCTGACGAAGACTAACACATTAAAGAAGAATATAGATTTTAGAGTTTTAATTAATAAACAATAATACTCAGAAAGACACAAATAATAGCACTGAAAGAAAATATTATAGGAAAAATTTGGAGTTTCAAACTCTGGTGGGGATATTATGGTAGACTAACTAAATTTTGTATAACCACTATACTATGATTAATATTTGAAAAATCGGGGGCTCTAGCATTTCTAAATTATTTAAGGGCTCTAGGCGAATATTTTTTTCCTAAGCCTATAGGCACAACTCTGCGTACAAGTTAAATTTTATAGGGCTGAATTTTTTTTTTCCAAAATAAAGAATACTCTTAGGGACAGTATTCTTTTGTTTTTTATGTGGTACACCCATGTCAAATAAAGATGGCAGGTGTCTTAATTAAATCTACTTAGTCAGGTGAAGTAAACTTTGATACATCATTATCAAAGGATATCAAGTGGAAATATAATGGGTTTATTTTAGTTCTAAGACGCACCAATGTAATAAAAGTCACAATTGTACGATTCACATGCTGATAATGAAGTTAACGTGGTTTACAAGTTTTTTAAAAAATCTATAATAATGCAAATTTACCAAGATTTAAATTTATACTACTGTATGATAATGACCCATTGAAACGACTTAAACTTGGCTTTGGTTTTTGAAGTAAAACACATTATAAAATATCGTTTCAATAGTTTTCATGATTTGGAACTACGTTTATCGTGTCATAAAATATCTGACAACATAATTCAACCCTTTGATATAACATTAACGTGTCATAGAATCTAAACTGATACCTACTAATTTTGGAATTAACATGAATTTTAAAATTTAATAAAGTCAAAATCAAAATTTATAGATTTTTCAAATTTGATGGCACACATTCATCTGATATGATGTTACATATTAAATTCATAAGAAATGCTTGATTTTCAAACCAAACATTCTGTAACGCCCCGACTGCCCCTCCCATGGCCCTCGTCCTCTCTCAGGCCTGTGGGTCCACACTCCCCGACGGTCGGTGCGTTAGTCTGGGAGGCTCTAAAGTCATGTCTACTAATCCTTCAAATCACCATGCGGTCTTTCCTCGTGTTTTGACCTCACTCACACGGTACTGGAAATGACTTCCCAGTAGGTTACCCATCTTGAAACTACTCCAGCTCAAGCACGCTTAACTATGGAGTTCTCTCTACACTTGTGACCGAAAAGATAAATGCACTTTTGGTGATATAGGTAGCCAAATCAATTCTTTTAAGCCTCTCCGCATATACCGCATATACCACATATGCCCTGAAACTGGGGTGTCACACATTCAAGGATTTACGATTCAAGATGTAACATACATTGAATATGTAATAAGGCGACTCCAATTATAAGTTGGTTAGTTAAACTTATAAAGAAAATACAAAAAAGGAAATAGAGAGAAGAGCTTCATGACTAAAAGGTAGTCCATAAATAGTATAATCTTTTGGAAACCTCTTTAGTCCAATGGTTTGACTAAAGAGTTTATTAATGTTTTTACATCTAGAAGTATGGAGTTCGAGTCCTAAGGAATGCAAATTAATGAAGATGATATTTACAAAAGATTTTCAACGTGGTGCAAGAAGAACCATTCGGAATTGTCCCGCATGTTCAAGATAAAATTGTCCGTTGTATAATCGTTTGTGTAATAGTTCTCATAATTTGTCATAATTCATAAATTTAGACAATTTTAAAAAAATATAATCTCGGAGAAGAGCAATAATGGTGTACCTTATAGTATTGCATGTCTATTTTCATTTTCACTTTTTCTTTCTCTTCTCTTCTCTTTTGTCCTAAACTCTGAATCTATTCAATATGTCATAAACTAAAAGTTTCAACGGGAGATGGGAAGACGTTTCTTTACGTAAATAGACTACTTACTATAGATTTCTTTATTGTCTAATCATCAACTTTTGACAAAAATGTTCCCCAAAGCGAATGATTATTTACTTTTAAAGTTATAGCCATATGCTTATTAATTTACGTACGCAACCTATTAGCATTAGCTCGATTATATTGCCCACCAATTACATGTTCATGTTTATCTATGCGCGTAAACGTATGAACCCAATTTTATCCCTTTAAATCTATAGCATTAGATCATTTGGAGCTATATTCAACTTGTGATGAACTACTGTACAACTATTATATTGCCACTATTGTAATTACGATGGTTTTTTCATTCAATCAATATGCTGAAACTTTGCGATTGCTCACGATACGGTATTTATATTTTGAGTCTTTTAAAAAAATTATAAAAAGAAAATGTACGCACCAATGAACTAAGGGGTGTTCCTTATGTCCGGTTTTATATGAAAAAAAACTAGCTTAATTTGGTAACTATAATATTTTCAAAAGAAAATGTCAGTTTTTTTTGTCTCCGAGTAATCGTCAAAAGTGTTAGCAGCATCTCTTCAAACCATATTGTGCAACAATTCGCGAGACTCAAAACAAAAATGAGATATATTATCGATAACATGAAGTTCGTCCTTATCTAGTTGTAGGTATGGAACCATTGTTTTATTTTTGTGGTTTGTATGTCAATTCTCTTATGTTGTATAACACTTTCCATCCCAATATCAATAAGATACAAAAAGAACTATGATTGTTTTGAAATGATAATCAAAAAGTCATTCATTAAAAATATATAATTTAAAATATATATTCCCAATTTTTTAATTTCTTCGAACTGCATGTAGTTTAACAGACATATTCAATACCATACCATATATACGTTTCTTAAAAAAATAATAATTACAGTGTAGAATAGTGATTTTTATTACTCAATACGGATCACACCAACACATCTATTTCAATATAGCTCGGTACCATATCATACATGACGACACACAGACACAAACATTCTCCATAAAACGTGCGATATTATATGGTAACATCATGAAAAGAAATCGACAACATATAAAAAGTGTAAAACCGACAATTAATTAATGTGCTAATGACCCACGCCGGGGCTAGGGACTGATTGTAGAAGACGGTGAATCTCTGGTAAGTTTTCCGGTACCATACGCTGATCGGGATAATCCTCCGGAGGAGAAGTATGACCTTTATCGCTTGGACCCGAAGGTGGTACATTGCCCTTTGGTAGGGCACTAAGAAACAAACCCTTGCTTGCACCATAAGGCACTAAAACTTTTCTACCTTCAGAAGATTGCGAGACAAAACCTACAATAAAAAGCAGTAAACAAATCATCGAAGTGGAGATACTTGGACGTGCCATTTCGTGTTATTGATTTTCTGATATTATTTTTCAAATATTATTAGTTATTATAGAAGGATATCTTGAGATCTTCTAGATATCCTTCTAGAGTTATGAAGCAAGAAAAGTTGTTGCTTTGTTATTTGGATTTTGTAGTGTGTATTGTGTGAATGAATATTTGATAGAGTGTATATATATATACGAAAATATATAGAGACACAAAGTGGGACTTGGACCTCACTTGGTCAATGGTGATTTGGGTTAGGTACACATGAACTAAATTGGTGTATTTGTATATATGTATACAGTGTTAATGATTATAAATTATGGATCAATGAATATAATTTGTTTGTGCTTTTGTAACTCCAAAAACAGCAAACAAAAAATCTAATCACCTGACAGCTGCTTCTAATTGGTAATCGACAAACATATAAAATGGCAATTCATATTACAATTCCGCTTATAATTTATCAATAGTTTAAGTCTATAAGAATAGTTTAACTGATTTTTATAACACAGTTAAAGAAAGGAAAAAAATACATTTGAATTCTATGGGTCAAAACCTGGACTAATCTCCAAAAACATCTCTTCTCTCTTTTTGGTAACGCATAGTAGATATTATGGGTCAAAATCTAGATTAATCTCCAAAATCAGTAGAAAATTGAAATAATTTTCGTAGATGTTATGTTAGATTCCGTTTCCTGGCCTACACTCACAAGACAAGTCATTATGCTCCACTTGAAAAACCCTTAGGCTACACACACCCTTGGTTTCGTCGTTCCGTTCAATGGATGTCCAATATACGTCTTAGTAAGTTCCTGACTGAGAAAACAAAGAGATGAGAAAATTTAAGAGGCAGTCTTATTTTCTTCACATTCATAATTGAACACTTATTTCTATGCCTCATTATTTGTGTGGTTCATTACGATTGTATATGACTGCTTTTCTTTTGTTGGAGTTTTGTGTGTTTATTATAGCTAAACTTTATCCATGGCACACAATTATACTTTCTAAAAGTACAACTTTGTATATCTCCATTATTGGCGTTCTAGTGAAACATAATAAAAAACCTCAACATTTGTTTTGGGTCAAAATTTTGATATATATCAATATTTACTGAAAATTTCAGCCAATAATACTAATAATAGGGTTTGATTTAGGGGTTCAAAATTGATTTTTCTTGTGTTGCAAAATAACGAAGAAAGACCATTTTAGTAAAGCAGATGTTCGGAGATATAATTTTTAATTGGTTCTTAATTAGGTTTGAAATGACAAAACTAATAGCAAATTTCGTTGATTTTGATTTGGCTCGCTTCGATGTTTTCAGTTATGTTTTTTTTTTTTGTTTTTTTTTGTTTAAATTTCTCATTCATACTGCTACAACATAGAGTTGTATAGAAAGAGGTTACTGAGAGCTATCGATATATTTGATTGAGCAGACTACAAATTAAAACCTGATTATCTTTCTCTCTCTCAATTGTCCCTTATTTTATTGAGACTCCTAATTAACCAGGCTCCTGTTGTAAGTGCGGTTTCGTGATTAGATCGATATATTTGTATGTGCACCAAGATTGTAAGAGCATAAAGAGAAATTGACACAAGTAATCTTTTAACGAGGTTCGTTTCCTAATCCCCGGGACCACATCCAGAATCAATCCACTACAGAAAAGGCCACAACCTACAATTGTGTATGATATCCAACACTACAATGCCTACCATTCTTTTCTACATGAATCAACTTACTATGGAGAGAAGTATCAAGCCCGCAGCTTGAATACCAACCGGACGCACCGGTGCATCACCGTCTTTACACGATTGCCATCTTCATAGACAAACACCAACATGCATATCTTGTTTTCTAATCTCCTCTGGTGGACAACGCCACACACACATGTGTGCCTCTCTCAATGATACCCTAGGCGTGTGAGGTTTCTTGTCACAACCTCTTGGTATTTATCCTCACGTTCCAAAGACTAACCTTAGCCTTGGTCTCCAAGTTTGGTAAGATTTGGTTCCCCAAAACTTTCTTAAATCTCTCTTGATTCTTTCCATATTTTTTCTTCATGTAAAGAATCTTCTAACAATCTTTTGCCTCCTTTTCTCTTTGCTCCAGTCGGCACATAATCTTCAATTAGGTTAAAGCCCAAACTCATTAGGCCCAACTCCTTTGTGCTACTCGAGCTCCTGTTGTACAACAACTGGTACAGGGATTCCTTCTCGTACAGTCACTCCTTCTGGTACATGTACTGCTTCTACGTCCTGCTTCAACTCTGTATCAGCGTCCAGTAAGCCCACTCCGTTTGACACTTGAACTAGTCTGCTGTACTAGTTCATGTAGTACTCTGCACGGTACCGACACTGATACAGTCAGTTGCATCTTCATCTTTCAACTATATTACATTACCTTCTTCTTCCTTAGACGAATACTTCTAGCAACTCATATTCAATTCTAAAACTCATTCAACATACATCTTCACCTGTAACGATTTCACATCATGTCGAACACAAAGTGTTTTGTGAAAAAAAAAATAATAATAAAAAAGACAGAAAGAACACAGTGTTCCCAATTCCCATCGAAGATCGTAACTCAATTCAATGAATTGTATAACACTGAAAGCAAAGACAAGGGCTTAGACCAAATCATTCGAAACAAAAATTACATAGAGAAGCTATCAGCACAAAGCAAAGACAAGGGCTTATATGTTCCAAATGTTCTAGAGCAAACGATAACTTCACACGCGCTAGATCGTCTCGGCAATGCAAAGAGCTCATCGAGGGTTACATAATCCTCTTCCTTGATCTGATCTAAACGGAGTGTAAATTTCTTGAGGACTGTTGATTTAGCCATAAAGTAACGCCCTAGTCTCGTCATATCCGCCAAGTATCTTGCTTTTACTTCAACAAACTCAAGCGATGATAAGACACATTGAGGCACATCAAATTCGTTTAGTACATAGTTACGATCTTCATACCCTTCAAAGTAGAGCAAACAAAAGAAGTAAAGTTAGTATCTGTAACAGTTTCAGAGTCTAATTTTAGTTTAGTTGATTAATAGGAGATATATATACTAACCATGACAAGGGTGTTCAGATTCGGACACCTCTCAAGAAAGAGTAACAAATATTCCCAGGATAGAAACTCCATGTCCTTGACGCTCAAGATAGAAAGATTACGAAATTGGAGAAGTGATGATTCCGATTTCAAGAACTTACGATTGACCTACACAAACAAAGAATACATGGTACAACTTTTCAAAATCAAAAAAAAAAGAATTAGAGAAAAGTTAGATAGATAGTTTACCTGAAGAATGTCAGAAGAGATGGTTAAACCTTTGACACGAGAAAGCAGGTCAAGAAAATAAGGATAGCTTTCGTCGAAATTAATCAAACCATCAAGATTCAATTTAACAATGGAGCTAAAATCATTTATAATGACTCCTTGAATAATGTGACGGTTGAGCTTTAGACTTGAGCCTTGGGGTTTCCATAACAATTGGTGTTATCTGATATCCAGTTTCATATTTGTTAAGACAGAAGCTCAATAGAGACCGAGATGAGATTTTTACTCCATACATGAGGTCAAAAGTTAGGGTTTCTAAAGCAGGGCAGAGTGAGATGAGTATCTCCATACCAAGTTTTTCAACAAACTTTATTTGTTGTAGATCCATGATCTTAAGACAAGGCATAGCAACCGACTCTGGTGGTTTAGGCAAGCTTACGCCATAGAGTTTCAAAGAGACCAATCTCTCACATGATGTATAAATGGTTGGAGGTATCTCAACTCCCTTGTATCTGATGTCAGTGTAACCCACAATATCTAGATGCTGGATATTCTGCTTAAGGTTCGATTGGCAAAGTATACTAGAGCTGGAGCTGGAGCAGGAGCAGGAGCTGGAGCTGGAGCATCAAGCAGCATTAGCATTATGTTATACTGCTCTGATTAACATGCATGATTGGCAGAGCTGTGAGTGATTATATATAAAATTAAGATAAATTATTTTATTATATTATTTATATGTATTTTTATAATTACATAAATAACGTATATTTATTTTTAGTGAAATGCATTGTGTATATATTATATTTTTAAATTATGATAAGACTTTTTTTTAATTTTTTCTAATTTAAATTATATTTAAATGAATTTTTTTTTTATAATATTATTTCAAAATATAGAACAAATAAAATAATGATAAACATGAACTAAAATAACTAAAAGTTTTTATGTATAGAATTTGTTTTGATGTAATCTAAAAATAAATTAGTTTTATAATTTTATTTTGATTTTTTTTAACATATTAGATCTCAATGCTCTGGAAAAGCTCTACTTGAGAGCATTGAGGGCAAGAGCATTTGAGAGCATTAGCAGTGAGTAAATGCTTTGCTTAATGCTCTATTAATTACACGTGATTGGATAGTACTGATGTCTCGAGTTTTAACCCAAAATAAACTGCAAGTGTACAGACAAGAGCAGTAGTATAAGAGGTATCGAATCAACACAGACCAAGGTTACACTATGAATTTATAGGTTCTAAAATAAAGCTAAGATAAATTAAATATTTGGAAATGGTAACGAGCAGGTGCTCAATGCAATAGAGCAGGTGCTTGGAATAAAAATCGGATTAAAAACAGATGATAAAAGCACTAAGCCGAGATGATTCTCCGGTGATTTCGGATACTTAGGTTAAGCATCTATTCAGGGTTTAATTGAACACGGTCTAGAACTCAAACATGAATGTAATATTGCCCCGCTTTCGGCGGCGTATCAATATCTTTGTCTACAACCTAAATACCTAAACTTCCGAGTGGATTTAGTAATGAAGTAAACAAGCCTTAATGCAATGGTTCGATATGTTCACACTCGATGGCAACGATCAATGGCGTTTTGGTTACCACCGAATGCTCATTAATGGTAATTCTAGCAACCTATATCATTTTCGGTGAATATATTAACCTAGAGATCATAGACTAAGTGATCAATTTAGCATAAGCGTTAAGACTTCCTAGAGATGAAGACATAAGATTACCCTATTTGGCTCAACCATCTAAGATCCTAAATCACCATTGAAATCACCCCAACTTAGTTATGAAACTACTCGGACATGGTCAAATCAAATGCAACAATCAATAGATAAGAATTCATAATGGAAAATGGAGAATGAAAGGGGGTTTAGAATTCTTCTCTAGATGATTATTGGATGATGATTCAGAAATGAACAAGAGACTTCAATGGTCGAAGTGATGATTCGGATGATGAAGAACAATTGAAGAACAAATTACTTTTTATTAAAAACGTGAGAAGGAACTCAAAGTCTACTCAATATTTCGTGATACCCCTCTCTCCCCTCTAAAAAGTCTGATAAAAACCTTCTTCAAATACAAGAGAAAGCATTAAAAGCAAAAATATCTTTTTAGGCAAATAAAGGAAACTTGGTAAAAATCCCATTTATGATGAGGATCAATCTTCTCCCTAATGAAAAAGGATTGATGTTGACTCATTAACTTCTGGGAAATCGTGTGGGTCATCAGATGAACTCGGCGGCCACACCTTATTAGGTTTAGGTCTGGTGCTTCGCTGCGAGCAGGTGCTCGCTCGGACCGAGCAGGTGCTCGGCAGAGTGAAAAGTCTTCTTTTTGCTCCATTTCTTCTCCTTTTCTCCATAGAGCTCTAGCAGCTCCAAATTGTGCTCCAAGGCATTTTAGAACCTGAAAAGACATCAAAAGGAAACAAAAAGACTCGAAAAGCAACACAAAACCATGAGTGAATTAGGCTAAAAGCCTAGTATATCAACTCCCCCGGACTTGCCTTTTGCTTGTCCGCAAGCAAACAAGAAGAGTGTAATCCGGAGAAGGGGTTTGAAGGCGGGAGCTCAAATCCAAAAGAAACACTAAAGAGTTCAATATCATGTCCTAATGAGAACTAACTCGATGCACAACAAATCTTACTCAAGAAGCTTTCGCCATACTCATCTCTTATCAAAATATTACTCCAAATCCTTAGACTCAAAAGAAATCATGCAATCAACAAAAATTCAACTCTTTAACATTCATTAATGTGTTTGGTGCGGTCTCACAATTGGAAATTGAATCAATACCATTTGGCTAGGTAGAAGAAGGTTTGAAAATGATATAAAGAGAAGGTTCATATTCTTTTTGGTGGTTAACTCTCAAATGCAAACGTAACATTTAGCAAAAGCAAGAAAGAAAAGAGACAATTTATGCTTACAAGGATAGGAATCCAAAATTCTACCCATTATCCTCTTGTTGCATTCTCTCATCTCTCTTTTCTCACTATCCCATGCTTAACCACTAGCCCTTTTGGCTAAATTTCTCTTTCAAATCTTTTCTCAACCTTACTCTTTTCTTCTTTTCTTTTTGATCAAAACCCTAGGGAATACTCTTTTCTTTGCACTAGCTCTTTCTATCTTAGCATTCTCTAACATATTTTCTTCTCTTTTGATTTTATTCTAAGAGCATGCTAAGCCATCGTTTCCCGTTTCAAACACTTAGAGCTATATATTTTTCTTCTTAATTTCCTTCCCTAGAACTTATTCTTTCTTCTCCTTTTCTTTTCTTTCTTTTCACACTCAACCACAAACCCAAAAATATTCAATAAAGCATTTAACCATTTCGGTTCCATTCCCCACCTAAGACTAGTCTTAGACACAAGAAACTAGTCTATTGGAAACTTTGCCTTGTCGTCTCTAATGCTTGCAAGATTTTGCCAATGCAACACAAAGAAAAAGGCCTCACTCAAAGAACATATGCAAGGGCTTGAACAAAATGGTCGGGTTTAAAAGGTGTGGTACTATCCTCATCTAAAAGATGAACTTAGATCGAGATAGCCATTCAAATCAAGATAAGAGTGGTAAAAATAAGGCAAACATGATTTGAATGTCAAGTGTTTATCCATAGTTATGATTCAAAGTCCAAAAGTGAGAGAGATTAGTCAAGATTAAGTTCAAGTTGATAGAGTCGAATCTAGATCATGCAAGTTTCTAATGAGATGGGATTTTCAAAGAAATAAGATCCAAGTATGGATGAGCCTCTACTTCATGATTGTTAAAGCATCGAAAAAGTTCTAACGAGGGCATATCATTGAATCCTAAAATGAGACTTTACCAGGAAATTTCATCATTGTTCCCTATGCAAAAATGCAAATGCATTCCTAAAATGTTCTAGACTCAATCCTTTTTTTTTTTTTTTTTTTTTTTTTGAAGAACAAAATAGACAATTAAAAATCAGACTCAATGAAAACTCAAATAACTAACCGCTCCCCCGGACTTAAATCACACCGTCTCTGGTGTGAAAAAGTTCAAAAGATCGGCGACTCAAAGCAAGAAATAAAATCAAAGCAAATATGGATTAAACAATGGTAGTAGAAGGTGAAAGAAGATATCACCCGGAAGTAACGTCGTCCTCGTCATCCGCTGTTCTCCTCTTCCTTCTGGCTGGCTGACCCAAGCAGGTGCTCGAATGCGTACGAGCAGGTGCTCGTTGAATTTTTTTTTTTTTTTTTTTTTTTTTTTTCAAAACCTGAAAACTCAAAACTTAAAACCAAAGTTAGTAGAAAAAAGAATCAAATTGAAAAAGGTTAGAAAATGTACCGGTGGGTTGCCTCCCACCAAGCGCTTGTTTTAAGTCGTTAGCTCGACTTTGTAGACCGTTTAGGCGTGGGCAGAATCTATGTGATGATTAGAGACTTTCTTGTTCGGGTCAGGGCTCGGTGGAGGTGGGTTAAGGCATGGTCGATTTGCTCTTTGATCACTTATATTCAGTTGCAGAACCTTGCTTAGCATACTATCCATAGCTGCTTGACCCTTTTCCTTAAATACCGGAGTAACGATAGCTTTGACCTTAGAGAAAGGCCTAGACATGCCTTTGCTCTTTAGCTTGTACTCAATGGTGTCTCCAACACATCTCTGCGGTGTCAAGGTTATATGCAAACCTATAGCATTCTTCTCGTGCTTTGGTTTGTCCCGCTTGTTGACTTCCTTGGGTTTCCTTTCATAAGAACGAGTGTCTCCATCCAGGACTTCATTAACCTCATTCTTATTACAAAGTGCTGCAGCTAGCAGGACACTTATCCTTCCTGTTACATCGTCTATGGCAACACAAGAGCCATACTTGTCGCCATCCGAAGTGGCGTTGTAGGAGATCCGCTTGTCGATGTTAGAGAGAACTATCTTTCTGTTTGGTAAGTCAACAACTGCACCTGCTGTCGCAAGGAAAGGTCTCCCCAGAATCAAAGGCATGTATGAACCATTGTTCATCTCCACAACTTGGAAATCAGTCGGGATCAAGCAATCCCCAATCTGGACATCTAAATTCCCAATGAATCCTTGCGAAGTTGTTACCGAGGCATCCGCAAACCTAATAGACATCTGAGAAGTCTGGATATCAACAATACCTAAAGATTCTGCAATATCCCTTGACATGAGGTTAACACTAGATCCAGAATCACATAAAGAATCCTCAAAATCAACTCCAAAGATAAAACATGGAACAACAAACTTACCTGGATCCTCTAGCTTATGCAGTTTCCTCAATAATGGTTTCTGAGTGTTACCTGGAGTGACATCTATGCTTTGACTCTGAGGATCCGTAGCTGGTTCAAATGGGATCGATCGATCTGGCTCCTCCGCAGGAATCAATGCAACCTTTTTCGCAGAACCTGACGCTTTACTCTGAGACATAGAAGCAACTTGTGAATCAAGAAAGTCAACCTGACAAGTTAAACTCTCTAGTTTACAGCTGAGTTCATTGTTCATGACGTTTATCTTGTCGTCAAGAGAGGTTATCTTCTCATTCACTTCCCGTGCACTCTTGCTTTGCCCATCTAAAATCTGCTGCATCATGAGCTCAAGTCTATTCTCTTGAAGTGGTGGTGCTTGATGTTCTCTACTCTGATTGGGTCCTTGGTCCTCGACAAAGTTGACATACGCACGTGGGTAAAGAACCTTGGGTGCGTAAACTCTTTCTGGAGAAATTTCTGAAGATTTGGCATGAGCATCCTGGCGAGCAGGTGCTCGCTCCAAATCGAGCAGGTGCTCGGTTACGTGCTCCTTACCTTTTCTGTGGGTGCTAGGGATTCCACTAGTGATTTCTACAGCATTGGCATACCCATTCTTAGGATTCATCTCCCCTTTCCTTGGAAGGTTTCCAGTTGCTCTCTTAGTCGCCTCAGCAGTTTGAGCAACTTGTGTATCCAATTTCTTCACATGCGCGGTAACAGCCTCGTACTTTGCATTCAGATCATCGTACATGTAATCCACCTTGCCATTAATCTCAGTGGACGCCTTCTGTTGGGTACCCATCAGTTGCAGCATGAGACTCTTCAACTCATCCTGAGATGTAGGCGCAAAAGTAGCTTGTTGTGGCCCAGCGAATTGTTGTTGGCTCACTCCTTGGAAACGATTCTGATTCTGGTTAGGTACGAACTGATTCCCCTGAGTGTTGCTGGAGTAGAACTTCTGAAATCCTTGACCGTGTGAGCTCTGATAATTGGGGTTGAACCCATGGTTTTGGTATCCTTGACCATTCACAAAGTTAACCTCTTGTACTTCGGCGACCTCATAACCTTCAAACTCTTGAGAAATAGGAGCAGCCCCATTCTCTTCCACAGATTTTACCGGTCTCTGGTTCTCACGTAAAAGTAGATTCACCTTTGCTGTCAGCTCATCAATCTTCTGAGTGTCCATACTATAGACTTTCCTGGACCTATCGTACTCAGGAGCCTTGTTGCTAGAGCTTAAAGCAAGGTTCTCAATCAGCTCAAAAGCACCATCTCTAGTCTTGGTCATAAAGTTGCCATTACTCGCAGCATTTAGGGCATTCCGATAATCCCATTCGACTCCATCGTAGAATATTCCAAGAATCTGCTCATCTTTGAAACCGTGATGAGGACATTCCCTACGGTATTCCTTGAGTCTTTCCCAAGCTTCACAGAAAGCTTCTCCAGAATGTTGCTGAAAAGACGAGATCTTGTTCCTCAAAGACGTTGTCTTGGACTTGGTGTAGAAATGGTCCAAGAACGCATCTCTAACCTCATCCCAAGTCTTCAAGGAACCAGCAGGTAAAGACTTCAACCACCTAGAAGCCTTGTCCGAGAGTGAGAATGGAAACAGCTTACACTTCAGAAACTCACTCGGCACTCCATTAGACCCCGTAGTGCTGCAAATTTCCTCGAAATTCTCGATGTGATCCATCGGTATCTCAGCCGGTAATCCATGGAACAAGTGCTGTTTCACCAAAGAGATCATCTGAGGCTTGATCTCATAATCCTGCCTCTGAATAGTTGGGATTACAATGGCTGAACGGTTCTGATAGAAAGCATGGGGATTATCCGTATCCCCTATACCCGGCTGAGCTTGCGGCTGATGTTGTTGTAACTGGGCAATCTGATCTCTCAACAACTGTAGCTGAACATTCATTTCCTGATCAGCCATAATTTCTGTGCGAGCAGGTGCTCGTTCGGTTTGAGCAGGTGCTCGGCGGCGATTCTGACGTTCGAGACGAGCTAACTCTTCGTTCGTATGACTGACTAAATCTTCGTTCAGATTTCTCCTCGTTCTTCTACTGGTCATACACCTGAAACATAACAAAAACAAAAACAAAAAACAAAATTAGCAAAATTCTTAGACTATAAATAAAACCAAAATTCAAAGGTAACGCTATTGGTCCCCGGCAACGGCGCCAAAAACTTGATGTCTCGAGTTTTAACCCAAAATAAACTGCAAGTGTACAGAAAGGAGCAGTAGTATAAGAGGTATCGAATCCACAGAGACCAAGGTTACACTATGAATTTATAGGTTCTAAAATAAAGCTAAGATAAATTAAATAGTTGGAAATGGTAACGAGCAGGTGCTCAATGCAATAGAGCAGGTGCTTGGAATAAAAATCGGATTAAAAACAGATGATAAAAGCACTAAGCCGAGATGATTCTCCGGTGATTTCGGATACTTAGGTTGAGCATCTATTCAGGGTTTAATTGAACACGGTCTAGAACTCAAACATGAATGTAATATTGCCCCACTTTCGGCGGCGTATCAATATCTTTGTCTACAACCTAAATACCTAAACTTCCGAGTGGATTTAGTAATGAAGTAAACAAGCCTTAATGCAATGGTTCGATATGTTCACACTCGATGGCAACGATCAATGGCGTTTTGGTTACCACCGAATGCTCATCAATGGTAATTCTAGCAACCTATATCATTTTCGGTGAATAGATTAACCTAGAGATCATAGACTAAGTGATCAATTTAGCCTAAGCGTTAAGACTTCCTAGAGATGAAGACATAAGATTACCCTATTTGGCTCAACCATCTAAGATCCTAAATCACCATTGAAATCACCCCAACTTAGTTATGAAACTACTCGGACATGGTCAAATCAAATGCAACAATCAATAGATAAGAATTCATAATGGAAAATGGAGAATGAAAGGGGGTTTAGAATTCTTCTCTAGATGATTATTGGATGATGATTCGGAAATGAACAAGAGACTTCAATGGTCGAAGTGATGATTCGGATGATGAAGAACAATTGAAGAACAAATTACTTTTTATTAAAAACGTGAGAAGGAACTCAAAGTCTACTCAATATTTCGTGATACCCCTCTCTCCCCTCTAAAAAGTCTGATAAAAACCTTCTTCAAATACAAGAGAAAGCATTAAAAGCAAAAATATCTTTTTAGGCAAATAAAGGAAACTTGGTAAAAATCCCATTTATGATGAGGATCAATCTTCTCCCTAATGAAAAAGGATTGATGTTGACTCATTAACTTCTGGGAAATCGTGTGGGTCATCAGATGAACTCGGCGGCCACACCTTATTAGGTTTAGGTCTGGTGCTTCGCTGCGAGCAGGTGCTCGCTCGGACCGAGCAGGTGCTCGCTCGGACCGAGCAGGTGCTCGGCAGAGTGAAAAGTCTTCTTTTTGCTCCATTTCTTCTCCTTTTCTCCATAGAGCTCCAGCAGCTCCAAATTGTGCTCCAAGGCATTTTAGAACCTGAAAAGACATCAAAAGGAAACAAAAAGACTCGAAAAGCAACACAAAACCATGAGTGAATTAGGCTAAAAACCTAGTATATCAAGTACAGAGCATAATGCTCCTTTAAATGCTCTGCCAATCAAACCCTAAATCAAACTGTCTATAGACTTCTCAACTCTCGAATCATACTGATAATATTCAACATACTTGAGCTTAACTCTATTCTACGAATTTGTTGACAAAATCGTATCTACTAGCATCATCTTTAGAGCCATTAAACTCCAAATTCAGTCCAGGCACAGATTGCCAAAGGTTTCTCCATCTGCGGCATAAGACGCTAGTCTTGATCACATCTTTGGTGGGAAGATTGAAAAGTATCTCACAAAGCAAAGAGTTTGGTAATTGGTTAATCATATCTTCTTCTTCTTCTTCTTCTCTCGTGATTTTATTATCACCAAGAGGTTTCTCCTCAAACTTCATCTATATCTAGATGCTGCTTCGTGAAATAAGAATGGAAAAGACAAACACAGAGCTCTTGAAAAGGAAAAATCAAGACTCAGATAATCAGGAAAGAGATCGAGTGTTGAACAAAGAACCACAATCCGATCACCTGCCTGCTAAATATAAGGAAAATTGAGAAGGTTTTGGGAAACATATATAAAGGCAACTTTTTTTAGATTTTTAAGAGATCCAAATCCTATAATAACTGAGATTTGTTATCTTCATGAACATATTTTATCCTCCAATTCCCAAAAACAAAAGGAAATACTGTATTATATTATATCACCAATAAGGAAATAATTGTTCTCTTTTCTTGTTCTCTTCAATAACAATAAAGTAATTTTCTGAATTGAGAACACATAGTCTGCCACTTCTCAAGATTTTATTCAATCAAAACTGAAAGAAACAGCCATCAACATTTGTTACATATGATTGAGCAGAACACAAATTAAACCTGAGTTTTTTCTGCCTTTATAGAGACTCCTACGGAGAAAATGATCTCACTCACATATACAAACACACAATAGTGGTCTGAAATGTATAAAAAAGTTAACTAATGGCCGGAAACAATTTTTGATTTCTTTGTAGATCATTGGATATAAAAAACCGGGTTGATAAGACACATCCCCGTAGAGAGCTTCTTGATCCATTACTCAATTACTCCATGACAACTTGACACCTCGTAGAACTTCTTGGAATCAATGTGATTTCGTCGATGATGTTACAGAAACTCCGACTTAGTGTTAGTTTTTTGAGAGCTGCACCTTTCTCTAGAAAATACTTTTCTAATTTCATCTTACTCGGTGTTCCTGCGAGTGGTCTCCCTTCCTCTTGCATGAGGACAGAGTATGGTGTCTTCAGGTGAACAAACTCAAGGGATGATAGGAAACATTGTGGCACAGATGAAAGATCAGCTGGTTCTGTCTCTGGAAGGCAATCAAATTCCTAATAACCGAGGAAAGTTTGAGTTTTCGTTATTAAAAATCTTTATGCAAATTACATGGGAGCATGAGCAAATGAAACTCACCAGAACGACAGAGTGTAGAATTGGACAGCTCCCAAGGAATGTTGGCAACAGTTCCCACGAAGTGCCTCGGAAGTAAGCATGCAACCGAGATAAGTTAGAGAATTGAGGTAGCTGTTCCATTTTGGAGTAATCCTGAATAACCTGTGCAGCGAGAAACAAAAGGAAACATGGGTTCACTTCACTCATGTCAGAAAGAAATTGCGTAAGCTTAATGTAATTGGATATACCTCTAGAGTGTCAGCAGCGATGGTCATGTCGCTGACTGTAGATAACCCGGCAAGAAATTTACCAAGCATGGCTATCTTGGAAGAATCGTCTGGCTCCAATGGCTCATTATACTCCACATTAAAGAGAACATTAATGTCTACCTTTGCAGAGGGACCAATACTGTGTATTATAAAGCTATCAGATCGGTGGTCGCTGAGAATCATAGACTCAAGTCTTGGAGCATCGATTGCGACAACATGATCATGACTTTCGTAACGCTCACATTCTATTTTAAAGCTTTTAAGTGACTTGGAACGCACACACACAACTTCTAGACAATCATTGGGATCACGGGTTATCGTTAACTCTTTGAGAACAGGACAGCTTGAAATTAGAGTCTCTAGTGTTGAATCAGCATCATACCTGACCATATCTAATTGCATACTCTTGACACAAGGCAACGAAACAGATTCGGGATGATTCAAGACTACGCGGTAGAGGTTTAAGGTCACTAATCTCTCACATGAATAGAGAGATAGAGGCATCTTAACTAACTCATCCTCATCATCAACCTCATTACGAATATCAAGATGACAAATTCTACGCCTAATCACGGAATTGATCCAAGACTCGAAACGAGAGGCATGGTGCATAAACCTCATAGATCAACTTGAATCTATTCAAATGTTGCTCATTTTCAGAACCCAGAAACCTATCTAGGAAACCCACAAAGTCATCATCATCTTGGAAGTTATTGGAGTCTATGTCCAATGAAGGAACAAGAAACCAGAGCTTTCTCCATCGTTTCGATAAAATGCTAGTGCAAACAGATTCCTTTGTGGACAAATCCGAGAGTATCTGACATAACAACGAATCAGGTAAATTACTTATCTTGTCGGAGTTCCTTTGATTCTCTTTGACAGAGGTTTCATCATCCATGTCTTAAAACCCTGAAATTTGTTTCCTCAAATCGAATAGCAAAGTTAGCTAAAAAAGTCAACTCAAGATTTGAAGATAAAATCAAACTTGAATAAGCTGCTGAAATTACCTTGGGACTGTTTTGATCCACCGGGCACCGGAAGAGATGACGTCGAGGCAATTCGCCGGCGGAAAAGCAGAGTCTGCACGGAAATCGTTTGCTTTTTTTGGGGACAATTTCGAAGAATTGGACCAAACAAAAAGAGAGTCAAATTTCGAAGTCAATACCCATCTAGTGATGGGCATTCGATTGTATGCTTCGGCTTCGGTTCGGTTGCCTTGTTATTCGGTTGTTCGGATTTAGATAAAAAAAAAAAAAAAAGTTTCATCCTCTATGTATTAATGAAAAAGCATTTTAGGCTAATTTTGCTTAGATGTCATCCCTACAAATTTTTTTACCATTTTTCTTTTTAATTTATTTAATTTAACTATACTCATTATCAAACACAACATTTTCCAAATATACTCGAAATTCAATTGCCAAACACACTTGAATATTTATATACTTACCACAAATAATTAATTTCAAAATTTAATACATTAAATAATAAATTTGTAGACTTGCCACAATTGGATATAAAATTTAACAAAAGTAAAATAAATAAATTTTTATTTTTGTTTGAAATTTATAATTGAATAAATATATATATATATATATATATAATTTAACTTGGAAAATAATTTTTCAACATATATTTTAACAATAATTAATACATTACTACACATTTACGATTAAAAAGAATTATTCAGTTATTTTCAAAATATATGAGTTAGCAATTAAAAGTCTGATACATACATAAAAGATATTTGTAACACCCCGACCGCCCCTCCAATGGGCCCGTGGGCCCACCATGTCTGACGGTCAGTGCGTTAGTCCGGGAAGCTCGAAAGTCTTGTTTACTGATCCTGCAAATTACCACGCGATCTTTTCCCGTGTTTTGACCTTACTCACACGGTACTGGAAATGACTTCTCCAGCTCAAACACGCTTAACTCTGGAGTTCTCTCAAGACCTGTGACCGAAAAGATAAGTGCACTTTGGTGATATAGGTAGCCAAATCAATTCTTTTAAGTCACTCCGCATATACCGAATATACCATATATGCCCTGAAACTGGGTGTCACAATCACCCCCACTAACAGATCGCAACGTCCTCGTTGCGCATATCAAGATCGTTACCCCGACAAACTGACTCACACAATAATCAGGGCTCGCTCTGATATCACTGTGTGAGTCACTTTAACGACTCGGGCAGAACTAACACATTTTATGGATTTGAGGACGAATCCCATTTAAGTGGGGGAGAATTATCACGACCGTATCCCATGATTTTAAAAAAATATTGTTCGGGAATTGTTTGGAGCAAGAATGCAAAATGGATCAAATGATTGAAACCATTCAAAAGATTTGAATGAATTTGGGTCACTAAATGTGTTAATTTTCTAAAGGCTTAAGCCCATCATGCTCATAATCCCATCAAAAACCCTAATATGTCTCCATATCTATTTAAAGGTTGAGTATGTGAGAATTAGTGGCCAAGTTTGTTGATGCAGCGAAGCCCTGCTTGTTTTACTTTTTACCTTGTGAATCCTAGCCACCGCCGCCGTCTTGAGAAACGTTTTCCAGATGAACCGTATGGAACTGCGTGACGATTTATATATCCATAGAAAGCCCCGAGTCTCATCTTTCTAAGTGGTGGCAGAGAATCTGTCTAAAAGAGAAGAAAAGAGAAAGACTTGTTCTTTATCATTAATGTGGCTAAGGTGATGGTGAGATCTACATTACTTTAGTATTAGCTAGAAATACGTGTTCTTTCATGCTAAGTCTAGGAATGGAATGTTTGATAGTTGTTGGTCTTTTATGCTAAGTTTAGGATTGAAATGATTGATGTTTGTTGATTGCTACGTGTAGTTAGTAATGATTACTTGATGTTGTGGAAATTGTTTCGTAAAGTTATATTGTGTTAAGTAAAGAAATAATGTTAGAGATTAAATGATTGTTTGAGATTGTTAGAATATTATAGTTCTACGGACGATCGCGTATGTAAGCTCGTTGTAGATCCATTAGGTCATAGTTGGGCCAGTGACGGGGAGGACAGACCCAAAACAGTAGAAAGGGGTTGGCTCCGCCGTAAGTAAATATGTAAAAAAAATATAAAAAAAAAGAATGAGAAAGAAAAGTAAAGAATGTGAAAAGAAAAGAAAGAAAGAAAAGTAAGAATACGAAAAGAAAAGATGTGAAGTGTTTAAGTAAGAGATAATGGATAAGTAAATATTATAGAAATGTTAAATATGAATTGTGTGACTGCTAGTAATAAGTATTTTTTAGTTTAGTGTGTCTGACCGATTATTATTTTCGAGTATTAAAGTTTATGCGGGTGACATCCTCACTGAATAAGTTGGTATTTACCTCCCATTTTCCCCTTTTTAGTGTGTGCAAGTTTATTATTTGTTGTACAAGTTAGGGCACGAGACCTAGGGCTCAAAGTGATCGGGGAACGGGGCATCACAATATTAAAATTAAAACTTTGTGAGTAAATTAGATTAAATACTATAAGATAAAAAAAAAATAGCTATCTAATTCAAAAAATATAATATGTTGAAACAAATTAATAAGTTTTAGTAATTGTTGGTTACATCGGTTTAAATTTTTATAATAGAATTCGTTTAGGGATATTTGGTATATTAATTTATGTGTCCATTTGGATTATTATATGTTTTGGTTCGGGTTTGAATGGAATTATAATTTGGTTCGGTTTATGCATTTTTTTTCCTAGGTAGAACACATTCCTATACAAAATAATCACAAATTCAAATATACACAATTAGTTTTTACATATTCATTTTACTTTACAATTTTTTAATGAGGAATAAGATGATGTTGATGAACTCAAAAATTTTCAACAACTCAGCAAAAGTATATATGCACAATTCTTTTCATATGATAATTTGTTGCCTAATAATATCTACAATTATATAGCAGTATCTACATTTAAATGTAATCAAACCATTTTATTAATGGTTGCAATTAAACTCTTGTACAACACGGGTACTATCCTAGTATAAGTTAAACTCTTACCATATGTAGCCTTTTGATATATGGAACCATCATTCATATGAACCAACTTAGCTTCAATGGTTTGAATAAGAAAAAATAAATTCTGAAACTATATATATTACTCCACAATGCTCTTGGTATCGTCTCGTAGCGTACATTTACTCTTGTTTGCATAGATCATGTTTTAGGCTTACGAAGATCCTTTAATTTCCTGCAAAACGAAATTACAGTCAAACTAATTGCTTATTATTCAATAATATCAAAATCAGTGTTATACTGAAATAGTGGGATATATTAATTTCTAACTTGGTATTTTCTTGTCGTCTTGTTGAGCATCCTGCAGAAATTGGAGATATTGATCAAGCACTTCCATTGCGTTTCTACTTTTGATCATCTTCCAGAAGTTTCATGGCTTCCCTCTCGCATGACAATCTGAACATAAGCCTCTTTATTTGCCTGGTACTTCGCCTCGACAGCGCTGGCTCAAAAGTTTTAGGGGCCCTAGGCAAACAAAAAAATTGGCCTAGATTTTTGTAATTATTTTTATTTTTTAGTTAATCTATAAATTGTATTATGAAAACAAGAAAAAAAAATGCATTGTCAAAAAAATTATGGACTTTTTTTCAAATTTTAAAAATATTTTTTTCTTTTTCTTATGATTTTTTTTTTGGCCCTTAATTTATGGGACACGGGATGGGATCCCAGGTCGTGGCACCCCTTGTCCTCCTAGTAGAGCCAGCACTGCACCTCGTAAGGCTTCTTCTCTTCTGCATTTAGAGTGTTCCACCTCTCATCATGTTTGAAGTCATAATATGGGTTTTGCTTCCTTACTTCATTCCAGTTCTCTTTTCACCACAAGATGTATGGTCTCGTTGGTCTCTATATTTCAGCAAAATCTTGTTTCCCTTCTTTTCATCTTCACTTTGTACTAAAGATTGACCAAAAACAAAAAATTTGAGGAGAAACATAAATATTCCCAAATTAATCATCAAAATAACATCTATTATCTTAAGAGGATCATTTGCCTAGTAGACTCTTAAATATTCTTCCCTAATTTCTCACTCACCTGATGTTTGTCCATCGCATGCTAGAGCAATGTGTTTAAAGGAGTGTGATTCATATATCTCATCTTATACTATATTGGTTTTTTCCACGTTTGATGTCGACCCATCTACCATAACCTACAAGTACAACGAATGTATAAGAGAAGTAATGTAGGCGGAAGCTTCAAGGGATAGGGTTTGAGAGACTTCCTCTCAGGGCTTTCGTAGAAGCTCTTGGATTTGTAAAACCTCTTTAAATCTTTCGATTAATCAAAATATCAATAAATTGAATACAAAAGGAAGCCTAAGAATGTTATTTATAATAAAGCATAAAACCCTAATATTCCTTAAAATATTCTAGAAGATAGTAAATAATTATATAATAAATGATAATACTTGAAAATATTCCAAATATCTCGCTACATCAAGAAGATTCTTGAAATTGACAATCAAGCAATCGAAAGGAATAAAACTCAAGTGGCAATAAGTACATAGTTACGAAAATCAAAAGGAAAAGAATTCAAGGGAGTCATTAGTAACACTATATAAAATCTAGTTAGGAACACAACTTTTTTTCCATTAAGAAATTTAAAATGCATTTAGCAAAATCTTTGAAGAAAGCTTAAGGCGATTCCCAAATTTGTCTAAGACAGTAAGACCATATTTGAATGCTTTGATTAGAACCAATAGAAACCCAAAACCAAAACACCAAAACCTAGCGCTCTTTATATGCCTATTTATATAGCATTCTTACCCAAAACCCATATCAACGTGAGGAATTATAATACTTCACAAACCTCTAGCCTTATAAGTTCCAAATTTTAGAGGAAAATAAACGAATTGAAACACTGAAACTTTTATCATCAAATTTCGAGACGCATCTTAAGAGAAGGGAGAGCTGTTTGTGTACTGGCCTCGATTGTATCCTGAGACAATTGGATTTTGATCAGCCCATCAAGCACACATTTCTCTTGTTGGCGCATTCAATTGCTATGATTTGACCTTTAATTTTGTATCATAATCATCCGTGGAGTACAATCAAAGGTTAGATAGATGATGGTGGAAAAATCATAAGGGAACCAAAAGAGAGACAACAAAACATGTATAGGTGATTGGAGCCACAGAGCAAATTAGTTTGTTGCGGTTTATATAATAGATGAGATTCAAAGAAGGAAGAAGCATGACTGAAGTTTTGTGAGACGACTAAGGTGGTACGGGGGAGGAGAGAAAAAGTGAAGGCTCATTAAACCTAACATTGAATGTGAAGAGGAACAGTCAAGAAACGGAAAAAGTTCAGAACCCAATCGCCAAAACTTTACTTTTCTCTACGCCACGTGTCAATCAAGTAGAAAGCCACATGTTCTCTCTTGGAGAGTGATGACCAAGTTTTATATTAAAACTAGATTTTACACCCACGCTACGCGTGGGTTTTTTTTAATCAGAGAGTTTAATATATTTTGGCTTGCTGATTGTTAAACCGATAACTCCATCACCATTAACCAGTGCCCCGTCGTCGTGGTCATCCGAGCACACCTCCTTCATCAATGTCACTGTCTTTGTATCTTTGTCCAATCACCATCTTCTCTCCTCTAGTTTGAGGGAGAGAATGAGACGAATAGTATGACAATCGAATCAGAAATCACGGGTATATCCACACATGTAACATCCAAATATCTCCAATGGATCAGCAAAGCCTCATCGTCATTGTCATTTACTCTAAAATAAATATACCAAACACGTTAGCTACACGAAATAGAAGTTACAACAAACTTACAAAATTATATTTGGCGAACTAAATTAATATTAAAAGAAATACAACAAAAATATTGAAACGAAGAGGGATACTTACACGACAATTACTTGGAATTAATATTATGGTTCCAGGGTTTCCATAAAGAAAGAGAGAAAACAGACCAAAGTATCATCTTCTCAAATCTTGTTCATGATTGCCTTCAAAGCGATTCTGAGTCACAGGCATCCATAGTATCAATTGAACTGGTGATTCCAAATTGAATGTCTTCCACATCGTCCTCTTCACAGCCAGTTTCATCGTAATTCATGTCATAGACAAAGTTTTTTCTAAATAGAGATAGAGAGACCACTAAAGTCATAAAAACAGATCAAACCAAAACATTAAAAAATATAAACCCAAAGATTTAAAATTTAAAATTTATTTTCTCTAGACCCCAATCACTAAAAGTCCAAAACCCAAACCCTACACCCCTAAGTATCCCAATTCCTATAAATGAATCATTTAAAGTAACCTAAATAGATATTCTATTATCAGTTTGGTTAGATGCTTCAAACTTAGTGGTAAGGGTATGACTATGTTAAAAGCGTTTAGCAAGAGAAAAAAAAATTATAAGGAAAAAGGATAACGAACCTTGTAGCAGATTTAGAACAACCATCCCAGGTCTTCCCAAAATGCAATGTCGCAGTCCATCAAGCACAAGAAAGTTGACTGCAGAGTAAAAACATATAACAATCAATTGATAACTATGATTTAACATTTTGAAAAACAAAGTAACAAATATCAAACCACTTACCAATAGCATTTCCAAGTGCTTGTTTATACTCCGGGGAATAGCTGACATTTAATCTAATTTTGTTCGAGTAAAGGAGATTTAATCTAATTTTGTTCTTGTTTTTGATGATCTTTGTCTTCCAAAATGATCTCAGAGCTTTCATCTACATTGTTTTTACAGACTAGTGGCTTCGTTTCAAGGTCAGTCATTCTCCTTGGATTTATTCATCACCATTACAGCCATTTGCGACATTGTTCGTCTCTTCTCTATCTCACTCTGAGCACAAATAAGCCTTACCTAAACTATCATTTTCAGCTCCTCTTCTATATACTTCCCTTTCAATCTTTAATCCACAACTTTGGCAAACCTTTTACTGTAAACCAATGGTGATACAAGCACTTGACTTCTAGGCGAAATCTATGTCTTCTCTGCTACTTCATGCCTTCAATCACTTGACTGCAATCTACAGAGAACAGCAAACAGAAACTCGTTAGAAATGAAGTGCAAAGAGACCAAATCTGCACATTGTCTACTAACATAATCAAAGTTATATGAACTAATTCTTTACGATGCAGCCCCGGCAAGAACATGATTCTATATATCAAGCAAGCTTAAAGATCAAAACAGGAGAACCATCCCATAGTTGACCCCAATATAGAATCCCAAATCGACTTTCACTGAGTTTGTTATCGTAATTAAAACTGTTTGTTGCTGCATGATGTTCGTTAAGTGAAAAAATCCTCAATGATGGCTCATTCTTCAGCTTCTTTTTCCTGTGTAAATTTGTGACTTCAAACAAATAAACATAGGTTTCTTTTTTCAACGTTCTTGGGTTATAAATTCCGCAAACTGAAACTAATCCAACAGTAGATGCGATTCCAACAAAAGAACAAACTTTAACACTAAAGAACATATTTTGAACAAGTAAAAAAGCTCCTCAATTTCAAGCATCATAAACTCTTAAATCTTATATAAATCTCAAAACCTTAATTAAAAGAAAACAATATAACTAATCAAGCCTAGAACACGACAATAGAGAAATCAGATAAAAACCCAAAAATCACCAACAAATCAGTATAAAAGTATACTTAGCAATCAAATCTATTTCCACAATAGAGGCAACTACTCTGAACAGAAACTTTAATCGCTTTTATTTCTCAAAGAAGATAACAAATTTATTAGAATCTTCGAAATTAACCATAAGAACCCGACACTACAAGAAAACAGGTGTTTTGTGACACCCATTTTAGTCACAAAGTAGTCACAAATTATCATTTTGTGACTACTTTATGACTAAAATGGGTAGTCGCAAATTGATCGTCGCTAATTATAGAAGTCACAAAGTAGTCGCAAATTAGCGACTACTTCATGACAACTTTACCGTAGTAGCAAAAAAGCGACTGATTTGTGACTACCTACTGGTAGTCACAATTTAGCGACTACTTTGTAACGACAATGTTTTGGTCACAAATTAGCGACCATATTGTGACTATATTTGTGTTGTCGTAAATTAGCGACTAAGTTGAGACGATATGTTTTCGTTGCAAAATAGCAACAATTGTGTGACTACGCTTTGTGGTGGCAAAATAGCGTCTAATTAGCGACAACCATGGAAGTAGTTAAATTGTGACTAATTTGTGACGCCTTATGTAGTCGTAAATTAGCGACATATTAGTGACTCCTTTCAATATTATGTTTAGTCACAAATTAGTCACTAAAGTGTCACTTGTTAGACACTAATTTGCAACTCGTTTGTTTATTTTTGGTCACTTAGTTGGACAATTCAGTTGCAAATTGGTCATAAAACATACATTTGTGTTTTTTATTTGAGAAACCTAAATGAAAAGAACTTAAAATCTTAAAACTACAAAAGATTAGAATACCATACCATTAAGTTTTTTAAAGCATAAGTACATAAGTTTGACAAAAGAGAAGTAGAAATCAAGGTCAGAGTACAAAAGATAGAGAGAGAGTACATAACAAGTTGTTAAGTTCTTTAAACAGATGGAGAAGTACATAACCAGTTCATGTGTTGTCTTTAGCTGGAGGAGGTTGAGAAGGATTGGATGTGGCAGAAGGATCCAAGGCAGAGGAGTCAGATATGTAAGCAGCAAAGGTGGGATTGTTGTCCTTCATAAACAGAAGGAGCTTCTCCAAATTAGCAATCTTCGCTTGACTTTGCCTTAGCGCCTCATCGCGTCGCTTATTTTCCTCGTCACGACGTCGATTCTCCTCATCACGACGCTGGTTTTCTTCTTCGTTCTCAGCAATCTTTTGACGAGCTGATTTAAGCTCTTCCTGGATCTCTACCAGGGATGACGAAGAAGATTCAGCATATCTTACCTTCCTCTTTCCTTTCTGAACCTGTGACAGCTGGCCCATTCCATAAGGATTCCCCTTGGAATCGAATTCAGTACACTGCAACAGTCATAACAAGTATATCAAACAGTCATCAAGCTGAAATTCAAGCAACAATCACTGCAACAGTAATAAGAAGTTGCAATCCAAGCACTAACATGCGATGATTACCAAAATAGTATCATTTAAGACTACCAAAACAGAATCATTAAAAAAGAACAATAACAGGTCTAAGCAATACCAAAAGTACACTGAAATCCAAGCAATAACAAGTAATGATTAACCATAAACCTAAATCCAGTATCATTCAAGAGAACCAAAACAGTATATCATTAACACAAACCTAATTTAGAAAGAATCATAAATCACAATTGTATACAAGATAAACCAATATCTTTTCCACCAACAAGTCATCTAATCAAAATTGTACTAATCCCAATGGTACTCACAATGATTCTCACAAATGATAACACATACAGAACAGACATAAAGCATGAGAGAAGATTAATTTACCTTAAGGAAGATGTCATTCCTCTCAGCGATGCTTAGAGTCCGCTGTGTAGAATGCTCAGAGGAGGAGTCTGTAGCCTCTGGTCCATCTCCAGTCTGATCCATAACTTCTTGCAAGGCCCTCTCATAAGTCTCAGCAACCTTCTTAGCTTTTTCATCCATAAAACTTCCATCAGCGTTTGTATGCGTCTTCCTAAACACTTCACCAAAAGAGACAGGACGTCCTAGTTCCTCCTCCTGCAAGAATGGATAAGAAAGATTAGGTAGATGAAGTTTATATGAAATAAAGAAATGATAAAAGTATTACCATGTCTTGCTGAACGGTCAAGAAAGAAGATTGGCCTAAGCAGGCTCATTGCAACTGTCGCATACCCAGCCATGGATCGGACAGCAAAGGATCTTCGACGTGATATATAAGAATGTACTATTTATCAAGATTTTCTTACAAACTAGCAAGATTGCATCCAAATGTACGCGTGCGACATATAGATGTAAAAAACCATCAAGATTGCATCCAAATGTACGCGTGTTACATATAGATGTAAAAAACCAGTTTTACAAATGAATATCTACGTGATGAATTTAGATGCTTCGCCTAGATGCTGAATATTGATGCAACAATCCGATATAGAATCATAACTAACTAGCCAGCCAAAAGTTTTATCGGGATTAAAGTTAATTCGTAACAAAAGGGATTAGACTTTATCTTGCCCAGTTCTTTACACCAAATTAACATCAGTTTTGCTTTTCTAGATTATCAGCCCTCAGTTCATTAACTACTAATGTTACATTATTCAAGTTCGAAATCCCCGTTATTAGCTATTAATGGTGGAATTTGACTCAATGAACATTAGATACTTTGTTTTCGGTTAGAAGCGTGGTAGAACAAATTTGAAACTAATTGAGGTATGCAGATTTTCCTCTGATCCTCTGTTTTTCTTTCTATATATCCATATTTGAAAGAAAAACACAACTCTTCTTGTATTCTTCAGCTTGCTGAGTTGATTTGATATTTGGACTTAGTAAATCTAATTTAAGGACTCTAATTACTTTAAAACCGTTGAAAATAAAATTTTAGTAAATCTAAGAATAAGAGGTAATACTGAGAGGAGTTTTTGCTCCTACGAATAGCCATTTTTAAACCTTTATCGTCTCTCGTTGCTTCTACATTAGCATAACCTTCAGGAGAAATCTTAAAGTGCTTTAATAGAATTTATAGTGATTATAATAGGCAATGATTTCTATCATTTGAAACTTTTCTAATAATAACCAAAAGAGTTAGAGAGAGAGGGAGAGAGAGATGATTTCAATCTTTCTAGGATTTGTGGACTGATTTTGTTTCCGTTTTTTTTCTCGTTCTCTGGTCAAAAGGATTGAAGAAAAAACACAACTCTTTCAATTCTTGGCTCATTATTTGCTCAGCACAATTACTTGAAAAAAATATTCATTAAGAAAGAGATAGGAAATATGTTTCTTATGGATTGTCCTGATTAAATCCTTTTTTGGTTGAGAAATCGATTTTTCGACTTCAAAACTCGTGATGTCAAGCAGGAGGCTTTGCGGCTTCCCGCCAATAACTTTTTGTCGCAAGCTCTCAAGATTGCAGGTTTTTTTGTGTGTTTTGAATTTTATGCATCAATTGTTTGTGTGCATTTACATTTGATATGTTTTCTCTCCAAACATGTTTATAGCATTTCACATGATGGAGATGAATATCCTCAATGAATGACAGAGCTCGAAACTCTCGAATCTGGGATGTCATATTGAAAAAACTGATTATCCGTCTCTTCTTTCTATTTTCTACAACGGATATCTCTGTTCCATTTTCTACTAGCACCGATGCAAATGAAAGCTACTGGTTTAAAGAAGACGTTGAAAAAGTCCAGGTCATGAAACCAATGCGCAAGTGAAAGCTTCTGATTCAAATGAAGATTCTACATAAATTCTTCAAAAGATAGATGGTTGGAATATAGATAATGGAGTTGTTGGTAAAAATGAGAAAGCTTGTGGTTTCTATTTAGCTAGATTTCATTACTAAATTTTTTTTTGCACAATGTGTTTCAAAGTGTCAAATGATGCTGGTAATATTGAATTCTCGTTATACTCTTAAAAAGATTATTAATTTATAGAGATGTCCAACGATTCAAATTAGCCAGTCATCCCAAACAAAATAATGAATCTTGGAAATCTGAGTATTGATGGACTAATATGTTTAATAATCTCGGTTGAAATATTTGGTTTAAACCCTTATTATTGTAACAACTTCAATTTCTTTTTGTTTTTGTTGCACCACAAATCTCCAACTAGTTCCATTTGGCCACTACTAATGTCACATAAAATAATGTCATATAGGTTAATAAAACTATAATATATATACATATATATTGTTTAGCGTCGAAAAATTGTATCCCGGATAGTTAATTTCTCGAAAAAATAAATCAAATGAAGTGATGAAGTTCAAAGGGCTCTTACCTTTAGATTAGATTTGCATCACTTAAAGATATCAATCGATCACATACACATAATCATAATTCTTTTGTTTCTGTCACGAACACATCATCATGATTCATGAGTCATGATGATGTAAGTGAATTCTTTTATTACTGGTTTGTGTTTTGATTTTGTGTCTCTGAATTTTTATTTCTTATACTTGCGGTATGTCTACAAAGGGTATAGCTTTGCTTGTGCTAAGTTTGAATATTGTTCTTGTTTCTATGTTCTCAGGGATTTTATTCATACTTTTCTCAAAAGGTTGGGCGTAGTGAAAAATCAGAACTAGACATTTATTTAGATGAACCAGTCTTGGATATGGTCGCATTTAGATCTCTAAACGTTTTGGCATATTGGAAAGACAACGCAAGTCGATTCAAGGAGTTGGCAGCTATGGCGTGAGACGTATTAAGTATTCCAATAACAACTATGGCATCTAAATCATCGTTTAGTATAGGGAGTCGTGTGCTCAACAACTATAAGAGCTCTCTCCTTTCAACGAATGTGCAAGCTTTGATCTGGACTAGAAGTTGGATTCATGCGATCTATGTGGGTCCAAAGCTTAGCTCCATGTCCAAAGGGTCCGAAAGTCGATCATCACACCTCTCTTGCCTTGCCAATCCCTAATTAAGGACCCAAATTCGTGATTGATTTGGGCTCCTTCATGTGTAAACCGAATAGCTAGCTAGGCATCTTTTGTTACTTGTGTCTTAATGCGTTGTTGGTTTCGAGTGCCATTATTTGATGCAAATGATGTAGTGTTGGTTCATTTAGACAAATAATCAAACATTGGAATGATATATAGGAATGTATTTTTCAAGATTTTCTTACAAACTAGCAAGATTGCATCCAAATGTACGCACGTGACATATAGATGCAAAAAACCGCTTTTACAAATGAACATCTACGTGATGAACATCAGATGATGAGTATATTAGGGAGAAAGAGAAGAAAAAAGAGGAGAACGAAGAATCTTAAGCTTCTTGTTTCTTGTATCTGTATAATGCTTGGTTTTGTTTTGTATTTTGTCTAAATCTGAATCTGATATGTCTTGTATTTGTTGGTCTGAATCTGATATGTTTTGGTCGGGTTTCCTGCTTGGTTTTGTATTTGTAGGTCTGAATGTGATATGTTTTGGTCTGGTTTTCTGCTTGGTTTTGTACTTGTATGTGTTGGTCATGTTAATTATCTGTTATTATCTGAATTTGTATGTGTTGGTCATGTTAATTATCTGTTATTACCTGCTTGGTTTAAATAGTTTTGTGTAGATAAAAAGAGAGTCCATGGATATGTTCAATTGATCAATGATTATTTTTAGACTTGGTCAATTTTGGGCTTGGTCAATTTTGACCATGAAAAATAAATGTCCAGCTAAACATGACCACTTGGTTGTAGTAAGGCCCATTTGACAACCCTAATACCGACTAGTTTTATATATGTACCAATTTACGATACAATGTACATGAAACTATGTATATAAAATGAAAACTATATACATAAAATCAATGTTGTTATGGTTATTGGGTGAATTGGTTACATTACGTACCGTGTGGTGGACTGGCACAACAGGTTTCTTGATTTCTCCCTATTAATCTCTTTTTCAATTGATAAAAAATTTCTTACCTTTAATTTATGTCGTTCAATTTTATCTCTTTCCAAAACAAAATTATGAGAGATATTTTTTTGGCCATTTTGTATTTATCTTCTTCATTGATTCCAACTCTTTATTTCAAAAACAATGCAACAACATCTGGCTTATTGACAACTACATTATGTTTTGGAACTGAAGCTAGTGAATACAGAGAAGAATGTAGATATGTTATAAGGATTCGACTGGTTTGTATGCAAATGTGTTCCGATAAGTAAATTGTGATATATGTGGGTCCAAAGCCTAGCTCCAGGTCCAAAGGGTCCGAAAGTCGATCATCACACCTCTCTTGCCTTGCCAATCCCTAATTAAGGACCCAAATTCATGATTGATTTGGGCTCCTTCATGTAAACCGAATAGCTAGCTCAGCATCTCTTGTTACTTGTGTTTTAATGCGTTGTTGGTTTCGAGTGCCATTATCTGGATGCAAGTGATGTAGTGTTGGTTCATTCAGACAAATAATCAAACATTGGAATGATATATAAGAATGTATTTTTCAAGATTTTCTTACAAACTAGCAAGAGTGCATCTGAATGTACGCACATGACATATAGATGCAAAAAACCGGTTTTACAAATGAACATCTACGTGATGAATTTAGATGCTTCGTCTAGATGATGAATATCGATGCAACAATTCGATATAGAATCATAACTAATTAGCCACCCAAAAGTCTTACAGGGATTAAAGTTAATTCGTAACAAAAGGGATTAGACTTTATCTTGCCCATTTATTTACACCAAAGTAACATCAATTTTATTTTTCTAGATTGTCAGCCTTAGTTCATTAACTACTAATGTTACATTCAAGTTCAAAATTCCTGATATTAGCTACTAATGGTTGAATTTGACTCGATGAACATTAGGTACTTTGTTTTCGGTAAGAAGCGTGGTAGAACAAATTTGAAATTAATTGAGGTCTATGCAGAATTTCCCTCGATCCTCTGTTTTTCTTTTTATGTATCCATATTTGAAATAAAAACACAACACTTCTTGTATTCTTCAGCTTGTTGAGTTGATTTGATATTTGGACTCAGTAAATCTAATTTAAGGAGTCTAATTACTTTCAATCCGTTGAAAATAAAATTTTAGTAAATCTAAGAATAAGAGGTAATACTAGGAGAGTTTTTGCAATTTTATGTCTTTTTAAGGATGATAGCGCGCGTTATATATTTGATCCCAAGCTATCACAATTCTCTAACGTGATTACGTAATTAAAAATTTTAAGAATTAATCGGAGACTCTATGCGTAGAATAAGAATATGTACTTTTGATTTTTTTAGCATACAATTTTATGTCCTTTTTTTAAGGATGATAGCGTTGTATATTTGGTCCCAAGCTATTACAATTCTCTAACGTGATTACATGAATAGATATTTCAAGAATTAATCAGAGAGTAAGAATATATGTACTTGTGATTTTAAAATCTAAGTAATCAAATATCTTGTTGCATTTTTCCACTGTTATACATGTTTAATATATGAGAAAGGTAAGGTTGGATCATGGATAAGAACCTAAAGATATTTGCTATCAGAGTAACTAAATAAATAATAGAAATGAACTTGGTCAAAATATGGCTTTTGAGGAACTTAATTTTGCAATATTTAAAAACCCAAAGGGCCGATGAAACTTTCTCCATGGTTACATGGATCTAGTAATATGTATAATATATGTGCATGCCTTAGTGTAGACGCATATGAAGTCAAGTAAGTATAGTAAAATATTTACATGTCTTATGACGTGACAATATTGTATGCGTCTACATAATGTATACATGTATATGATCACACATATTATTTTCTTTGTAGACTTGGTTAATTAAAACATATCAAAATTCATACATGGTTGATTATACATACATTAGTAATTAGTATATGTATATCTAGGTTACTTAATCGAATCAGAATTTGAGAAATTATTCGACCTATTAGGATACTCTTTGTATGCCTATGTGTCATGCATGCAGTGACAGACCAACATAAGAGGGAAAATGGGTCCCTTGACAAGGACAATCTCTTTAAATAAAATTAAATACGAGTAATTTATTTAATTTTATGTGGGACAATTGGTAGTGGTATGTGTATTGAACAACCCAAACATAGGTTCGAATCTACCATGTTACAAACGGATGAACATATTTTTTCGTTTACTACACAGAAAGTATACTATATAGTCTAGCATAGAAATTTTGTATCAAAACAGCTAATTTCTCGAAAAAAATAAATAAAAAATATGAAGTTTCGAGGGCTCTTATCTTAAGATTGAATTTGCATCATCTAAATATTTCAATCATTCGCATACACATCATT
This sequence comes from Draba incana, assembly GCA_963576765.1. Lineage (NCBI taxonomy): Eukaryota > Viridiplantae > Streptophyta > Magnoliopsida > Brassicales > Brassicaceae > Draba > Draba incana. The sequence goes on from OY755208.1 coordinate 21,853,736, forward strand.
ACAATTTTTTTGTTTTGTGGTCACAAACACATTATCACGATTCATGAGTCATAACATCGACATAATCCATCAATTCAAATGCATGGATGTGAGTCATTTGACGTTGACTACGTCAAATCCAAATTGATTGGAAAGAGAGAAAGTTGCCTTGACTTATAAAAATCTGGTGTTATTTCATTTGTTAAAAAAATTTTCATAAACAAAAATATGGTTCAATGTTTAACCGATTGTACAAAGTCAAAACCATTTACTTTCTAATTTCACTTAACGAACTCTTTTTGTTTAAATTTGGATGATTTCTATTTCTTTATAAGATTAGGGTCACAACATCCCTAACTATGGATTGTATGAAGAAGTGTATAGCTTATTATCCAGCATAAAACTTGTCATTTATGTTATAATCATTGAAAATCATCTAAGATTTGTTTACAGTAATGAAAAAACTTATTATATGTCACATTTTTCTATTTTCTACAACGGATATCTCTGTTTCATTTTCTACCAGTACCGATGCAAATGAAAGCTACTGGTTTAAACGGAGACGTTGCACAAGTCCAGGTCATGAAACCAATGCGCAAGTGAAAGCTTCTGATTCAAACGATGATTCTGCATAAATTCTTCAGAAACAGATGGATTGAAACATATGGTTTGAATATAGATAATTGATTTGTTGGTAAAAGCTAAGAAAGCTTGTGGTTTCCGCTTAGCTACATTTCATTATTTGAATTTTTTTGCACAATGTGTTTCAAAGTGACAAATTATGCTAGTAGTATTGAATCCTCGTCATACTCTTAAAAAGATTATTAATATATAGAGATGTCCAATGATTCAAATTAGCGAGACAACCCAAACACAATAATGAATCTTGGATATCTGAGTATTGATGGACTAATATGTTTAATAACCTAGGTTGAAATATTTAGTTTAAATCCTTATTATTGTAACAACAGCTTCAATTTCTTTTTGTTTTTGTTCACCACAAATCTCCAATTCGTTCTACTTGGCCATTACTAATGTCACATAGAATAATGTCATATAGGTTAATAAAACTATAATATATGTAAAAATTGTATCCTAGACAGTTAATTTCTCGAAAAAATAAATCAAATGTAGTGATGAAACTTCGGGTTCTTACCTTTAGATTATATTTGCATCACTTAAAGATATCAATCGATCACATACACATAATCATGATTTTTTTTTGTTTTTGTTACGAACACATCATCATGATTCATGAGTCATAACATCGACATAATCCATCAATTCAAGTGCATGGATGTTGAGTCATTTGACGTTGACTTTGTCAAATCCAAGTTGATTGGCAAGAGAATAAATTGCATTGCAATACAATTTGAATCTTTTTTACTTATAAAATATTGTGTTATTTTTTCGTGAAAAGATTTTATTTTAAGCAAGAACTGGTTAAATGTTTAACCGGTTGTACATTGTCAAAACTATTACTATCTAACTTCATTGACCTAAGTATTTTTGGTTAAACTATTGATGAATTTCTAATTCTTTATAAGATTAAGGTCACAACATCCCTAATTATTGATTGTATAAAGAAGTGTATAGCTTATTGTTCAATGTAAAACTTGTCATTTTTCTTATATAATCAATAAAAACATCTAAAGTTTGGTTACATCAATGAAAAAGCTAATTATCCGTCTCTTTTTCTATTTTCTACCAGTACATAGCGTCTTAATTTGTAGTTACAGAAAAGAAAAAAACCGACTCATATTAATTCATCGAGAGGTTAAAATTAAAAATATTTACATAAAATATTTGAAGAATAGTAAGATGATGATTTAATTTGTTTGTCTAGTTTGTTTTTAAATGTTATTGCATAGCGCAATAAGATATGGAATTTAGATGTACAATTTTTTTTCTTTTTCAAATCTTCAATTGATATGGGATTGGTAATACTATAAGTATAAAACTTAGAATGCTTTTCTAAAATAATATTGGCTTCAGTAAACCATTGACCCACCATGTCTGCTTTAATAGGTCCATTAGCTTGGTTTCTCTTTTCTTGACTAAAGCTTTTTACTTTCAAGTGTGTTCTATGTTCTATTTTCCCGGCTCTTCGCTTACTCGTTTGATTTTGCTCAATTTCTTCCACTTTTCAATAGCGTTTTTTTGGTTTTCCTGATAATCAGGATGTGATCCGAGTTTTAATCACATGATTAATCTCTCTATGATGAGTATAGCTGTCGAGTAGTCCACTCACAAGATTTTCTAATGGCCTAAAACATGACACCACTTCGAATGGCAAAATGGAAAACCGTATTCACATACCTGTAGATAAGCATGTTCTTTCAGCCAACCAGTTATGCATACCAAAACATGTTTTTTTGTGAGTGTTCTTTTGGTATCAACCAAGTTTTTACAAGTAAAAGGGTTATGGGTTCAAAGCCCAAACAAAAAATAAAAGCCCAAAAAGGCAAAAAAAAAAAAAAAAAAAAACAAAAGAGACAGAAGGAAGAAGACAAGACATAGAGTTGCAGTTTGGTCTTGAGTTTCCAAAGATTCGAGACCTCTGTCTCTCTCCTCCGCCCGCAGAAGACAGAGGTTGACGGAGAAATCGATTCCTGAGAAAGGATTTGGTGCGATCATATTGCCTAAGGTACTCACTCACTCACTCACTGTGTGTATGTTTTGATTTGATGAAATCTGTAATATATATCTTGTTGAGAGTTTTCCCATTTGATTGCTCATAAACTAAGGTGAGAGTGAATTGCTAATTGGAAATCATCTGATTTGTTTTTCGGAATCGTAGCTCGAGTCGGATGCTCGTGTGTGCATATGTATATTTATAAAGGCTCGATCAATTAGAGACAGAGAGATTCAATGTTGAAAAGACCTGGCTCGAGTTTGGTATTCAAAACACATGGCTCGAGTTTGGTGTTGAAAAGACATCGCCTGAGCGTTGTAGCTCTACCACACGATGTTGTAGAGCTCATACTCGAGAGGCTTCCTGTCGAATCTCTGCGGAGGTTCAGGTCTGTATCCCACAAGTGGAAATCTACAATCGATGATTCCCGACGTTTCCAGGAGCGTCAGCTGATCCGTCGTACGCAATCACGAGGTGCAGATGTCCTTTTTGTGTCCATTATTGATTATAGTAGTAGTGGTGACTATGAAGCTGGAAGGAGGAGAATTGTGTTGGGCTCCTCAGTATTTTCTACGGTCAGGTTCCCTTTTCGGAGCAGCACTGTCTGCCATGGTAGTTGTGATGGTCTGCTATGCCTCGACCATGTCTACACACCGAGTTTTGTTGTCAACCCCGCCACTGGATGGCATCGAAGTTTCCCACATTCCAGCATTCAACAGCTCTGTGTCGACCTGTTTAATAAAGGAGACTATGGGATCCCAAGTCCTAACCTTGGATTCGGTAAAGACAAACTCAAGGGCACATACAAGCCAGTTTATCTATATAACTCATCTGAATTCGGCATAGACAACATTACCACATGCGAAGTTTTTGATTTTGGCACAAACGCTTGGAGGTACGTGCTCCCTGCTTCTCCTTATCGGATAAATGAGTACCACCGTCCTGTGTATTTGGATGGCTCACTTCATTGGTTCACCGAGTGCGAAGAAACAAAGGTATTATCTTTCGATCTTCACACGGAAACTTTTCAAGTCATATGTAAAGCACCCTTTGCCCATGTGCTTGAGCCTCACCACGACATCACCATGTCCATCCTTGATAACCGCTTGTGTGTATCCAAGAAAAACTGGACCACCCAAATCGTATGGTCGTTTGATTCTTCAGGTGGCAACAAGACGTGGGTGAAAATTTGTTCGATTGATCTCTCGGAAACTTTTATTTGGTTCGGGGTACCCGAGTGTCCACTCCAACCAGTAGCAATTCTGGAGAAGAAAAAGTTATTACTTCAAGGTCAGGGAATCATGGAGACACTGCTACCTTTGGTGATACATGATCTCCATACCAAATCTTATGATTTACTCTACGAGCCGACCACCTGCGGATATTGTGTTCCTTATTTCCAAAGTTTATTTACTGCTTGATTTTGTCTTTCTTTTCTTTGTGCCAATCAACAATTCACTGTAATTTACATTCTCTGCATTTTAATTTAACGTTGAACTGGTTTTCTTTGTCATCTTCTTTTCTCTTAGATTTTAATGTTGGATTCTCCATTTTTCCAATTTAACCATTAATTGTAACCTTTTTAATTTCTCCATGATTTTTTTTTTTGTTTCTGCACGTCTGGTTATTTTGGCATCCTGTTGTATTCATGCGTCGCGGTTTCTCTCGATATCTTTGTATAATATAAAACTGACATGAAAGAATTGCTTGAATTTCATAGCAAAGTAGAATCGGTTCTTGAGAAACTAACTGATGAAACTCAAGTACGTTTTTGAATCACGTCGCGGTTCCTCTCGAAATCTTTGTATATATATACAACATTAACAAAATAGAACGTTACTTCAACAAAGTTAAAGGAGAGATCGAAACTGTTGACCGAACAAAAGACGAAGAAGCTAAATTGTTTCATAGATACAACATTAACATTGATTTCGAAGTTCTTGTCCAAGTCAAAGAAACTATGGTTGATGTTTCATCAAATTGCATGGAGTTAGCACTAAAGGCATATATATACACACATAAATCAAGAATTTCATTCTTGGCGATGAAGCTGACTAACACTCTTATGACTTTTCAGGAGAGAAGAGAAGCGAACGAGGAAGCGAAGAACAATGAAGAAAGCAAGATTAATAACATAAAGGTAGAGAGATCAAATCAAAGAGGCTATGGAGAGCTTTTCAGTTTGCTTTCAAGGTTTATACATTCGCAGGAAGTCACGATGAACGAGCTGATCATTTAACAAGACAACTTGCACATGAGATTCAAACCGATTCATCAATCATGGCTTGAAACCAAAAAATGCTTGAAGATGGTTGCAATGTAATATTTTTGTGGGTCTCTAGTTTTGATTGATTTGGACCAATGCAAAGAAACAAGATTTTTTTCATTTCCATTACCTATATATATAATTACATGACAAAGGAATTAAGCAAAGATCATAAGAAAAAAGTCAATGGATATGGCAAGAGAAGTAGGATAGGTTTCAAAAGAATCCACCAAAGCCAACGGCATACTCTTCTTCTTCAAGAACATTATAATCTTCCATGATCAACTAGTGAACTCTATGATCCTCACTTTCGGGATCTTCTTCGATCATATCAAAGTCTTCTTCTTGTAGAGGTTCTTGAGTGAAGAGGGCTATTCTCCCTTTCATCTTCTGTTTTCACAACCAACAACAAATCAATCAGATAATCTTTAAGATGTTGTCTTGACAAATTTTTAGATGAAGAGATCTTAACGTTGAACTGTGTAAATTATAAACAAACAAACAAAAGGCACGTGTATTTCACGCCAATAACGAACTCTAGAAACCTTTGTTTAAAGGACTTTTAATTTATTTGTATATCCCAGTCTATCTCTATTAGTTAAGAGTAAATGGTAAAATCTGTTTTTTTTTTGTCTAAAATCCTGAAATTTAATAGCTAAATCTATCTATACTTATATATTATATTTATAAATGAGAATTCACTTTTACTATGTGGCGGCTTCACAACTTTCTTTTTTTTGGTCAAAAATACCCTTAATAAAATAGATTTATTATTTTGCATGCCATCAAATTTTTTTTTAATTAAATACAAAAACGAATTTATATGGGCCTTATTGTTTGAATTTATTTACACCAAATTAACATCAGGTTTGTTTTTCTAAATTGTCAGCCCTCATTTCATTAACTACTAATGTTACATTATTCAAGTTCGAAATCCCTGTTATTAGCTATGAACATTAGATAATTGTTGAATGTGACTCAATAAACATTAGATACTTTGTTTTCGGTAAGAAGCGTGGTAGAACAAATTTGAAACTAATTGAGGTCTATGCAGATTTTCCTCCGATCCTCTGTTTTTCTTTTTATATATCCATATTTGAAAGAAAAACACAACTCTTCTTGTATTCTTCAGCTTGCTGAGTTGATTTGATATTTGGACTTAGTAAATCTAATTTAAGGACTATAATTACTTTCAAACTGTTGAAAATAAAATTTTAGTAAATCTAAGAATAAGAGGTAATACTGAGGGGGGGTTTTTGCTCCTACGAATAGCCATTTTTAAACCTTTATCTTCTCTCGTTGCTTCTACATTTTTAGCATAACCTTCAGGAGAAATCTTAAAGTGCTTTAATAGAATTTACAGTGATTATAATAGGCAATGATTTCTATCATTTGAAACTATTCTAATAATAACCAAAAGAGTTAGAGAGAAGGAGAGAGAGATGATTTCAATCTTTCTAGGATTTGTGGACTGATTTTGTTTCCGGTTTTTTTTCTTCTCGTTCTCTGGTCAAAAGGGTTGAAGAAAAAACACAACTCTTTCAATTCTTGGCTCGTTATTTGCTTAGCACAATTACCTGAAAAAAATATTCATTAAGAAAGAGATAAGAAATCTGTTTCTTATGGATTGTCCTGATTAAATCCTTTTTTGGTTGAGAAATTGATTTTTCGACTTCAAAACTCGTGATGTCAAGCGGGAGGCTTTGCGGCTTCACGCCAATAACTTTTTGTCGCAAGCTCTCAAGATTGCAGGTTTTTTTGTGTGTTTTGAATTTTATGCATCAATTGTTTGTGTGCATTTACATTTGATATGTTTTCTCTCCAAACAAATTTATAGCACTTCACACTGTATACGCAAACGCCAAATAAAAACAAGACGTTCTTCTCCTATTGTGGAAGTTTAGCGTTTGCGTTTGCATTTTACAAATTTTATAAAAACTGAAATTTTTTTATACTTTAAGATTCTTTATTAAAATTATGCAAACGTAGAAATTGGCGTTTGCAGCAATACAAACCCTATTTTCGAATATTACATTCGTGTTAATTTTCATTTACATGTTTACTGTGTTGTTTTAGGTCGCAAGAGCGCTTGCTCTAAAGAGGCTTATCAAGGGAAAACACGAGTTTAGACGCGCATCAACATCAAAGAAAAAAGTCGAAAACAAGAAAAATAAAGAAATCAAAACGCACAACTTCACATGTATCTTCTGTAGTAGAAGCTTCTCCAAAGAGCTTCAATTCTCTAAAACAAGTTTCTACTTCAGGCGCAACGACTCCTTTATCGGTAAAGAATGAAAAAAAAGAAAGTGAATACACCAAAAAACAACAATTTGAAAGGTTCTTCGCCGAAATGTACAGCAAATTTCATTTTGATGGTTGAATTGAGGAAAAACATATTTGCATTCAGAGAAATGATTGATTTGCCACCTCTTGATGGTTCCCTATCCGTAACCGAGGTGAGTCTCCGTTAAAAAAACAAAAAAATCCCGCTTAAAAAGGCAAAGATCATTATGTGTTTTTTTTATATAGATTATAGCACATACAATGAAGGATCTACAAACGCTATCTCCTGAGATTGTAACCATTAATAAGTCTTTTGTCATGGAAGGAGCTGATATGGATAAGGTACACACAAAAGGATTCAAACACTTTCTTGAGTTACATAATAAACATTCCAACAAACAAATGAAAACACTTCTTGAATTCGCGAAAGAAAGAAAAAAAAACCCGCGCAATTGTTTACTTGATGAGTCTTGTTGTTGATCTGATTGATGAATACCAGAAATGCCTTAAAAACAGATGTTGATTTTCTTCTATGAAGATCTCAGAGCTATTGGAGATTCTTGGATTATGGATAGTGACTGGATTTTTCGATTTAAGTACAAGAATAGTGCAGTTGGGAAGAATAAGTCAGATCGTCTAGGTTTGTTTTTTACTACTATACACACTTTTATTTCACAAAATAATGTTACGTTTTCATTATAAAACTCATATTTGTGTGTGCTTGTGTAGTGGAGCATGTATTAGCAGCACTTGATGGACTAATCAAGATGACAAAAGAAAGATTTGGTATGATGGATCTTGAATCTGAAGGAAGAAAGAGTTTTACATCAAAAGGTGTTTCATCAGAACCAAGAAGAAGCTTTACAAGATCTCTCTCATATTCTGAAAGTAACAACTCCTTTTACCCATCTCCATTGACACCGAGATCTGTTCTTCCCGGAACTTTGATGATGTCTTGTAGTAACTCAACATCTCCAAGTCTTTGGAACTTAAGAGCTCAAGCTTTGGATAAGTTAAGCCCTGTTGATTTGAAACGGTTCGCTTTGCAGATCTTATCGAATAGAGATTCAGAGAATGCTCTTGATCTTGATCTTGATCTTAAGAATGGTATCGATGAAGAAAAAGAAGAATGTGAGAAATTATCAGAAGAAGAAGAAGATAATGTTTCCTCGGAAACAGAGCATAAGATTGAGCATAAGATTGAAACAGAGGATCAAAGCCCTTGTTCTGAAACAGAGCATCACCATGAGATTGAAACAGAGCAACATAGTGAAGGTTCTGAAACAGAACATCATGAGATTGAAACAGAGGAACATAGTGAAACTTCAGATACTAAGAAAATAGAATCTTCTCAAGTAGAACATGTCTCAATGACTCCATCGCCTCCACCTCCTCCACCACCCCCACCACCGCAATGGCAACCACAACTAAAACTCTCAATGATCAGCACGAAAGCTAGTCTTCTCTCACAACCACCACCACCTCCTCCTCCATCATCACCAGCACCGGAAATGAATATTCCGGCTCCTCCAACGCCTTTTCATTTGGTGTATGGGAAGGCATGTCACTTACCGGTAGAATTGGAATACAAGGCGGCATGGGCTGTCAAGCGACTTAATTATGACATCCTTAGTGCATCCGAGAGGAGATCCATGCAGCTGCATGAGTTGGAAGAAATTAGGCATCTCGCCTATGACAATTCCCGAATCTACAAAGAGCGGACCAAAGCTTACCACGACAAGAAGATTATCCCTCGAAACTTTGCTCCTAACGATCAAGTTTTATTGTTTAACTCTCGTTTTAAGTTGTTTCCAGGGAAGCTAAAGTCGAGATGGAGTGGTCCGTTCACCATCAAAGAGGTGAAACCATACGGGGCCGTAGTGTTGCTAGACACTAAAGGAGGTGATTTTGTTGTTAATGGTCAACGTCTCAAGCCATACCTTGCGGATACATACGTGGGAGAAGTTGAATCAGTCACTTTTAGTGACCCTCCTCGAGCCTAAAGGGTTTCCAAAGTCGAGCTAACGACTTAAAACAAGCGCTTGGTGGGAGGCAACCCACCGGTGAGGATTTTTGTATAAATTTTGAATTTTAATTCCTTTTATTACTAACATTTCACTTGTGATTTCAGTAATTACATTCTGCGAAAAAGTGTAAAATTGCACCGAGCACCTGCTCGGAAGGAGCGAGCACCTGCTCGAAACCAAAACGCAGCAAATTCTCTCAGATTAGCAGAACACAAAAAATAAAAAAAAAATAATAAGAAAAAAATATAAAAGAAAAAGAAAAACAGAAAAAGATTTGTTTTATTTCTTCTTTCCTTTTTATTTTATTTACTTTTATTTTCCTCTTTATTTCCTTTTCAATTTTTGCCAAAAACCCTAACCACTCATTTTTCTTCCTTTTTGCAGATAAAGACAACTTTTTGGTCTCCTCCTCTTCCCCAAAACTGCCGAGCATCACCACTCCCCCATCTCCCTTGAAAACCGCAACTCTCCATTAACTCAACCTCCATAAATCCCCATCTCTACCACTCTCCAAGACCAACCACTCACCATAACTCTCAAGCTCCCAAACCGCCCAATTCTCTCTCAATCTTTCAACCTCTCTCCGCCTCTTCTCATTCACCATGGCTCCAAAAATCAAGTTCTCCAACAAGGAAAAAGGCAAGGGTAAGGCCTCTACCTCCGCAACCGCTTCTCCACTCACCTTTCCATGGCCTAGACCGGAAGGCGAACCGTTTGAAATTGACCAAGCCGGACTCCCGATGTCCTCACCAGACTCTTGGGACGAAATCGACGCCTTCTACTACAACCAACTCCTCCAAGTTGACCTCGAACCTACTCGGTTCATGTGCGATAGAACATTGGTCGAACTTGGTCTTCAACAACAAGTGAGGAGCATACTCTACAATGCTCGTTGCATGGCCTTTGCTCTAGAGGAAGATGTGCTCTATCCCGATCTCACTAGGCAATGCCTAGCAACCGCCACTCTCTCATACGCAAACCCCAACAAGCCTTCATTCGAGGAGGCCACATTCTCTTTCTTTGCTGGAGGAAAGAGGTACGCTATCTCCATGCTCGATTTTTGCATAGCGTATGGGTTCTATGAGACGGACACGAAGCTATCGAGTCCGAAGAGATTCCAAGAAGCCAAGACCTTTTGGGGACTAATCGCTTCGGGTGACTACTCCTCAAACTCGGCGAGCCAAAACCGCCTTCGCCACCCCGCACTCCGTATCGTGGCAAGGATATTGAGCAACATGCTCTTTGGAAGACCCGTAGGTAACAAAGTTCACACCGATGAATTATTGTTGTTATTGTTGGGTTGTGGTCCTATTGTAGGTGACGGAGACTCGAGCCAATTTGAGAAATACCGATCCAACTTGGGTATACGTTTCGCGGAGATGATTTGTGCGATCAAAGATAACACAACCGCAACAAACAAAGGACCAAGGACGGAGCGTATTGGAAGCCTGCTCACACCGCTATTCCGAAATTTAAGGGTGGATCTTTCTCCATATTCCTACGTCCCGGAGATGAAGCGCATTGATATGGAGCACCTGCTCCTTTCCAAAATCATCATCAAACCGTCAACTTACCAATTCTTCAATGGAAACGGTGAGGCGAGCTATGTGGAGCTGCCCAACTTGGAAATCACGCAACTCTCTTCCCTTGATGATCTTGCGTTTAACCCTCCTCCGCACTACTTGGTACCAAACCCGAGCCGACCCTCCTCCGCTTCCCGCCTGAGCACATCACGTCGAAGCACATCGAGGCAACCTCCAATCGACTCCGAGGATGCTGGTCCTTCGGTTCCTCGCCTTGCTCTTCCTTACCATGACACTCCTTCTCAAGGTGAGTTTGATCTTCCCCCTATTGATGATAATGCTAATGATGTTGAGTATAGGAGGTGGATGATCCAATCCACTAGGAAGAACAACAGCCTACTGCAGAGGCTCATGCAGGCGATGTCCAGAGGCTGCTGCCATGCTCCGGATGTGCAAACTCCGCGAGCACCTGCTCAGCGTGAACGAGCACCTGCTCGCACGCATTCGAGCACCTGCTCGGACCAGCCAGCAAGGAGAAGGAGGAAGAGGTCTGATCATGTCTCCGACGATGCTACATCCGGGTGATATCCACTTTCACCCTACTATTTCCATTGTTTATATCACATTTGTTTCTATTTCGTTTTTATTTTGTTTTTGATTTGAACTTGTTTTTAGTCTACTCTTTCGGTACTTTTCTTTCACCGAGACGGTGAAAGTTAAGTCCGGGGGAGTGGATTAATGTTTTAATTGTTTTTACTAAAAAAAAAAAAAAAAAAAAACGAAAAAAAAAAAAAAAAAAAAAAAATGCATATAGTTTCTCATGGCATAAACATTTTTATTATCTTTTTCATGCTAGGATCGAGTCTGGAGCATTTTAGGATTGCATTTGCATAGGGAGCAATGATGAAATTTCCTTGTAAAGATTCATTTTAGGATTCCATGATATGCCCTCATTAGAACTTTTTCGATGCATTAACAATCATGAATTAGAGGCTCATCCATACTTGAATCTTATTTCTTTGAAAATCCCAACTCAATTGAAACTTGCATGATCTAGATTCAACTCTATCAACTTGAACTTAAACTTGATTAATTCTTCTCACTTTTGGACTTTGAATCATAACTATGGATAAACACCTTACATTCAAATCATGTTTGCCTAATTTTTACCACTCTTATCTTGATTTGAATGGCTATCCCGATCTAAGTTCATCTTTTAGATGAGGATAGTACCACACCTTTAAACCCGACCATTTCATTCAAACCCTTGCATTTATTCTTTGAGTGAGGCCTTTTTCTTTGTGTTGCATTGGTAAAATCTTGCAAGCATTAGAGACGACAAGGCAAAGTTTCCATTAGGCTAGTTTCTTGAGTTTAAGACTAGTCTTAGGTGGGGTATGAAACCGATTTGGTTAAGCGTTTACTTGATTATCTTTGGGTTTGTGGTTAAGTGTGAAAAGAAAGAAGGAAGAAAGGATGAGTTCTAGGGAATAAGTTTGAAAAGATAAGTATATAGCTCTAAGTGTTTAAAAGAAAAATGATAGCTTAGCATTCTCTTAGAATAAATCAAAAGAAGAAAAAATGTGTTAGAGAATGCTAGGATAGAAAGAGCTAAAGTTAAGAAAAGAAATTCCCTAGGATTTGGAAAATCTAAAGAAGAAAGAGGAAGTTTGAAAGGTTTAGCCGAAATTGGCTAGTGGTTTAACAAATGGGTAGTGAGAAAAGAGAGATGAAAGATGGCAACCATGGGGCTATGGGTAGAACTTTGGATTCCGAGCCTTGTATGCATCAATTGTCTCTTTTCTTTCTTGCTTTTGCTAAATGCAACACTTGCATTTGAGAGTTAGTCACCAAAAAGAATTCGGACAGCCTCTTTACATCATCTAAAAGCCTTCTTCTACCGAGCCAAATGGTATTGATTCGTTGTCCAATTGTGAGACCGCACCAAACACATTAATGAATGTTAAAGGGTTGAGTTTAGTTGATTGCATGCTTTCTTTTGAGTCTAAGGATTTGGAGTAATTATTTTGATAAGAGATGAGTATGGCGAAAGCTTCTTGAGTAAGATTTGTTGTGCATCGCATTAGTTCTCTTTAGGACATTTTGTTGAACCCTTCGATGTTTCTTTTGGATTTGAGCTCCCACCTTCAAACACTTCTCCGGATTTCTCTCTTCTTGTTTGCTTGCGGACAAGCAAAAGGCAAGTCCGGGGGAGTTGATATGTTAGGTTTTTAGCCTAATTTACCCATGGTTTTGTGTTGCATTTCTTGTCTTTTTGTTTTCTTTTGATGTCTTTTCAGGTTCTACAATGCTTTGGAGCATAATTTGGAGCTGCTGGAGCTCTATGAAGAAAAGGAGAAGAATTGGAGCAAAAAGAAGAGTTTTCACTCCACCGAGCACCCGCTCGGTCCGAGCGAGCACCTGCTCGCACCAAGACACCAGAACCTAAACCTAATAAAGCTGTGGCCGCCGAGTTCATCTGATGGCCCACACGATCCCCAGGAGTTAATGAGTCAACATCAATCCCTTTTCATTAGGGAGATGATTGATTTTAATCATAAATGGGATTTCTTCTTATTTTCCTTATTTTGCCTTAAAAGATATTTTTAGTTTTTAATGCTTTCTCTTGTATTTGAGGAAGGTGATCTTCATCAGACTTTGGGCATCTTTTTGTTCAGGAAATAATCAGAATACTCTTGTTCTCTTTTTACGATTTTAATAAAAGTATTTGTTCTTGCATCATCACTTCCGATTCATTCACCGACCACCATTGAAGCTACTTGTCATTTCCGAATCATCACAGTAGTATCTTCTCAAGAAGAATTTCTAACCCTTATCCTTCTTATTCATTTCATTATGAGTTTCAAGATTATTATTGTTTCATTTGATTCGATCATGTCCGAGTAGTTCCATAACTAGGTCGGGGTGATTTCGATGGTGATTAGGGTCTTAGATGGTTGAGCCAAATAGGGTAATCTTATGTCTTCATCTCTAGGAAGTTTTAATGCTTAGGCTAAATTGATCACTTAGTCTATGATCTCTAGGTTTAATCTATTCACCAAAAATGATATAGGTTGCTAGAATTACCTTTGATGAGCATTCGGTGGTAACCAAAACACCATTGATCGTTCCCATTGAATGTGAACATATTGAACCATTGCATTAAGGCTTGTTTACTTCATTACTAAATCCACTCGAAAGTGTAGGTATTTAGGCTGTAGACAAAGGTATTGATACATCGCCAAAAGCGGGGCAATACATATTTATGTTTGAGTTCTAGACCGCATTTAAATAGACCCTGAATAGAAGCTCAACCCAAGTACCCGAAATCACCAAAGAATCATCTCGGCTTAGTGCCTTTTATCATTGTTTAATTACCGATTTTTATTCCAAGCACCTGCTCATTTACATTGAGCACCTGCTCACGTCAGTTTACAACTCATTTAATTTATCTTAACTTTATTTGAAGTCTATAGATTCATAGTGTAACCTTGGTCTCTGTGGATTCGATACCTTATATACTACTGCTTTTGCCTGTGCACTTGCAGCATTATTTTGGGTTAAAACTCGAGACTATCAGTACGTCAAGACCAACTTATCTATAGTTCTTTACTTGGGACTATCTCAATGTCCATTCAACCGGTTGTCTCTCGCTCTATTTTCGTGTCTCAAATCTGGTCTACCTTGAAGAACACATATGCAAAGCCAAGTCGCGGTCACTACCTGCAGCTCCGTGAACAAATCAAGAATTCTAAGAAGGGCAATAAGACGATTGATGATTATGTCTTAGGCATCACCACAAAAATTGATCAACTTGCTGTTCTTGGAGAACCATATGGGCGTGAAGATACGATTGATGTCCTCCTTGGTGGCTTACCTGAAGAGTACAAAGTTGTGGTTGGTCAACTTCAAGGCCGTGATACGTCACCCACCATTCCCGAAATACATGAACGTCTTCTTAACCAAGAAGCCAAAATCTTGTGTGCGGCATCCTCGGAGACCTCCAATTTCCCGATCTCGGCTAACAACGTTCAAGGTCGCAACAACTCAGGTCGTGGCTCCACCTACAACATCAACAACATGAATCGTGCTCACTACAACAATAATCGTCGTCCTGATCAACAATCACCATGGCAGCCGCATAACCAGAACTCAACTCAACGCTCACCAAGACCATACCTAGGAAAATGTCAATTTTGCTATACTCAAGGTCACAATGCGCGGCGTTGTCCACAATTGCAGTCAATGCAATCTCAATTACAGTCAATGCAATCCTCGAATCAGACTCAACAATCTCTATTTTAAGCCATGGCAGCCACACGCCAACGTTGCTATTGGCTCATCCTATGGACCCAATGATTGGTTACTCGACTCCGGTGCGACGCACCATATCACATCTGATCTTGCCAATCTCTCCCTTCATCAACCATACCATGGTGGTGATGATGTCATGCTAGCTGATGGTTCAACCATTCCCATCACACATACGGGTTCCAAGCTTTTTCCCTCTCAAACTCGTACTTTAAAGCTTGATAAAATTCTGTGTGTTCCTGAAATTACCAAGAACTTAGTTTCCGTATATCGTTGTGTAATTCTAATGGTGTTTTGGTTGAATTCTTCCCTGCATCTTTTCAGGTGAAGGATCTCAGTACGGGGGTCCCATTACTCCAAGGGAAAACTAAAAACGAGTTATATGAATGGCCGATGAAGACTACGCAAGCTATGTCTCTGTTTTCCGCGGCTGGTTCAAAGACAAATCTTTCCTCATGGCATTCAAGATTGGGTCACCCATCTTTATCTATCTTAAACAGTGTTGTTTCTTCGTTTTCCTTACATGTTTCCTCTCCCATTCAAAAACATTTATCCTGTTCTGAATGTGCGATTAATAAAAGCCATAAACTTCCTTTTTCCCAAACCTCTTTCACCTCAAACCGACCTCTTGAATACGTGTTTACCGATGTTTGGACTTCTCCAATCATCTCCAAAGAAAACTACCGTTATTATCTTGTCTTCGTTGATCACTTTACTCGGTATACGTGGCTGTATCCGCTTAAAAAGAAATCAGATGTCAAAGAAACATTTATCACCTTCAAAGCTCTTGTCGAAAACCGATTTCAGAATCGAATTGGGACGTTGTTCTCTGATAACGGTGGGGAATTTATTTCTCTTCGCGAGTTCTTAGCAACAAATGGTATCTCTCATCTTACCTCACCTCCTCATACTCCGGAACATAATGGAATCTCTGAAAGAAAAAATCGGCACATTGTTGAAACTGGCTTAACTCTCATGTCAACAGCCTCAGTTCCAAAAGAGTATTGGCCATACGCCTTTGCTACTGCGGTTTTTCTGATCAACCGGATGCCAACACCTATCTTGTCAATGACATCGCCCTTTCAGAAACTCTTTGGTGCACCACCAAATTATCAAAAACTACGCATCTTCGGCTGTCTTTGTTTTCCATGGTTACGTCCATACACAAAGAATAAGCTCGAGGATCGTTCTCAAAGATGTGTCTTTCTCGGGTATTCGTTAACACAAAGCGCTTATCACTGCTTACATCTCCCAACGGGTCGGTTATTCATCTCGAGACATGTTTGTTTTCACGAAACAGAGTTTCCGTTTCAATCAACTTCACAGTTAGAATCTGTACGTGATCCACAACCGAGTTCTAGTATCTACAATCCACCGGTTTCTTCAATCACGGTCATTCCTCAAGACTCATACAACTCGTTTCGACCCCCCACGACACTGAACCTTCAGCATGAAAATCCATCTCCAACGGCAACCACTCAGGTATTACCTTTTAATCCTTCATCTCATACATCTTCTCCTTCTCCATCTTCTCCAATCCAAAGTTCTGAGCCTACTGCTCCAAATGATAATGGGCCGCAACCCACGGCCCAGACGAACCTTATGTCTAATGAGCCCACTGCTCCACCACAAAATGAGTTACCACCCACAACTCAGACCGAGCCACCACAAACTGAACCCAATCCCAACCAAACAAGTCAATCAAACCACGATACAACCGCCACTCTCAAAACCTATTCCCGAAGAACCAAGAAACCAAATACAAACCCACTTCCAAATCAACATAAAATGAAAACCCGATCCAAAAATAATATTTTCAAAAAGAAGATACAAAGTAATCTGGCTTCTCCGGCACAAACTTTAAGCAAGGAACCCACATCAATTTCACAAGCAATGAAAGACGAGAATTGGCGCCGAGCTTGCTCACAAGAATTCGATGCTCATGCTCTAAATCAATCATGGGATTTAGTTCCCTCTCATCCTGGTCAGGATCTTGTTGGATGTCGATGGGTGTTTACCACAAAATTTCTTTCAAGTGGAATTCTAGAACGTTATAAAGCGCGGCTTGTTGCGAAAGGATTCACTCAACGCTATGGTGTTGATTATGCGGAAACGTTTAGTCCGGTCATTAAATCTACAACGATTCGTCTTGTGCTCAACGTTGTCGCGACAAAATCATGGTCGATTAAACAGCTTGATATCAACAACGCTTTTCTCCAAGGAGAGCTCACGGAAGAAGTATATATGGTCCAGCCACCAGGATTCATTGATCGCGATAAACCGTCACATGTTTGTCGTTTGAAGAAACCAATCTACGGTCTTAAACAAGCTCCGCGTGCCTGGTATATGTCCCTTAAACGCCATCTTTTAGACAGTGGTTTTGTGAATTCCCTTGCAGATACCTCTTTGTTTGTCCACAATTACAACGGTGCCATCACGTATGCTCTTGTCTACGTTGATGATATCATTGTTACCGGCAACAACAATTCCGTCATCACAACCGTCCTTCAAGCGTTTGCTGATCGCTTCTCTATCAAGGAACCCACGGACCTTCACTATTTTCTTGGAATAGAATGCACAAGGACTTCTCAAGGAATTCATTTGTCCCAACGGAAGTATATCTCTGATCTCCTATCCAAGAACAATATGTTGGATGCAAAGTCTGTCTCTACGCCGCTAGCGTCATCACCTCAATTATCGCTCAATGATGGTTCACCACCTACGGATCCGACTCAGTATAGATCAGTGGTTGGCAGTCTACAATATCTAGCATTCACTCGTCCCGATATATCCTATGCAGTCAACCGTCTCTCACAGTTCATGCATAAGCCGACTCATAACCATTGGCAAGCCGCCAAACGAGTCTTACGCTATCTCTCTGGAACAATGTCACATGGAATCAAGCTTCATGCCTCTTCTCCGATGACGATTCACGGTTTCTCTGACGCTGATTGGGCCGGCGACACCGATGATTTTGTCTCCACAAATGGCTACATAGTTTACATGGGACGTAATCCCATTTCTTGGTCCTCCAAAAAGCAGCGTGGGTTGCTCGATCTTCAACCGAGGCTGAGTACCGTGCTGTCGCAAACACAGCATCAGAGGTTCGATGGTTATGTTCTTTACTCTCTGATTTGCGGATACAACTCCCAAAGGCTCCTGTAATCTACTGTGACAACATCGGTGCTACGTATCTATGTGCAAATCCTGTTTTCCATTCACGAATGAAGCACATCGCGCTAGATTACCACTTTGTCCGCCAACTTATTCAAACCGGAATGCTACGTGTTTCTCATGTCTCTACACACGATCAGTTAGCCGATACAATGACTAAACCACTACCACGACAACGTTTTCAACAAGCAAGTGTCAAGATTGGAGTTACAAGAGTCCCTCCATCTTGAGGGGGCGTATCACGTATATACATCTTAAGGAAACTAAATCAATTTAGTATTGTAAATTAGCTAATTGTAATCCCTACAATCTCTCTCAATTCCTGTAAATACTGTCTTCTAGCTTGTATATATAGGCTACTCTAAATAGTGAATAAGAATCAAGTTCTATGTTTTATAGATACAACATAAACATCGATTTCGAAGTTCTTGTTCAAGTTAAAGAAACTATGGTAGATGCTTCATCAAATTGCATGGAGTTAGCACTAAAGGTATATATATACATAGAATGAAGAATTTTATCCTCGGAGATGACTGATTAACACTCTATGACTTTCAGGAGAGAAGAGAAGCGAACGAGGAAGCGAAGAACAATGAAGAAAGCAAGATAAATAACATTAAAGCAGAGAGATCAAAGAGGCTATGGAGGGCTTTTCAATTTGCTTTCAAGGTTTATACGTTTGCAGGAGGTCATGATGAACGAGCTGATCATTTAACAAGACAACTTGCACATGAGATTCAAACAGATCCTGATCAAACCAATTCATCGATCATGCCTTGAAAACCAAAAAAAATGCTTGAAGATGGTTGCAATGTAACATTTTTGTGGGTTTCTAGTTTTGATTGATTTGGACCAATGCAAAGAAAAAAGATTATTTTTATTTTTTTCCATTACCTATATATATAATTACATGACAAAGGAATCAAGCAAAGATCTTAAGAAAAAAAGTCAACGGATATGGCAAGAGAAGTAGGATAGGTTTCAAAAGAATCCATCAAAGTCAACGACATATTCTTCTTCTTCAAGAACATTATAATCTTCCATGATCAACTCGTTTTCTATATGATTCTCTCTTTCTTGATCTTCTTCGATCATATCAATGTCTTCTTCTTCTTCTTCTTCTTCTTCTTCTTCTTCTTCTTCTTCTTCTAGAGGTTCATGAGAGAAAAAGACTGTTCTCTTTGCTTCCCTTTCATCTTCTGACTTCACAACCAAATCTGTCAACAACAAATCAATCAGATAATAATCTTCAAGAAAAGGCACTAAAACTTGAGTGAGTTTTGTGATAGATAAACTTACTTATCTTTCTCTTTCCTAGGGAAGTTTCTTCTTCGGATTGAAAAATTAGATGTTGCGTTTCTGAAACCTCTTCTTTGATTACTTCCATTAGAGAAGAGCTTGAAGGTTCATAGAAAAGAATAAAGATGTTGTCTGTTGACATTTTTAGATGAACAGATCTCTTAACGTTGTACTGTGTAAATTAAAAACAAACAAAGAAAAGGCAAGTGGATTTCACCAATAACGAACTCTAGCGACCTTTGTTTGTTTAAAGGACTTTTATATTATTTGAATATCCCAGTCTATCTCTATTTAATTTAGTTGTAAATCTTAAATTTATTAGTTTCGTGTAAATGGTAAAAATCTGTCTTTTTTTGGTCTAAAATCCTGAAATTTAATAGCTACATATCTTGTAATTACTCGGATATATTGCAAAGTTTATTGATACTCTACTATAATGGATTAGATCATCACAATTGTTAAGAAAAAAATGCATTTACTAATTAAAGTATTTCAATATCTCTATTTTCTTGTTTTTGTCATCATATTATCATTAAATATAAAACATTACATAGAGTTCCATTTTATTACATACGGGGAACCACTTAATCTAGCTGACTTCGCCAAGTGATATTAGAGAGTTCCTAGGGACATAACAGAACCTATAATTATACATAGAGCCTAGATATGTTACTACATCTTTTATACAAGTGAGAGAACTGAAGTGGCACACCAACGTTTCTTGTGTTGAAGAGTGTGATGTAAGTCCATCATAAAGGGATTTTGCTTGTTCACCGCATAAAAGACAATGCGAATTAATCTTTAATCCTCTATAATGGAGGTTGCTCATCACTGCAATGCTATTATGGGCAGATCTCCAACAGAAATGTTTTTAAGTTTAGATGGAGCTTGCAACTTCCAGATGGATTTACAGAGGGATCTTAACTCTACTTGCTCTGTATTATCTCCATCTTGATGCTGATGTTTCAAACTATGTTGAATATGATAACCAGATTTGACATTGTATTCTCCATCTCTTGAATAATGTATCGAAATAAGGGTATCGCTTACATTAGTGATGCTTAGCTTTACTTAATTTTCCCATTTCCTGTTTAACGGTTTTTCCTTTTGGAATCACATTTGCAAAATACAAATGTGAATTTTTGTAGTATAATCACCAAAAAATGTATTATATATTTTGATAATAATTCTCCATGGGAAAATCGAGCAAAAGCATTCATTTCACAGGCTTTGTTTGTTCAAATATCCAAACAATTCTGCATCAGGCAATGGATAATTTGTGTACATAGGTAGAAGAAAGTCGAACTCTACACAGTTAAAGTAAAACCATTTCTTTCTTCTTCTCCGGTAAACAAAAAGCGCAGAATTTGAAATCCTTCTTCCCATCTTCATCATGCATTTTCCGCTTCCTTTTCTTTTCATTCTGTAATTACCATATATATATATATATATATATATATATATATATATATATATATATATATCCAAAGTATTATTATTAAAGTACAAAGTAGAGTATCAATCGAAGAAAACAACCGTATACCTCTGCAACCATGCTGACTCCTCCGCTGTTTCTCTTCTTCCCTTGCCTCATCTTCTAAACCTTGTTTAAATTCTGGCTGTTCTCGAACATACTCAACCATAACCTCCTCGGAAACCTACGAAAAAACATCGGAAAAGAATAACGTCGTCTTAAAGCTCCCAAAAATATGGTAAAACCTTCTCATAAACAGTTCATCTTCCAACAAATCTAAGAACCCTGCAAATATGATGAAATGAATCTTATTAATGGGTGTGTCCTTAAGAGTAATCGGTAACATATGCTAAGATTTGATTCATACCTGATAAAGCTTCAAGCGGATTTTTTGCCAGAGAGAATGATGGAAATCTGTAACCCTCTGCTAAAGGCTTCGTTGAACAAAATCCGGGTTTGCATATTCTGAAAACCAGGCAACCATGATAGCAATGCAACTGGAGCCATAACGATTAACCCAAAGAACAGGTCGTAAAAGCGAGCAACAGAGATCACTGTGTCCCAAACCACTGTTGATACTAGAAACGGTCTCAGTACTTGAGCTATGGAAATCAATCCCCATCCCGTAGGAATAAAAGCCAAGAGACTTATCAACAGATCGACGACTGTAAGGTCAGTGAATTGCAGCATCACCACGACCACAAGAAGCGTGAGCATGATAACTAAGAACTGAATGAATCTGTATTTAATATGCTCCTTAACGGAATATTTTTTCTGAGCATAGATTGTTGTGATGTATATCGCAGCAATCCCGATGATGCACCCCCAGGAAACCAAGTATACTACAATGCTGGTCCGCTTACCCGCGATGCGAAGATGGTACACAATGCTATACTGGAAGAAGAAGAACCGAAGATCAAGTATAATCTCAAGCAGTTTTCCCCATACCCCGGTTGTTCTCAGATGATCTTGTTCCTCATTCCACCACGTAAACCAACTTTGATCTGCTTTTGTAAACAACCCGCCTCTGGACCATAGCCAATTCATGAAATCGTCGAAATCATTCACTGTCTTGAGCCAATCGAAACCAGATGGGTTAAACAGAAACGGAGAAATAATCCAAGATGTAACAAGGAACTAGCTCGAAATCGTCATTAGTATATAAACCAATGAACTCTTAGCCAGCGGGCTATAAGCCGCATATACCAACAAGATAATCGAGAGTTCAATAGCCTTGATGAAATGAGTTCGAGCATACAATCTGTAGTTCTCAGCAAATTTCTTATGCTCCACCACGAAACCTCTTCCAGTGGCACGATACTTGGCTCCACCATGGAGTATAGTCCGACCAAAGTAATGGGTTCGAGTTCCCAAGGAAAACGTGTAGAATAACGATGCAAGTTGCAGCTGCATTGTTAAGAAGTCCCAAATTGCTGGAAGAAAACCACGCTCCAAAGAGTTTTCAAGAATCATTGGAAGTGCAGTGAAAAGTCCTAGCTGGATGACAAATTGCTGATTCAAGATTGCAGCGAGAGCTTCATTGCTGTTACTCCTATCTTTTGCTATTTTCTCAACACCACTAAGAGCCAGATAGAGCCGACCCCACAAGAATGCATAAACAGTAAATACTAACAACATTGTGTTGAAGTAGTAGCCAACTGTTGTGTAGAAGAAAGACAGCATTCTGAAAAAGTCAAGCCTATGACCCAATCTGTAAACATCTCTGCTTAATGCTTGCTCGCCATTACCACTGGCTACTTTGGCTTCAAACATAGATATCTGATTCAGACCCACATCTCTTCCTTTGCCTACCTGAATGTATTCATGGTGAGTCACGTTCCCACCTCTTAAAGTGCAATTGAATCCAGCAAATATATCTTCACTGATATTTATAACTCTTGAGGCCTTGCTAATTCCACCCCGAGGCATAAACCAAAACCGATCAAACACATCCGGATGACCATAATGCATCCTCACTTTCAGTGGGTTGGCAAGAACACGCTGTCCTAGGGTTACAAAACTCGTTTCCTGAGCAGACATGAACCATGCGAGTGAAGATACCGAACCAGTGAAAACTTTCTCACGGACTCCAAGAATAGTAGGCTTCCTAATGCCATAGTGATTCTTGAAGGATTCCAACAAATTCATCATCTTAAGCGCCTCCTCAAAATGGTTATCTTGATTCATATCAATGGTTTGAATCGCGTCACCTCGGGTAAAGATAATGGCATGGTTTTGGTTTTCTGGTTTGCCCTCGCCGAGCTTCAAGGGACCTGGCAGTCTGATTCGATAGATTTCCACCTCTCTCTGAAGTTGTTGATCAAATTTCACAAGAACTGAGTAATACTCGACCTCGCCCCTTCCCAAGTCAACCTCATCAACAAATGCAATACGAAGGGCCTCATGATTTTTCATCAGGAACAGGATCTCCTCAGCTCTATGGTCCCCTTTTGTTCTATGCTGTCCATAAACTTGGCATGCCACAACATAGGTAAATTTCATCATAGCACTCCCATACTCTGATCCTTTAAGCAAATGGCTTATACCACTAGCCATTCTGCTAATTTCCTGAGCAGATGTTGGTTGCAGCGTGTTATCCCCACCATCATTTGTGTAGTAGGAACGGCGTGGTTCAGGAGCAATTTGAGTTCCCATCCTGATGTCCATTTCGGAAGCAGAATCAAGAAAGGCAAGCTTCTTCAAGGCACTATAATAATACATCATCCCTCGAACTGGACAACGTCTGTCCCCTATATGAAGCCCAGAGGCGAAGATCTCTAACCTTCTTTGACCAAATTTCATTCTCCTCCACTCCCTCTCTACGCATCCGCTCCAGAAAATTCACCCATTCATCTTCATATATTTTTTGAAGGTAGAATAGGGTGGAGATTCCATCCTCATTCTCAGCTCGGAGCATTTCTTGTCGATACATCACTTCCTCGTCATAGTAAGGAGTCAACACACTGAAAGCCATCATTTTTTCAACACTGGGAGCTTGAGGCATGTTCATAAAGAGAGAGTTGCTAAAGAAAGCAAGACGCTCTCTGGCCTCAATATTCTTGGGAACATTATGCATTGGATCTCTAGAAGTAAGAATTGTATGAACCCGCCTTATCTGCCTATAAAAGACAACATCGTCAATGGGAGGGAGATTAATGGCATTGACAAACAGCAATTCGGCATCTGCATCCAAACTAATGGGCGCTAAGCCAAGCTGCCTCAACTGCTGAGTGCTCCTCCTTTTTCTTGGAAATTCCCATGCGCAGAGTTCATAAAGAGCTTGCATTATATTCACAATCCTGAATTCTTTCTTTTCTGGGTCCATCAGACGCTCAAGAAGTGATATTAACTTGTCGTGAATCCGTAGTAGTACTGTCAGCTTGTATACGACAGTTACCTTTTCATTTTCTATGTTTTCATCAATTTCCATGAACAACCTGTTAAGTATGGATTCTTCCTCTGTGCCGTTTTTAACAATTTTAAGAATCACATATTTGATGCTATCAAAAGCTTCCATAACAGCACAACGCCTGTACTCACTGCTACAGATTTTCGACCAAAGCCATCGATCAGGAGCATCACAGAGCTCGTTTGCCTGGCTTAACGCAAGTAGAAGCTCATTGCATAGGAGGAAACACGGCCAACGAATAACCCGAATATTCCAACAATTAGGGGGCAACTCAAGTAGTTCAACCTCCCTGTCACTTATAAGGTCTTCCTCCCTAAACGTGAGGATTATCTCATTCCATATCAGGGCAAACCAAGTTGCTTCAACTTGACTAGATTCGATCTTTTTGAAAGGCTGACCAATTCCATATCGCAACTTCAGCCGGTGAATCGCATCACGAACCTTCTTAAGCACTGTTGCTTTAGGGCTCAGAAGATGCTCTTCAGGTTTAAGGTTAAACTGCATAGCACTTGAAAAGAACTGAAATCTAAGTCTCAACTGATCAATGTTCCGGATCTCCCCCAAGTGGGAAAACAGACCAATTGTAGCACCTACAAGGGATGAGTAGATCGAGTACCAAATTTGCAAATCCATCAGGTAAATCAAAATAACAGGGAGCCAGAGCATCACCACTGCTATTCTGTGAGTACTGCCAAAAAACTCGTGCCAATTATACGTCGCATTTTTTAGGTTCAGGAGTGCCCTGGTCGGAGGAATTAGAGGCCTGATTTGTAAGAAGTAACTGAATATGAATTTAGTGGCCAATACAATAACCCAAAATATTGAATACTTAATATTGTCCACCAGGCCTTCCCTCATTCCACGACCAACAAAAACCTTGCTATAGAACCACCATGTCAGTAAGTAAACAAGTCCAAGATTCAGCTCCTCGACCCAGTTCCTTATCCAAGGAACAATAAACAGTACAAGAGCCAATAGCTCAGGCATAACATACACAAAAACTACCTTGAGGAAGGTGATAATCCTCTCGTCTGCTGCTCTAGACCAATCACCATCCGCATTTTTCTGCCTCCAAATCCTCGCATAGAAGACTGAAAACAAAACTGTCCATGTCAAAGCCACCACAAACTTCAAAATCAGTCTGACAAAAAGCCAGAATGTTTCTCTGCCCACCAAACTATACTGAGTACTAGCATCAAGCAGGGACTGGAGCAACCTCAAGCCCGCCCATGTGATGAAAACAGTCAACAATGCAACCTACAAGTAGAAGAACAAATAATTATGTACCAGCACAGCACAAGTCTTATATGGTATATAGATCCATTCAATTTTATACCTCCACATCACGGTCTTGCCACGGAAACTTAACATCACTCGTAGCAACGATAATAGCTGCCTGTAAGTAGAGAATCAATAAAATCCATAACCGATCAAAGCTTCTAAACACATTCCAAAATGATCTCTGCTCCACAAACCCAGTCTTCCCCACTCTATTGCTTTTAGGTGTAGTATCGAAGAAATTACTGGTGAAATCAAGAGGCCATTTAAGGCTCTTCAACGCTCTCTTGCTCCAGAAATACTCGTTAATGTCGTCGTAATTTCTCCAAGCAGAATGTGGCTTCGTCCCATTGTTGCTACTCTCAACCTCCGCCTTAATCGTCTTGTAAATCGGCATGACCACACTCTTGAGAAAAGCGCAATCACCGGAAAATGAAGGCCAATAAAGCCTCCCGGTCATATCGTCGAACTCTCCGTCGAGTACTTTGTTTAGTTCCATAGCCATATGGTGAAATATGTAGCAGAGACACTCCGGCATAAACCGGAGATTCGCCGATTCTCCCCAAATCAATAGATACAAAGCTACATATAGAAGCTCGCGCCGGAGATTCAAAACGACGTTGGTTTGGTGAGGGCTATGGGTAGGGCTGGTGACGTGGCACCTCACTCCGAGGAAGGAGCACCAGTTCGTGTAGTTGCGGAGTAGCTTCTTCCGAAAACGACGGAGAACGGTGGGATCGAGACCGTCGGGATGACGTGGCGGCGGTTGCAACCGCATTTGGGAATTCGCTAAATGGAGGACGAGATTCTCTCTCTGATTCCGAACGTTGTCGTTTTGAAAACCGAAGAGAAGACCAAGCCAGTCCATCAAGTCCATGCGAGGTGTGAAATCGACGAGCGACGGTCTCGCAAGATCTCCGACTATTCTCAGCGCCGCCGCCGCCGCTCTAACCTCCGGGTAACGCAGCGACGGATGTTCCGTTACGAAATCATGGATCGGAATGATATTAAGTTAACGGTTTCTTTACTTAGAATCTTTTTTTTCAAAAGATTTTCATCTTTTTTTTCTTTTTTCTTTTCTTTCTTTTAAGTTTCAAAAGACATGTGACGAAACCGAACTGTGCAGATAATACTCATAATAGTGATATTACTAAAAGAAACAAATTAAATAAAAGAAAAAATTACTCAAATCCCATGAAACTATGGGAATATGACTAGAATACCATATATCTTTCAAAAATGGCTCAACTCTTTTTACACCCCTGGTAAATTACGATAAACACCTTTTATTAGTTTTTCTTAATTGAGATTATTTTTTAATTAAAAAATAAAAACAAATCCACGTCATTAAGAAATAACTGTGATCAGAAAAGAGGGAAGTACACAAACCCAACGTTTAGGGAAGTTTCAATTCAAGTTTCAAAAGCACAAAATTTTAAGTTTCTCCTCTCAACTGTCTTCTCGGTTTAAGCTTCTTTCGAAATCGACATTGTTTCTTTCCTCGTGATCGTCTTCCCTCCGCAATCGAAATCGTCTTCCCTCGTACTCGTCATCGCCGAAAATCGTCTTCTCTCGTAATTGTCTTCTCTCGAAATCGTCTTCGAAAGGTAGGTTGTTGCTGAGTTAGTTTTTTTTATTGCGGTTGAGTTATAAATTATGTTGTGTCTGAGTTAGGGTTTTTTGCGGCTGAGTTATCAATTAGATTGTGGCTGAATTAGGGTTTTTTGTGGCTGAGCTCTAAATTATGTTGTGGCTGAGTTATGGTTATATTGCGGCTGAGTTATAAATTATGTTCTGGCTGAGTTATAGATTATGTTGTAGCTGAGTTATGGTATAGAAAGACGAAACGTCGCGAAACGGCTGAGTTAGTTTTCTATTGCGGCTGAGCTATAAATTATGTTGTGACTGAGTTGTTATATTGCGGCTGAGTTATATATTATGTTTTGGCTGAGTTGGTTTTCTACTGTGGCTGAGTTATTTAAGTCTTTTCTGATCAGATGGAACAACATCAAGCACCTGCTTACCCTAAAAGATCAAAACGCGCTGCTAATCTAGAAAATTTAGCGCTTAATCACAATTCCTATATGGGAGATTTCGACTCTGTTAAAGAACAATTAGGACTTGATGTGTGGGAAGAACTGAAGAAGTTTCCTGTTGGAATAATTGCTAAGCTATTTGATGGAAAATGCGGGTGGTCTGCTAAGACTGTACACTATCTACTGTGTAGACAACTTGACGTAGACAAGAAGGAGATTTGGAGTGTGGTTGGTAATCAACCTATCAGGTTTAGCTTACTCGAGTTTGGTGAGATCACTGGGTTAAACACAGATTCAGTGCCAACAGAAGAAAGTATTGAACCTGAGCAATACAGAGATTTCTGGGACTTGTTGCATGTGCCGCATGGTCTTGGACCCAAGCCTGATGAACTGAGGTTACCAGTAAAAGGTTGTCGGTCCTGGAGTGTTGAATAGCGTAAATGGTTAGGGCTGTTAGTTCTTCAAGCCATGGGAATTTATGTTGGGCATCATAATTCTAGGATGTCGTTTGAAACTGCAAAAAGAGTATTCGATGAGGAAGCCATGATGACTTATCCATGGGGTCAGGCTGCATTTGAAGCTCTTGTTGGTAGTATTAAGTCGTTGAATCCAACAGGAAAGACATAATTCATCAATGGCCTGAGTTACGCTTTATTGGCTTTCAAGAGCGTTTTGGCAAACTAGTCAGTGAGGAGGGAGAAGTTCCGCTTCTTCGATGGGATGCAAGGCGGACACGTTCAAGTTTTGATAGTGTCCGGGAGAAGGAGATTAAAGACCATGGTCGGGTAAGGTTTTATGCTGTTTTATTATTTATTTTACTGCTGAGTAATTATTTATTTGATGGCTGAGTTATTCTTTATTTGATGGCTGCGTTATTATTTAGTTTACGGCTGAGTTATTTTTTATTTGATGGCTGAGTTATGATTTGTTTGATGGTTGAGTTATGATTTGTTTGTTTGATGGCTGAGTTATTCTTTGTTTGATGGCTGAGTTTTTCTTTTTACGGCTGAGTTATGATTATTCGATGGTTGAGTTATAAGTTACTGTTGTAGGTGCGTGTGAGTAATATGGTTTTGAAGGAGTCTCTAGAAGAGATGCTTCCTCAGTGGCCGGGTGAAGACAAAGACCCACTACTGGATAACCTAATAAGAGACCTACATTTTTGTAGGTTTGTAACAGGTGATTATTGGGATGTGCCGAGGAAGGAGAAGAAGAAGAAGAAGAAAAACCAAGTTGGCTATAATTCCTTATGACTCTGAGTCTGAGCCACCCAAAAAGAAGCAGAAGAAAGATAAGAAACACGAGGGTGAAGCTGGTGCTATAGAGAAGAAGGAGGATGCAAAGGGAATGGGTGCTAGCGGGGATGCGGCGGCTTTGAATACCATATTCGCTAAGCTCGAAAAAATTGTCAGTAGGTATGAGAAGCATGAGTCTATTTTCGAGAAGTTTAACTCGAAGTTTGAGGCCATTGAGTCCAACGTTGGAGGGTTAACCCAAAAATTTGATGGTTTTGAGAAGAAAATTGGGGAGTATGTCAAAGATGCAGTGGATGAGCGTCTGAAAGTTCTGGGTTTCTCGGAAAGTGCCCAAAACTATGTTCCCAGTCCAAAAATGCATAATTTAAAACAGCAAAAGTCAGTTCATAGTCGAACTGTATCTTTGACCCTTGATAATGTTGTGGGGCCGAAAAAGCCTTCGGGCGAGGAGCTTGCTAAGGGCGAAGAAAGCCGAACTCCGCAGGCGTATTTCCCACAACCAAAGTCCGTTAATAGTCCAACGGATGCTAATAATGGTTTGGGGGGGGGGGGAGATTTTGGCTGAGGAGGTTGCTAAGGCCAAAGAGAAAGGTGTGGGGGTCAAATTGAAGTTGAAAGAACAAGTTCCTAAGGGTATTCCTGAGGCAAAAAAGAATTTGTTTGGTAGGGAAGGTCACCCAGATTTCGTTTGTATTTCTCCTGCTAAGGATTTACCACGCCTCTCCAGGAGGAAAAATGAGGATGATTTGAAAAAGAAGGTTGATGATCCTGCTAAGAAGAGGTCTGAGGCTGGTTTGAAAGTTGCTGCTACAAGGAAGAAGAACAGGGAAGCGAAGGCAGCGGCTGACTTAAAGAAGCAGGAAGAGAAGAGAGCGGCTGAGTTAAAGGAGGTTGAAGTAAAGAAGGAGGTCCAAACAAAGCAATTGCGTAGCGGTTTATTATTAAGAATACCAAACCCTCCTCAAGGAGGGAATAAGAAGGCAAAGCCTGGAGATCTTCTGGATGTGACCGAGGAAGTTATCGCAAAGGAAAACGAACTGTTACCGGACTCTGATGAGGACGAAGATGAAAGGCGTAGGTTAGCGATAATTAAAAAGTATCGGCAGAGAGTTGTTCAATTAGATCCAAATGGGCACGCAGTGAGGCCAGTATATCGTTCAGCAGTTTTTCCTTATGCTGGAGACAATGGGACGACGTGCACGTGGAAGGGTTTTGAACCTTCATCAGCAATCTATGATCCTCTCGCACCTGTTGACCAGGCTAAATTGGATACATTTATGGAACATCTACTGCAATTGGAGTATGAACTTTTACACCCTTCTTTTTATTTTATTTTATACAGCTATTAGCAATATTTGCCTAAACTGACTTGTGTTTGATTGTTAGGGCCAATCCACAGAACGAATCTAGTGTTCAAGAAACTGTTTTCTACAAACAACTCATGACTGAAAGAAATCTTTGGCCGGATAGAGAATAGTGATGGTTGTTTGATAATGTAAGTATAATTTACGGCTGAGTTATGGTTATTTGATGGCTGAGTTATGGTTGTTTGATGGCTGAGTTATTAGTTTTTGATGGCTGAGTTATGGTTGTTTCATGGCTGAGTTATGGTTGTTTGACGGCTAAGTTATTTGTTATTTGATGGCTGACTTACTATTCAGTATACAACATATTGCTTCGTATGTGAGAGTCCTCATCAAAAGGTCCATGCAAGATCCCAGCCCATTCTGGTCCAAGCGCATTGCCTTTGTGGACGCTTGGTTCCTATCATACATGACGAATCAAGATTTCAGCCAGTTCAAGTTGAATCCAAAGATGTTCAAATTCAAAGACACAGGTTATGAGGATCTCATGAACGGTAGGAAGCCCGCAGACCATAAGACAAACAAGAAATGGTTTGAAGATGTCGATCACTTGTACGGCGTGCTTCATACTGGAGGCGATCATTGGGTGGCCTTTCACGTGGATCTTCTGAAGGAGGAGATCAATGCCTATGATCCCATCATTAAACATGTAACTCCTGAAAGCTCACAAAGAATGCTAAACGCATTTAGGCCGGTGATGCAAATGATCCCTGCAATGATCAATGACGTAATGCCTAGCAAAAAAAACCGTTGCAAAAAACAGTTTGCGTTCAGATGGAAAAGCGTGAAAAACATTCCCCAAAACGATCAAGTTGGCGATTGTGGGGTGTTTTCATTGAAGTTTACCGAGTGTCTAGCGCTTGGTGTAACCTTTGATGGGATATGCGATGAAAATATTCAGGGTTTACGGGTGAAGATGGCAGCAGAGATCTTCGATGAAAAAGGATATGATTTGATGGCACAGTTCGTCGGATTTACCAATTATGAACATTCTTTTTGTTTTGTTATTAGGGATTAGGATTTGACTGTGAATGGTATGTTTTTAGGGTTGGTATAACTTATGGTTTTTATGGTATATAACTCTGCCGTGTCCTTTAGATAGCTCAACCGCTACGTTTAGATAGGTCAGCCATACCCTAAAACATACCCTAAATTCGAAAATGTAATTTGTAAGTTTCGATAACTCCGCCATATCGTTTAGATAACTCAGCCGTGTCATTTAGGTAACTCAGCCATACCCTAAAACATACCCTAAATTGGAAAATTTAATTTAAGACTTATAAAATTATAATTAAGCTCATTTTATTGTAATTTAAGACATACAAAATGAATATAAATCAACTGAATGTGTATACTTTCTTCAATTTATTTATAAGTTGATACTCTAACTTGATCTTGAGATATACTTATGTAGTCTTACAAGTACTTCGAACTCTATCTATAGATAAGACCCAAAATCATATACAATAAACCATATACAATTTTTTTCAATTGAATGTGTATAATTTGATTCATTTAAGACTCTAAATCATATACTTTCTAAATGCTATACATTAAACCATGAACCATGATCCCTAAACCCTAAACCCTAAATCCATAACTCAGCCGTGAAGTTCTTATAACTCAGTCGTCAAGTGAAATTTGGGCTGGAAATTTTAAGTTGCGACGTTTCGTCTTCCTATCTCTCTACCTTGCGACGTTCCGTCTTCCTATCTCTCTATCTTGCGACGTTTCGTCTTCCTATCTCTCTATATATATATAGCGCTTCTCTTTAACCTTCTCTCTCCCATCACTTTTTTTTATAGAAAAAACTAAGAAAAAGAAACCTAATCTCATCAAAACATACATCATGTCGATTGTCCCTGCTATGACATCCAAGTTCCAGAGCATGATCAATGCCATACGCGACATGCATGATCGAGATAACCTCCCTCTTCTAAACCCTGGTGCGGGTTTCTGGTGTGACCAAACTACTGTTACGTGGTTTAAGTTCTTACACTATCTATCGCAGGCGATCCAAGGCATTCTTCAAGAGGGATGGGTTCAGTCGTGGCCAACTTACCGCTTCATTCCCGATGATGTTAAGGGACAGTGGTTTCTTAAACTAGTTGTAAGCATATTCTTCGATAATGTATTCAGATTAGATTTACCTTTTTGTTTCTTAAACACTAATACTTTTTGTTTCTTTTTATAGCGAAAATACAGATGGGATTCGAGGCATAATTTGACAGTTTGGACACAGTTTAATCTGCTGGCTAGAACGATATTTCGCACTAATAAGCAAGCGTTTAAGAGCATATGGTTTAACAACGGCGAGAAGCCTGATTGGATTACAAATAGAGTTTGGCTTGCTCTCGTCGAAATGTTTGATGAGTTAGGCCCTGATAATTTTCAGTATGGACAATGTAACTTTAGTTAGATGTTTTGTTTTTATTTGTATAAATGAATCAGACGTTTACAACAGTTTTTGTTTTTGTTTTTACAAGTTTATACAAGTTCAAACAGAACTCAGCCGTCAAATATAATAACCCAGCCGTGCCGTTAAATATAATAACTCAGCTGTGACGTTTCGTCTTTCAATACCATAACTCAGCCGTGCCGTTAAATATAATAACTCAGCCGTTATATATAATAACTCAACCGTGCTGTGATGTTTCGTCTTTCTATACCATAACTCAGCCGTGCCGCGACGTTTCGTCTTTCTATTTTGGGCGGGAAAAATTAGAATTTTTCCCACCCAGTTTATTAATTGAAATTAGAATTTTTCCCGTTCGGTTTATTAATAGAAATCGCAAAATTGAAAGGGGGTTAGGCTGAGTTACGACACAGAGATTCAGCAATCAAAGCAATGAGCAGCTTGTCTTCTGCTTCATCTCGATTCAGCAATCGAAGGTCAGTGAAAGGAGTTCCTCAGCGATGTTGGTGTGGGAGAAACCTTCTGACATATGTTTCTCAAACAAATGATAATCCATGTCGACGATTCTATAGATGTGAGATTGCATTGTAGGTAAATTATTGATTTTATGAAGTGATATTTACTTTATGAATTGTTGAATAAACCAATTAATAAGCCAATTTTCGTAGAGGAAATTGGAAGACCATCTTTTCAAATGGGTTGATGAAGCTTTGCTGGACGAGACACGAATGGTAGAGGCAAAGCATTTGAAACTTGTGATAACAGGTTTTTATCCTATCTAAGATTTCAAACCTATTCTAATCAGATGTAGAATAGTCAGGTTCTTTTCAAGGACCGGCAATACACTCTAATCTTATGTAAATACAAATTTAGCTAAGTAATTCAAGTTGGTTTAAGTTGTCACAATTTAAATAAGCAAAACAAATAAAATTCGATGTAAACAATAATGAGAAAAACGTTAAGCTAGGGTAAATATCTCAGGGAATAGATCATCAAGAACCAAGCAATTATTCAGGATATCAATTAAGTGCCAATCTAGAACTCAATCATAAATTCAAGAGAATCCACTGTCGTGGCATCCACTACTTCATCAATTAATCTAGCACCCTAAACTGTCGTTTGAGACTAAAGAGAATCGATGAGCATAACGAATAGGATTGATTTGTTCACGAGTTGCCTTAACTTCAACTGTCGTTGGCTAAGGGTCAACACGCCCATCTAAGTTCATTCAAGTAATTCACTACACTTTTGATGAGTAAATTCAACCTAAAATCAAAGGCTAGGTAATTAAGCTAGTCTAGGCAATAAGTTCAACTTAGATGAAGATATCAAAACATATATAAAACCTATCTATGCTTAGTTCAAGAATTCCTAATTCCCATCGAAAACCCTAACCTAACAAGGATGACTACTCGCACATGGTGAAATCAAACACAACAAAGCAATAAAGAGAATTCATGATGATATGGAAAGAGATTAGGGTTTAGAATTCTTCTCAATAGAGTTGTGGAATGAATCTCCAAATTGCAAATCCAAAAGTCGTGAACAGTAGTCGTGAACAGTATTCGTGAACAGTAATCGTGAACAGTGAACGTGAATAGTAAACGTGAACAGTGAACGTGAATAGTAACGTGAACAGTGAACGTGTAAAAACTGTGTAAAAGAAGCGTGATGTAAGTCTCTATGTAAAAGAAGTGTAAAAGGGGTGTGAAAGTGGCGTCAAAGAAGCGTATCTTTTTCCAAAGGAATACTTCCTCTTTTAAAGGAGAAAGAGGCGGCTAGGAAAATAAGGAAGTAAATCTTGGATAAATCTTCTAGGTAGATCTTCTATTTAGTGAATATCCTCTTTTGCAAATCTTCTGAGTAAATATTGAGTTTAGTGAATATTCCTTTTCTTCAAATCTTCTAGATATTCACTTAAACGGCGGCAATCTTCTAGGTAATCTTCTGGGGAGCAGTCAAATCCATTCTGGGAGCAGGTGCTCCCGTCTTCTGCTTCAAAAACCTCCAAAAGATCGTGTTTTCCTTCCTTTTCACCAAACCTCCTAGCAAACTCCAATTCTTCATTCCAGCCACCTTTGGACCTAAAAAGACTCAATACAAAATAGAAAGACTCGATAAAACCCTACAAAATAATGGTTAGAATACGCCAAAAATGGAGTATATCAACTTGTAGAAGATGTGAAACAAATGAGAAATTGCTTGATGGACAATATGGAGCGTTTGAAAACCATGGTTGCGAAGATGGAAGAAGAGATGAAAGAAAGAAAGGATGAGAAGATGAAGACAGAGTTTATGGTTGCGAATGCAACAATAGAGAAAATGGCTAGAGAGATGGTAAAGAAAACGATTCAAAAAATGGGTGGGGCCGTATTGCTTGTTGTAGGAATGGCATGGGTTTGTATGAAGGTTCTCTCTTGAGTAGCTGTGTCTCTTGATTAGTTGTGTAATAGATTAGTTGATTACCATAACTCAGCCGTTTCATTTACATAACTCAGCCGTAAAGTATAATAACTCGTCCGTTTCATTTACATAACTCAGCCATAACTCAGCCACCAAAATCCATAACTCAGCCGTGTCGCGACAACTCAGCCGTGTTGACCATAACTCAGCCACCAAAATCCATTTGGGCGGGAAAAATACTAATTTTTCCCGCCCTGTTTTTACTATAAATTAGTATGTTTCCGCCCTATTTACAAAACAAAACTAAAACGTATCGATCACTCTCTGTATCTCTCTGATCTCACAATTAGGGTTTGTATCTGACAAACATTTATATATATTCTTCTCAGTTGATTCGCCTTTCTGGTTGTATTTTAATGATCATTCGTTCTTTTGAAACAGATATCAAGATATGGAAGATTGGAGAATCATAATCGTGCCACAGCTCCATGATTCTCCACAAGAATCAGAGGATGATGGAGGAAGTGATGTGGTGGAGCTCACACGAGCAGAATATCACATAGCTATGGGATCAGAGGATGATGGAGGAAGTGATGTGGTAGAGCTCACACGAGCAGAATATCACATAGCTATGGGATACGATGATGATGGAGGAAGTGATGTGGTGGAGCTCACACGAGCAGAATATCACAGAGCTATGGGATACGATGATGATGGAGGAAGTGATGTGGTGGAGCTCACACGAGCAGAATATCACAGAGCTATGGGATACTTGGTACGGGTGGAGGAAGACGAAGAGGACATCGAACCTGAGTTTCGAATACTTGTCCAAAAGCTCAGAAAGGAAGAACAAGAACTCAAATCCGCTGGAATGAAACGACCAAAGCTAGAGCAAGGAGAGTCCTCAAGAAAGAGAAGTAGAAGGTGAATGTTTGTTTCATAGGAAGTAGTTGTTTAGCGGCGTAGTGTTTTGTTTCAATCAATGTTTCAAGTCTCCTCTATATAAGGAGCAGTTTGTAATCTCTTTTTTATTTTTTGACGGAAAACGTTTAGATGTTTGTAAGAATGTTGGTAGGTGTGTTCTTTTTTGTTTTTTTAGACGGCAAACGTTTAGATGTATTCAATGGTATGGAAAAAATGTATTTCTTCCTGGTTAACAGAGGATAGACTCCCTCATCTGTAATGGATCAATGTTAAGTGTATTTTGCTACTTTGCTACTACCTCAGCCGTCAAGTATAATAACTCAGCCGTCATAACTAATAACTCAACCGTAATAACTAATAACTCAGCCGTGCCGTTTAAATAACTCAGCCATATCCTAAAACATACCCTAAATTCGTCTTCCTATATCTCTCTATATATAGCCCTTCTCTCCCATCACATTTTGAAGAAAAAAATCTAATCAAAACATACATCATGTCGATTGTTCCTCCTATGTCATCCCAGAGAATGATCAATGCCATACACAACATGCAAGATCGGGATAACCTCCCTCTTTTAAACCTTGGTGCGAGTGTCTGCTGTGACGAAACAAGCGTTACGTGGTTTATGTTTTTACACGATCTCTCGCATGCGATCTTGGATATTCTTCGAGAGGGTTGGGTTCAAGAGTGGCCGACTTACCGCTTCATTCCCGATCATGTTAAGGGACAGTGGTTTCTTAAACTAACTGTAAGCATATTTTCTTCCAGCTAATTTAACTTTTTGTTTCTTAAACACTAATACTTTTTGTTTCTTTTTATAGCGAAGATACAGATGGGATCCGAGGCATAATTTGACAGTTTGGACACAGTTTAATCTGGTGGCTGGAACGCTATTTCGAACTCAAATGCGCACGCTGAAGAGGATATGGGCGCATGGCGGCGAGAAGCCTTCATGGATGAAAGATAGAGTTTGGCTTGCTCTCGTCGAAATGTTTGATGAGTTTGGCCCTGATAATTTTGGGTTTTGAATGTAACTAACTTTAAATAAATGTTTTGTTTTTGCATAAATGAATCAGCCGTTTACAACAATTTTTGTTTACAAGTTTTAAAATGTAAAACATGTAAAACATAACTCAGCCGTCAAATATAACTCAGCCGTCAAATATAATAACTCAGCCGTGAAAATATAACTCAGCCATTATAACTTATAACTCAACCATGATTAGTAGTAGCCGTAATTGTAACGTTTCGTCTTTCTAATCCATAACTCAGCCGTTTCGCGACGTATCGTCTTTGTATTTTGGGCGGGGAAAATTATAATTTTTTCCCGCCCGGTTTATTAATTGGGTTTCCATCTTTTCAAAACATCACTGAAACGTCATCCCGTGAAATGATGGGAAGGTGGGCGGGTGAAATGATGGGAAGGTGGACGGGTGACTATCTCAAAGCCATTATAAAAATAGAAGAAGACTGTAGACACACCACACACCCTGCGACCTGCGTCTGCTGCCTCTAGTTTCCTTTTACAATTTAAAGGTAATAACTTTAATCTTTGTTTTGTCTGTGCAAACTTGATTCGTTCTTTAATAAACATTTTGGCAGCTAATCTTTTAGAAGCACAAGTTCAAGATATCATGGTCGGGGATCATTCGAACAAAAGAAAAGCACCAATGTCACCCGCAGCACTGGAGGCAGAAAAAGAAGGAAAAGATCGCCTAAAAGCAATTCTCTTATTGGTGCGAGAATAGATGAAAGCCAAGGAAGATGCTCACCGCATCGAACTCCAACTTGAAAGAATTGCTGGCAAACTCGAGATGTTGGAGGAGATGATGGACATGGAGGCAAAGCGACAGCGGTTGGAAGAAGAGAAAGAGAAGGCATTGGAGGAGCTAAGGGGAATTAATATTCCGCCCATTGATTGGGATAAAATGAACTTCGGATTTATGCTTCGGTAAATCAATGATAGAACCATCGTTATCTTTTTTTTTTAATTGAACCATCGTTATCTTTTCCTTGTGTTGTGTTTGAACTTTGAACTTTGAATCGGTATCATTTTGTTGTGAATATTGTTTATCATTTTGTTGTGAATATTGTTTATCATTTTGAATCGTTATCTTTTTTTTTTGAATTGAACCATCGTTATCGTTATTTTTTTTTCCCCGAAAATCTGATATTTTATTGATCTTTTCATAAATGTTTGAAGACATGATGAATACATATTGTATCATCCGTACACTTGAAAATAACTTGATATAATGAAATACATCCAATACCAATCTATTGCTATGCCCAATCTTCGATCTTATTACAACTGACGGCTGAGTTATGAGAAAGCCTGCTGAGTTATTACACTTGAAGGCTGAGTTATTAGTTATGACGGCTGAGTTATTATACTTTACTGCTGAGTTATTATACTTTGACTGATCATTATGGGCCTTGGGCCAACACTAACATTTCTGCGTAGAAGCCCAAATCACTTGAATCCCATAGTAACCCGAGACCAATACGACACCACTTCACCTTGTCGTGTTGTCGAGACCAAAGCCCCTAAATCACAAAACATCTTTTCCTCTTCTCCTCTCTCTGACTGCGAACTCTCAAATCCTTTTCCGATAACCTAACCACCGCAAACCATGTCGTCACCATCATCACAGCCAATCCTTCTACCAGATTCCTCTGCTTCCGCTGTGTCTGAAGCCTCGTCACCCAGGAAAACCCGAGTCCCCTACTCCATTGACTTCACCGCGAAACCATGTAAGTTTTTTCGACTCCCTCTGTTCAATTCAAACCCTTTCTGATTCAGAACACACTCACTAACCCTTTCTACCTTTCTGCATGAACCCATCTGACGCCTTTACCAGCTGATCAAGAGATCTCAGACTACACGCTCATCGGAGGAAACCTGCTGTAAGTACCCTGAACCATCTGTCTTCCTTGAACACCTTTCACTGCTTAACCTGTTTGTCGATTCATTTACCAATTCCAAATCATTAGCAGCACTTACCTGAAATCTTTTCTTGTTTGTGCTGTGAGATGACCAATCGACAGAGCCATCAACAGCTATGCCCTGAGGCATTCACATGACGGGGGGACTTTGACGCTTATGAGGCAGTTGTCAAACGAATTACCAGGTAAGCTCTTTGTCAACATGTCTGTTGGGTTCTGTGATGTATGAACCTTTAGAATCTGAGTGTAGCTTAAAAGACTCCACCTTGAGGCCTAGCTTCTTGTTTTGCAGGTACTATCAGAACTTCCTCGCTCGCCACAACCGAGCTCGGTTCGCAGATACAACGCCGGAGATCAGAGGATACGACTGCTCTGCTTCCCGCACTTCACCGTCCCGGTCAAACAGAAGACGAGATGAACCAGAAGCTTCTAATCGCCGTTCGAAGAGAAGAAACATGAATTAATGAAGCTTTGAAGACTGAATCAACCTCGCTTCTCAGTCTCTCTCTCTCTCTCTAGACTTTCTCTCTCTCTGTAACAACTTCCTCTGTTTAACAAACTTTGTTTCTCTTTCTCGTTGAAGAAGATGATGAATCGTATAAAATATGGCTTCAATTGTATGGATTTTGGTTTGATTTTTTCCCGTCTAAAATAGAAACACGAAACGTCGCGACACGGCTGAGTTATGTTAAAGAAAGACTACACGGCTGAGTTAACACGGCTGAGTTATTATACATGACGGCTGAGTTATGGTCAACACGGCTGAGTTGTCGCCACACAACTGAGTTATCTAAATGACACGACTGAGTTATCTAAATGAAAGGCTGAGTTATGTAAATCACACGGCTGAGTTATCTAAATGACATGGCTGAGTTATCTAAATGACACGGCTGAGTCCAAAATTTCAAACAAAATGTTTCATACATTTTCAACAAAAAACCACATTCTACATTTTATTCTTACACGTTTTCAAAAAACTGTGCTATTACATAATCCCAGAAACAAATCTAGGGGTGGGCATTCGGGTACCCGTTCGGGTTCGGATCGGGTATTTCGGATTTTCGGGTATTTCGGTTTAAAGATGTAATACCCATTCGGGTATTAGAAAACTTCGGGACGGGTTCGGTTCGGTTTCGGTTAGATTCGGGTCGGGTTCGGATTATCCATAATACTAAAAAATTGTCAAAAATATTTAAAAAATACTCTAAAAGTTTATAATTACCTCGCTTTCTTTTTCATTTGGTTCAATTT
This sequence comes from Draba incana, assembly GCA_963576765.1. NCBI lineage: Eukaryota > Viridiplantae > Streptophyta > Magnoliopsida > Brassicales > Brassicaceae > Draba > Draba incana. Next base: position 21,893,990 of record OY755208.1, read on the forward strand.
AATTATTTGGTATTCGAATTATCCAAAAATACTCTAAACAAGATAACAAAAAAAAATTGTAATATTAAAAATAAGAACATAAATTGGTTATTTTTACCGAAATATATACAATATCCAAATTGATAAAAAAAGAAAGAAAAAATTATAAAAATTACATAAACTATATGAACACACCCTATTTTAAATCTAAATATATTTAGGTTTGTTTATGTTTTGTATATTTCGGGTACCCGTTCGGTTATCGGTTCGGTTCGGGTTCGGTTTTGGGTTTTCGGTTTTAAGTATGGAGAATCCGTTCGGATATTTTTAAAGAATCGGTTCGGATTCGGTTCGGGTAATTTCGGTCGGGTTCGGTTTGGTTTTTCGGTTTCGGATATTTTGCCCACCCCTAAACAAATCTCACAAAATATATCAGACGAAGTACTTATGTCTTTGTTAACACCATATCCATTCCAAACACAATTGCTTTTTAAGAAGTCCTTCGTTACACCATTGCAACTGCAACCTCCAGCCGTGTAACTATCTTTGAGCTCTTTCATCCTCCGCCTTCCACCCCACAAAATTTCATCACGAACTTTTTTCCCAAGTTTCTCCATCTCCTCCATTGTCGTTGACATCATAGGCTTGAATAACGAAGACAATACTTTTAGACCTTCATCTTTCGTTGCTCCTTCTGCAATGCAAATCATTCCATATACATAACAAGCTTTTTCATTGCCTTTCTTTGCAGCTTTAGCTAAACATGCCCTACCTTTATCTCCTTCTTCATCATCTAGACAACACACATTTCCGGTATAGAGCCTCAGGGTTTCCATTCCTTAAGCACCTATCCAAAAACGTGTAAAATGTTTCGTAAGTGTGAGGAAACCATGGCAGGAATAGAACGTCACGAAGTGTTACTCTTTCTACAACCCATCTTTTGTTGCAACAATCTCTGAAAGCCTTTGACACAACATTTAGATTCTCGATGTCGGTAATGGAAGAAGATCCAAGAAGTGCGCATATATCTTCGAGAATCTCATTTGGCAACGAGTTCAGAGACACTTTTGGTTTGCCGAAATTTTTCCTCTTCAACAGAACTATTGCTAGAATAGACAGTACAAGAACAAACCAAAACCAGACCATGGTTCCTGCAAACTTGATAGGAAAGAAGATTATTTTTGGAAGTTTGGAGGATATGGATGATGCTAGTGGAAGTTAAGAGGATTTGGATATTATATATATATATAAAGGACGATTACAATCCTTTAATCCTATCCGTTAGAACAAGTTTGGGGAAGTGTTCAATGAATCCTTGCGTGTTGTCTTTAGTTCATTGGTTTTGTAACTATTTCTTGGCACCCGTTCCTAAACGACTGTTCGTTAACCCGCGACTACTACCAACTTTGTTGGAAACTTAATTGCATTAAACTCGTTTCGTAGGAAGACGAAACTTAATTGCAAAAATTGTATATGGTTTATTGTATATGATTTTGGGTCTTAATTATCTATAGGTAATGTTTGAAGTACTTGTAAGACAACATATATGTCAAGATCAAATTAGATCACATTTTTGATTTCATACACATTCAGTTGTATAAATTGAAGAAACGATACACATTCAGTTGATTTATATTCAGTTTATAACAATTCTAATTTTTCCCGCCCAAAATAGAAAGACGAAACGTTATTAGTTATACGGCTGAGTTATTCGTCGCGAAACGGCTGAGTTATGGTATAGAAAGACGGCTGAGTTATTAGTTATACGGCTGAGTTATTCGTCGCGACACGGCTGAGTTATTATAATTAACGGCTGCGTTATGTTTATTACGGGTGAGTTATGTTTGAACTTGTATAAACTTGTAAAAATAAAATCAAAAACTGTTGTAAACGACTGATTCATTTATACAAACAAAAACAAATATTTATCTAAAGTTACATTGTCCAAAACAAAAAGTATCAGGACCAAAGTCTTCAAACATTTCGAGGAGAGCTTGCCAAACTCTATTCGTAATCTAATCAGGCATCTCGCCATTATGATACCATATCCTCTTAATCTTGCGTATGATGGAAGGAAGAGTATTTATTCTGCCAAACTCTATTCGTAATCCAATCAGGCTTCTAGCATTTCATAAGTCAGCCGTAACATTTGATAAGTCAGCCGTGAAAATATGCTTCTGAGTCAGAAGAGTCCTGCGTATGATGGAAGGAAGAGTCTATACACAGCTGGACCATTACTCTTTAGATTCAAACAGTAATGACTCATTAGTGTTTGAATCTAAAGAGTAATGGTCCAGCAGTGTAAAGACTCTTCCTTCCATCATACGCAGGACTCTTCTGACTCAAAAGTTACTCTCCATAGTTACGGCTGACTTATGAAATGTTACGGCTGACTTTCGAAATGCTACGGCTGACTTATCAAATGCTACGGCTGACTTATCAAATGCTACGGCTCAGCCGTGTCGCGACGTTTCGTGTTTCTAAGTCAAACCAGCTTGAATGAGAAGGAAAATCCATAACTCAATTGATCATTTCCCTCGCAGAAACTTGTCTACCCGTCTGTGATGCAAAATTGGCATGTTCCGTTGATTTATTGTTTGATGCATAAACACCAAAGACAATAAATCAACGGAATATGCCAATTTTGCATCAAAGACGGCTGGAGAAACATCTGCGAGGCAAAAGGTCGAAAAGACGGATGTTCCATTCTCATTCAAGCTGGTCAGAATTAGAAAAAACTTTGTGCTTCTCCTGAACGGAACATTCAAAGAAAAAGGTGTATAAGAGAGAAAAAATCTTCACCAAAACAAAACTGGTTTGATAACCGGTAATAAACAAAAAGGTGTATTTAAGGCGATAATTTTCTTCCCCGAGGTTTGACTATGTATGAATGTACGCCACGTGGATACAGCTGTGAAGCACTAAAGGCCCAATCTTTAAAGCGAAATTTAATTTTCTTCTGAAGTTTGACTATGTATGAATGTACGCCACGTGGATGTGAAGCACTAAAGGCTGTGCATTTTGTGTGTTTCAGATGCATAACTCAGCCGTGTCGCGACGTTTAGTCTTACCAAAATCCATAACTTAGCCGTGTCGCGACGTTTCGTGTTTCTATTTCGGGCGGGAACCAAAATCCAATTAAAGCCATATTGTAAACAACATCCATAACTCAGCCGTAATACAACAAATTTTTTTATACAAAACCTCTACATTGGACAAGTTCTTGCATTATGTCCAACCTGTTTACAACGAGAACATGTGTGTTCTTTCCTAGGACGTTTCTTCTCAAGTGCAACTTCTAGAGCAGATTTCATCCTACCTTTCTTTGGCCTTCCTGGTGGTTGACGAACAACCGGGGGAAAGCACCGCAACTCAGCCACGTTATCTGGAACTTGGAGCGTTGAATCGACTGGCATGATCGACTCAGCGTATGCGTTTACCAAATAATTATTGTGATAGAAAGGACTGCACAGGGATATACGACAGTTATCCCTGTCCTCGGCAGCTGCGATTGCATGCACACATGGTAATTTCTTCTTTCGAAACGCCGGCATGTGCATCTTTTTCCGTCCAAATTCACAAAATGCGAAGAACCCCCAGAAGATCCATATGTAACTTCAGTGTGATAATCATCAATCCTTTGTACCGTCATAAGTCTGGCGGTAGCAACACGACCCTATTATAAATACAGAATAAAAAAATGTTACGGCTGAGTTATGAAATGTTACGGCTGAGTTATGAAATGTTACGGCTGACTTATGAAATGTTACGGCTGACTTATGATATGTTACGGCTAACTTATGAAATGTTACGGCTGACTTACATGTAGTATTTTCTCGACACCACTCGAAAGCGTGGTTTGCTGCGATCTAGCATCCTCTCTCCGTTCAAAAAACCATCTGCTCATCATAACCCGTATCGATTCTAATATTCGAACAATGTTAAGACTTTTAGCATTTGACAGTGCATGGTTCATTGATTCCGCTATGTTTGTAGTCAGCAAATTATACCTTTCGCCAGGGAAATGAACACGCGCCCACAGTCGGACATCAGCTCTTTCGAGGTAGCCATGGAGTTCAGGATTAATTGCTTCAATCTCCTCGTATATCGTAGTAAAATCAGGCATCCTAAAACATCTTGCCGATTTCTTCACCAGACGAAAGACATCTTTTCCTTTGTATTGTCCCAAAATGTTCTTATATAAATGATAAGTGCAAATTCCTCGAGAAGCCAACGGATACACATTCCCAATTGCTTTCCCTATTGAGGTATGCCTATCCGAGATTATCGCAAGAGCGTCGTCGTCAGGAATCACAAGTTTTAGTTGCGTAAAAAACCAATGCCACGAATCATCATTTTCAGTGTCAACCACACCGAAGGCAATTGGGAAAATCTGAAAGTTACCATCCTGAGCTAGTGCTGTGAGAAGCGTCCCTTTGTATTTACCATTAAGAAATGTACCGTCGACAACGACAACTTTGCGCATGAAATGAAACCCATTTACGCTCGCACCAAATGCAAGGAACACATACATGAATCTTCCAAACTCATCGATTTGAAGACGCGTAATTGTACCCGGATTTGCACTTCTTATCTTGTATAAGTAAGAAGGCAATTCTTCAAACCCACTCTCAGGAGTTCCCATCTCGATTTCCCTTGCAAATCTTAGCGTTCTATGTGATTTCCAATAAGGCATCTGACCACATGGAAAATGATACAAATAAGTCAGCCGCATCGTAACAATAAGTCAGCCGAAACGTACTAGTAACTCAGCCGGTTTATATAACTCAGCCGTCTCGTTTATATAACTCAGCCGTCTCGTTTATATAACTCAGCCGTTAAGTTTATAATATAACTATAAATCAGCCGCATCCTAAAATTAAGTCAGCCGCAACGTACTAATAATTACCTTTACACAAAATTACTTCTGGATAGATATTCCGACACTACTAGGTCGAACTGACGGACCAACGTCGCCGAGAAAGTCCTTGTACAACTCTCCTAAAATAGCCGCTGTTGCTTTTCGAGATCGACCAGAACGCTCAGTTGTAGAACATGAATGATTTGAATCATAAATACGAACATAAAATGTCGGGGGATCGTCTAGTGTAGTAGCATGAACTCTCCAGATACATCCAGTAACCCAACACTTAACAACGAGTGTATCCAAATCAGATACGTCTACATCAAAATCAAATTGATCCTTCACCGTAAGAAGTTTCAGTCGTTTCTCCAAATCGGCTTTACTCTCGAATCGTTGCCCTACATAGAGGTTTAGGGAAGATATATCTAACCTTGGAACCTTCGGATTCCCTTTAGATCCGCTCGTCGACAAGTTATGAGGTCTCTTCTTAGGAGGTAGTGTCGGTGAATCTTCGTCTTCGTATAAACTGAAGTTATCATCTTGAGATGACTCACCATCCGAGTCGGTGAACATATCAAATCGGCTTTCAAATTCATCATCTTCTTCGTCTTCTTCGCCTACTTCATTTTCTTCGACTACTTCATCTTCTTCGCCTACTTCATCTTCTTTGCCTACTTCATCTTCTTCTACTACTTGCTTCAAATTGAAACCATCATAACTCCCACCGAAATCTTCGTATCTAGATTCAACTTCTGAGCTATAACTGAATAACCTTTTATTCTTCTCTCTCGCTCCGTCACTCCGACTAATTTCATTCTCCGTAATCTTCACACAAAGATTTAAGCGTTCAATTTTTCTGATGCTTAAAAAAACTTGCAACTGTCGAGTATTGGAGAGGTACACTGGTGGAGTATCGTGCGCCATTGTTTTCAAAGCTTTATTCGAGAACATGTAGCTCAGCTGAATCTGATGGCTCGACTCCTTCAATCCGTAATCATCGAGTACTATCTTCGCAAGTTCGTCTAGTGTTATTTTCTTATCTATACGCACAACTCTACACCCTCTGACGTCGGTATTGAATACATATATGTGTTTCTTAACCCAGTTACCGGAAACAATAATTACCGGATCCATAAGATTTCTGATGAATGAAAAAGGTAGATGAAGAAGAATAAGAAGAAGGGGATGGTCGTAGATGAAGAACCCTACTTTGACTGTTGTAACATTAATAATGACATGGAAAATAAGAGCTGATGACATGGAAAATCGGAGCAGATGACATGGAATATCGGTAAAGTCAGCCGCCAAACGAACACATAACTCAGCCAATAATAAATCAGCCATCAAGTATAGTGTAAGTCCGCCGCAACGTAAATGGTAATTCAGTAATTAATCTTTCGCTAATAAATCAGCCGTAAAAAGGCTACAAAATATTAAGTCAGCCGTATCGTCAAATAAATCAGCCGTCAAATGAATGTTATTCTAGTATTAATCTTTCGCTAATAAGTCAGCCGTAATCAGGCTGAGTTATTGTTAACCCAGCCAATTACGGCTGATTTACGTCAGCCGATCTCTCATAAGTCAGCCAGATTTCTGTAAATCAGCTGTCACTGACGGCTGATTAATGTTCGTAAGTCAGCCGATACCTCATAAATCAGCCTGCCGTTGTATAACTCAGCTGTAACTTGTGTTCGTAAGTCAGCCGTTATCTCATAAGTCAGCCAATTTTTATAACTCAGTCGTCACTAACGGCTGATTTATGTTCGTAAGTCAGTCGATCTCTCATAAGTCAGCCAGATTTCTGTAAGTCAGCCGTCACTAACGGCTGATTTATATTCGTAAGTCAGCCGATCTCTCATAAGTCTGTCGCGTTCTTTAACTCAGCCACAACGTAACCATAATTCAGCCGCAACGTAAACATAACCCTGCCGTTGCGCTTTACGGCTGAGTTCATTAATACACGTCAGCGATTTCCTACGTGGTTGCTTACGTGGCTATGTCATTCTTGTAATTACGTTTTTTGTCACAACGTAACAAAAGGGCACGCTGGGTATTAAAAAAAATCAGTAATAAAAAAAAGTTTTATATGGTTTTAGTAATATTTTCTAATTTCCATGGTATTTGAGCTAATCACCCTTAAATAAAATAGAGATAATGGTGTGGGTCTAGTCGTACAATAATTACATGCTCTTTGAATTACTGATCGTTGGATTGTTTTAATGCTTTTACTCAAGATATGATTGGACGGTGGAGATGAGGTAGACATAGCGTCCACGAAATGGAGACGTGTAGGGTTTAGTGCGGTGGTAAGACACGTGCGACTCCGCGCGTGTGATAAAACTCGAGACAATCACTGAAATCGAGTGAGAAACAAGACAAACAAAATAAGCAATATATCCGTTTTCTTATGCTCGTGGGCTCAAAAACAGCAACGTTTTAATAAGAAACAAAATTAAATGAGCAAAACGACGTAGTATTGACGAGGATTAAGAAAGAAAACTGAAAAAGGCATATATAACTAGTGACCGAGTAGCGACTAGTGATTGTTCTTATGAATTAAAGTGATGACATTTTTTTTTCGTGTTGGTATCCTTTTAGATAATTTAGATTACAAAGTTAAAAACGTAATTGAAAAAGAAAAAACTATGCTAATCTCACGGAGCCTTAACGTATCACGTCAGATTAAAAAGGCATTTTGGGGAAAAACATAAAAAATCACGTTATTATTTGGATTTAATTTATGAAGAAAACTTTTTTGCAGCAGCCGAACATCGGATCTTATGTAGTTTAATTTGTTTTTTCTTTTCGTTGTCAAGTACAATTTTTTTGATAAAGTTGTCAAGTACAATCTTCAAAACATTATAAGATTCAAGACAAGACCATAACTTTATGCTCTTTCCAAAGATGAAAAGTATATTCTCTTACCTCTCTCGCATCCATTTGCTAATAATTAGGAATTTTATATGATTTCTATAATTTTATATACACATTAAGCCATGTCAGAACTAAGAGCATCAGGTGAGACTTTATAGGTGTATTTAAATATAAAATTATTAAAATTTGAAGAAAATTAAAAAAGAAAACGTTTTTAGTTGAAATAATAGGGTATATTGAAATACAAAACTAATAAAATTTGAGTGAAGAGAAGAAATAGTGAATATTTTTGGAGAGGGTGTCTTTAGGAAGACACCTTAGAGCATCCTTATCCATGATACCATAAGGGTGTCTTTAAATAAACAAATATTAAAAAATACACTATCTCTTCTTTTTACTCAACTTTATACTTTTTTCTCATCATTTTACTCAACTTTTATTAATTTTATATTTAAACACAACAAAACCCATCAAAAAATACTCTCCAAAAATGTCAAAAGTGTCTCCCTAAAAACACCATCTCTCCAAAAATCACCCATTATCTCTTTTCTTTATTCAAATTTTATTAATTTTATATTTCAATACACCCTATTATTTCAACCAAAAACACTTTCTTTCTTTTTTTTACTCAAATTTTAATAATTTTATATTTAAAGACACCCACAAAAGTTCACCATTAATCATGCTCTTAGACACTTTTGGAGAGTATGTTTTGGTGTGTTTAAATATAAAATTAATAAAAATTGAGTAAAAGGATAAAATAGAAGATATATAATTGAGTAAAAAGATGAAAGAGAATGTATAAAGTTGAGTAAAAAGAAGAAAAATTATATTTTTAATATTTGTTTAACACTCACAAAGTGTCATAATTAAAGATGGCCTAAGAGCTTCTCGATGGCTGAAGATACCACTAGAATTTTTTATTCAATATGATATTAATATTTTAGAAATAGTTTTATTATACAATTAAACTAGGATAGTACCAACGCTATACGCTCAATAAAATTTCAAATTGTTTTGTGTATATTCAAATTTGCATTTACTTTTTATTTTGTATAATAATGTCTTTCACCTATGAATAAAAAATATATAAATCAAACCAAATCTAATATATAATTCACCAATGCGAACCAGAACAAAATATATAATAATTCGAATGGGTACAAAATTTCTATATTAAATTATCTAAAACGAACTCTAATTATACAAACCCAAACCGAAGTAGTTGGAAATCACTAAAAATATTAATTAGCAGTGTTTATCTCATTATATTTGATGTATTAATTCTGGACATAGTTTTAGTATGTTTTATGTATTTACCAAAATTTTAATTGTTAACAATTATTTTTCCAAATAAAATTTTTTTCAATCTAAAATCTATTTAGTTATTTACCAACTATTGTTAAAATATATTTTGAAAAATTGTTATACATGTTCATAGATTTCAAAAGAATATGAAAACTTATTTATTTTACTTTTGTCAGATTATATATAGAAAATTTCTATGTAGATTTAATTGTGAGATTTAATATTAAATTTTGAAATAAATGTTTTTTTGTAGGTTTATGAATATTCAAATTTGTTTGGCAATTGGATTTCGAGTAATAGTATGTAATATTTTGAAATAAATGTTTGTTGGTAATGAATATAAAAGAATTAAATAAAAAAAATGGTAAGAAGAGTTTTTGGATAGTAGGATAGTAGGAGATAATTATTATAAGATCTAGTTATTAAAAAAAAGTTTAGAAAATTTGTGGAATTGACACCTAAGCAAAAATAGATAGTTATTCGCTTTATACGCGGGATAATATATGCGAATAAAATCAATATAGTTTCAATTTTTAAAAATCATCTATAGTTATTGTAAAAGTTATTATATGAAATCTAAAACTCGTTTATATTTATACAAAGTTTGCAATTATTTTGTATAGAAATGTATCCCACCCGTAAAATAATTGAGAACAAAACTTCTTTGTTCTTAGTCAATATATATATATATATATTACACCTATTAATAAAATATATTTATTTAATATAAAAAACTTCAAAAATACGGTTTATGATTCAAATATAAAAAATAAAATATTACAAATATGAATTGAATTTTATAGGTTTAGGGTAATTATAAGAATATGTGCATATTAATAGTAATTTTTTTTATGATGTTTTCTAATGATGTTTAGTTGAAAGGATTGTATGATTGTATAGTGTTTGGATAATAGTATAGTAGATAATTAACAGGATTGTGGAGTGTTTGAATAATAGTATAATAGATAATTAATAATAGGATTTTACTTTTAATTAAAGCTCCAAAAAAATTGAGAGTTTGACACCTAAACAAATTAATTCAAAAATGTTTCTCCTTTAATATATAAAAGATAGTGTTTCGGCAAAATTTAACCAGGTTCGCAAGTACACAGATCTACGGAATGATAAGGAGAAGTATAGCTTTATTAATCAACGAAGTAGGCTTGTAGCGGAGAAGTGTTACAACGTCTAGATGTCTAAAGCTTTATAAAGAACTTCGTTGCACGTGGAAAACAAGGCTAGGTCTCTGGTTGCTATCGCTGGGATGCTGTGAAGACGTAGCTCTTAGGTTTTCTCTGTGTATTTTTCGATGATCACCTCCTCTCTAGGATGTTCCTTTTTATAAGACTTCATCAAATCCCTTTCGGATTAGGATGAGACCTCACGTCATGATTATCTCCTCAATAATTATGAAGTTAAGATAATGATGAACCTCGTTATAATCTCCACCGCCAAGTAGATGCGGAGTTATCAACATACTTGTACTTATCTTATATCAAATAAGGTTAACTAACCTTGTAACGACGTCGTTAACGACGTTAACGACCTGCTAGCCACGTAGTAACGTCACCTTACTTGTTATTGACAAGTCATCTCTCCATTTTACATGGTATACGTGACGTATTGCCACGTAGCAGTGGGTTATCACTTCGCTGTGCATGTCGTAGACAACATATAGTCAGGTATTAGCAGGTTAGGACCTTGTCGTGCATGTCGTAGACGACATGTAGTCAGGTATTAGTCAGGTTACTACTTGACTTTACCTCGTGTAGACAATCTCTTCTCAGGTATCAGTAAGTTATTACTTTGGTTTACTTTACGTAGACGACATATCGTTAGGTAGAAGCAAGTTGTGACCTCGTTCTACCTGACATAGACGATGTATCATCAGGTAGAAGCAAGTTGTGACTTCGTTCTACCTGACGTAGACGATGTATCGTCAGGTAGAAGCAAGTTATGACCTTGTTCTACCTGACGTAGACGATGTATTCTCAGGTAAAGGCAAGCTATAACCACGTTCTACCTGACATAGATGACGTATTTACAATATCTGACTTAGTTGTGACAAGTCATTACCTTGTTTTACCTGACATAGACGATGCATTGTCAGGTAGTTGCATGTCACCAGCTTATTAGACCTGGCCTAAACAGTGTAGAGTCAAGTCTAATGTTCTAACCATGGTCTACCAAGTAGTGAATTTATTTTTCCCAACAGTTTGCCTCCCACTCTTTAATTTCTTATTTAGAATTTGAAGAGTAGTTGACTTAAAACTTATTGTAGTGGTAGACTTGGTAAATTACATTCCGCTTTCATGCATGCGTACACACTATTTGACGTGTAGAGACGTCTAAATTTTCGATAGTTCTTGACCCGAAAATATCTAAATCCACGTGATACCTTGTGGAAAAATGAACACAAGTAGAGAAATAAGTATTACATCCTTTATTTCTCTTGTAGACTCGGCACTTATTTTCTATCTTGGAGAGGTCCATAACCACGTGACACCACGCCGGATTTTTCTTTATGAGCTTGTAGCCCACTTGCTCATGCGTTTGTGACAAGATTTTATTTTTGCTTTCCTTTTTCTTTTTTAAAAATGAAGATAGGCAACATATTCATGTAACGTATTTAACGTATTCATGACTTGGGCCAACGTATTTAACGTATTCATGACTTGGGCCATGATTTTCTTGGTGATGCTTGTACCGAGGGTAGACCTCGTGAACTTCTCTCATTTGTTTTCGAGCATGTTAGCCTATCTGATATGTAGGGGTTAAGAATCTTTTGGGGAGGATCTCTTTTATTCACTCATACCAGACACCATCGATCTAATAGATTTATAATGGATATGTATGTTGCATCTTTGCCTTGTTGTAGCTATATATTTAGACTTCACCAAGGTTTTCGATTAAGTATTTGATGCTTCTTGTATCTTGTGAAGATTTGCTTGTTGAGCATTTGATGCTTTTTTTTTTTTTTTGAAGTGACGTTGGTCACTTTTTGATTTCAAGAAGCTTTGCTTCAAGTTTTGTTTTTGTAGTGACCGTAGTCACTTGTTTACTTCTAATAGATGTTCTCCATCCTTTAGAGTTGCAGTCACCACGCTATTTAAGTGGGGGTGTTTCCTTTTATTTTTACGTGGTAACACAGGTTGTCATAACCTGAGGAAGTCGGTAACTATTTGTCTACCTGACCGTATTCAATATTTTGCGAGGCCTTACCTCTTTTTTTAAAATTGGAATTAACTTCGTTGAGCGTTTTCTGAGAGGTTGTGCCTCCTAATTTATATTGTTATAGCGATTGTCACAAGTTCGAGGCGTCCCTCTTCGTCTTGTGAGTTTATGACCATTATTTTGGTTTGCGAGGTTGTACCTCTTGTTTTGGCAGGTATTGACTCTCGTCATGACCTTATGAGGTTGTACTTCTTAATTTTTCAGGTCGTGCCTTTTATCTTATCACAAGCACTAATCGCGGTCTAGTTTATCAACCATATAGTTTGTGGTTGCTGTTTGTCACGTTTCTGGGGAAGTATTGCCCCCCAGTTGATTGAATACTTGACCGTAGTCATCATGAATTAAGGATGTGCCTTTTAGCTCTGAGGAAGTCATGCTTCTAAACGTGCTTAAACTTGACTATTACTTGAATACTTGTATAAAAGACTTCGTAAAACTAATATATCAAAGCTGCTTTATTATAATCCGTGCCCGTAGACATGTTGTAAAGTATACAAAATAATAGAAAAATGCCTTGACGTCACGTAGATCGTCGAAACTCGGCAAGAAAGACAACCAAGAACCAAGACATGAAAAGCATGAAAAACATTGTCTTGTAGCCTCTTTGCTCTTGGTCTCGTGGCTCTTATTTTTTTTTAGATTCGCAAATGTGCCTTAAGGAAAAGGCTGCCTACGTACCCAAGAAGGGATCAAGTCGCTTGTAGTTCATACATTGTTGACAGATAAAACACACTTAGAAGTAGTATTTCTTCAGGTGGAGAACGTTCCAGCTATTAGGTTGGACTTTGTCGTTCCTATCTTGTAGCTTGTATGCTCCAGCGCCTCTCACCTCCACTACCTTGTAAGGACCTTCCCAGCCAGGTCCTAGCTTCCCAGCGCCCTGTTCCATTATGTTTTGGAACGTACGCCTAAGAACCCAATCTCCTAGCTGGAATGTTCTAGTTCGCACTCTTTTGTTGTAGCTTCTTGCGACGTCTTGTTGGTAGCACCAGTTCTGAATCCTTGCGGTTTCTCTCTTCTCGTCTAGCAAGTCAAGGTCGAGTTTCATTAGCTCTTTGTTGTCTTTGTACGTGAGATACTCCGTTTGAATCGTTTTCACGCTGACTTCAGATGGTACCACTGCTTCCATTCCATACACTAGGGAGAATGGTGTTTCTCCTGTGGCTGACTTGGTAGTTGTCCGATAAGACCATAGTACACCAGGGAGCTCTTCTACCCATTTACCTTTGGCCTTATCAAGACGTTTCTTCAACATCTGAATGATAGTCTTGTTTGAAGACTCTGCTTGTCCATTAGATTGAGGATGTCTAGGAGTTGCAAAGCTGAGCTTTATTCCCCAGTCAGCACAAAACTTCTTGAAGTTGTGGCTTGTAAACTAAGGACCATTGTCCGTGACTATTTCCTGAGGAACCCCAAACTTGCATATGACGTTTTTCCACAAGAAACTCCTTACTTCTGTATTTGTAACCTGATGAATTGCTTCTGGCTCAACCCACTTGGAGAAGTAATCAGTTACCACCAACAAGAAGACTTTTTGAGAGGGTGCTTTTGGCAGCTTTCCCACTATGTCCATGCCCCATTTCATGAATGGCCATGGTGAGCTAATGGACTTCAGGTGCTCAGGTGGTAGCTTAGAGACATGAGCATGTCTTTTTCATTTGTCACAACGAAGAGCGAATCGTGTCGCGTCATTGGACATTGTGGGCCAGTAATACCCAGCTCTCAGGACTCGTAGTACTAGACTTTTCCTTCCTGAGTGAGATCCACATTCTCCTTCGTGGAGCTCCATGAGAACCCGTCCTGCTTCTTCTGGAGTTACACATCTCAGGTAAGGCCCAGAAAAGGATCTTCGGTACAACTGATTTTCAATGAGGCAGTAACGGCTACTTGGCAGTACATCATCCCATAGATACCTGACAATAGGGGTCATCCAATTGGAAGCATCACCTATCGTCGCAACTTCATTACTTGGAAGGTCTTTGTCTGTTGATGACCATTGTAGGACCATCAGTGGAACAGTGATAGGACATTTAGCTTTCAGAGCAGAGGCTAGATTGGCTAAGGCATCTGTGTAACTATTCTCTTCCCTCGGGATCTGCGAGATGTTATAACTATCAAATTTCTTTAGCAACTTTCTCACTAAATCAAGGTACCTTGTCATCTTCACATCTCGTGTTTGGTAATCTCCTTGAGTTTGGTTCACTATGAGTTGTGAGTCACTGAACACATCCAATTCTTTAGCTCCCAGGTCATTGGCCAATGTCAGCCCTGCTATGAGAGCTTCATATTCAGCCTCGTTGTTTGTGGCTCGAAAGTTGCACCTCACCGCTCTTGATGCCACTCTACCATCCAGAGATGTAAGGACCATGCCCAGACCAGCTCCACGTATGTTGCTAGACCCATCAACGAACAACTTCCATGTTCCTTTGCGTGGCTCTTCCTGCAGGTTGTTTACTTCTTCTCTAAAACTTTGGGAAGCAGGCTTGGTGTGAACTCAGCGACGAAATCCGCCAATACTTGCGATTTAATGGTCGTAGTAGGTCGATAGATTACGTCGTACTCTCCAAGTTCAACAGCCCACTTGGCTAATCTTCCTGACACTTCTGGCTTGTGTAGGACTGATTTTATTGGAGTTGAACTGACAAGTACTATGGGATGCGCTTGGAAGTAGGGACGTAATTTTCTCGCCGCCATTATCAGTGCCAAAGCAAGTTTTTCCAAGTGAGTGTACCTTGTCTCTGCATCTAAGAGTGATTTGCTCATGTAGTAGACAGGATGTTGCTTCTTCTCTTCTTCTCATACCAACACTGCACTTACTGCATGCTCGGATACAGCTAGATTTAGTAGTAGAACTTTGCCATCTTTTGGTTTTGACAAGAGAGGAGGTGACGTCAGGTACTCCTTTAACTCCTTAAGCGCTTGTTCGCACTTGTCATCCCATACGAAGTCTTTCGGCTTCTTTAAAGCCATAAAGAACGCATGAGACCTGTCTTATAGTCTCAAGATGAACATGCTGAGTGCAGCCATTCTTCCAGTCAGTTTTTGTACTTCATTGACGTTTCTTGGCGAGGGAATCACTTGGATTGCCCTAATATGATCTGGGTTAGCTTCTATTCCTCGATGAGTAACTAAGTAACCCAAGAATTTACCCGAGCTAACACCAAACGAACACTTCATGGGATTGAGCTTCATGTTGTACCTCCTTAAGGTAGCAAACGCTTGTTGAAGATGTAGGATGTGGTCTTCTGCTACTAGAGACTTCACAAGCATGTCATCTATATAGACCTCCTTAGTATGACCGATTTGGTCCGCGAACATCATGTTTACCAGCCTTTGGTAAGTGGAGCCGGCGTTCTTCAAACCAAACGACATCACTTTGTAGCAGTATATACCTCGTGAGGTCATGAATGATGTCTTTTCTTGGTCGTTAGGGTGCATCAAGATCTGATTGTACCCAGTGAAGGCGTCCATGAAGCTCATCAGTTGGTGGCCTGCTGTCGCGTCCACCAGCTTGTCAATATGAGGTAGTGGAAAAGGATCTTTGGGACATGCCTTATTAAGATCAGTGAAATCAATGCAAACTCTCCACTTCCCATTCTTCTTACGAACCACCACCACGTTGGCCAACCATTCTGGATACTGCACTTCACGTATGAATCCTGCTTCAAGTAAATTTTGGACCTCCTTATTGATGATCAAGTCACGCTCAGGGGCAAATTTCCTTCGTTTTTGCCTCACTGGTTGGTGGTCTGGGTCGACTTGTAGTTTGTGTGTGATGATGTCAGGATCAATCCCAGGCATTTCTGCATGTACCAAGCAAAACAATCAGCGTTAGACCTGAGGAAGTCAATTAACCTTTTCCGTACGTCTGTAGGCAACTTCGAGCCGACGTTTATCTTCTTATCAGGATCATTCTCAGCTAGCGGGACCTCGTCGAGTTGTTCCACCTCCAGTTCTTCCCCATGAAGTACCGACGGTGGACTCTGTAATTGCTATAACTGATTGCCTCTGCCCTTCAAAGTAGTCTGGTAGCATGATCTTGAATTTTATTGTTCTCCCCTTATCTCTTTAACTCCCCATGGGGTAGGAAACTTGATGACTTGGTGGAGAGTCGAAGGTACTGCTCCTATGTCATGAATCTATGGACGTCCCATGATCGCGTTATAGGCCAAGGCGCAATCCAATATCAGGAATTTTGTTTGACGATTAACACCTCCTGCGTATACAGGTAGTGTTACCTCTCCAATGGTCTATTTCACCTCACCACTGAACCCTATCAACGATGTCGACTTCCGAGTCAGCTCTTCTTCCTTCAGAACTAGTCCCTTAAAAGCTTCCATGAAAAGGATGTTTGTCGAACTCCCATTGTCAATTAGCATCCTTTTCATCAAGCAGTTAGCAATTGTTAAGGATATGACTAATGCATCAAGATGGGGACCTAGAACACCTGCGCTTTCATCTCTGGTGAAGCTGATTGAACATGCCGGTGTAGTGTCAGCTGTGACCTTGTCGCCTGCTTTGTGATGTCTAGCAGTTCTTGTGTTCTTCTTAGCTGCTGAGTGAGATACTTCGCTAACTTCTGAACCTCCACTGATCACGTTGATAGTTCTATCATGTCTAGGAGGTGAAGCGGGAGTAGATTTTGGTGAAGCTTTGTCATCACCTCTCTTGTCGATTCTACTTCTACTTCGTCCAGACAAGAATTCTCTCAAGTGACCCTTCTTGAGCAACTTGTTTACCTCCATTCTTAACGTGATGCAATCTTCTGTTCGATGACCATGGTCATAGTGAAATTCACACCATTTTGACGTGTCCCGTTTGTCACCTGACGTCTTCATTTTTTGAGGCCATCTTACCGCTGCCCCCATCTGCCTCAATGCACCTATCAACTCTGCATGCGAAATATATAAGTTGCTGATAGTCGGCCACGTTGATGGTGAGCGCCTGTCGGCTTCATCCTTGTTGAATGGCCGATGACTTCCTCTACTATCGTTTTTGCTGCTCGTGTTTTCACTACGAGGTCTTTGGTAAGGTTTACCTTCTCTAAGAGGTTTCTTGCGTCTTGACACACGTGAGTCAGACTGTGGGGAATGACGATAGCGGTAAGCCGGATCTTCCTCCCACTTGATCTGCGCCCAAGCCCTAGAGAGCACGTCCTCCATAGTCTTGCATTGATACTTCGTCAGCTCCTTGTACAAGTCACCGTCTGGGAGCAGACCTCGTTTAAACGCCGATATGGCAGTAGACGTGACACAATTCGGGATGGATACTTTCTCCTTGTTTAATCGCCCCACGTAGCTGCGCAGCGATTTGCCTTCTTTCTGGATCAACTCATAGAGGTCGTCTGCTGTCTTCTCAAGGTTCCTGCTACTTGCAAATTGTTCAACAAAACGATCAGTTAGTGAAGCAAAGGAACCTATTGACCCGTTCGGTAGGTTCGTAAACCACTGGAGCGCAGGTCCTGTGAGACTTGACCCAAACCCTTTACACATGCCAGCTTCCCTATACTCTCTTGCGATTGCAGTTGTAAACATTCGCTGTTTGTATTGTGCGATGTGATTATCAGGATCTGTCGTTCCGTCATACATCATCATCGAGGGAAACGAAAACCTCTTAGGCATCTCTACAAGCGCGATCTCGTCCGTAAACGAAGTATCCGCATAGCAGTTAGGTGCGCTTTTTGTTATTGGCGGTGCCACACCTGGAAGTCGCTTGATCAACGCTTCCATATATTCGAGACGTTTGACGATCAGGTGTGGATCTTCTGTTGAACGGGTAGTTGTTGCCTCACTAGGTTGATGCAAAGATCGGACGATCTGTGCCTCAACCTCCTCTCTAGTCACGTTAGTAACAGGTACACCACCTCCTTCTGGAAGCCGCACCGTCCTTACACCCGCATCAGGTGTGCTTCCATCAAGTGGCTGCATCGGATTGACGTGTCTCTGGAATCGGTTTCGAGCTTCGAGCTCGGTGTCTTTGCTTGCAGCAAGTAGAGACTCGTTTGTAGTCTTCAACGTAGCATTCTCTGCTTCAAGTAACGCCGCACGTTCTTCAGCCCGCTTCATGTGAGCGGTGAGTTTCGCTAGTTGAGCAGCGGGATCTGGAGTGTTGACGTTCTCCACAATGACCACGTTTTCTTCTCCGGTAGACATGTCTCACGTAGTTGAATCTGACCCTCCTTCTAGCGCCAATTGTTTCGGTAAAATTTAACCAGGTTCGCAAGTACACAGATCTACGGAATGATAAGGAGAAGTATAGCTTTATTAATCAACGAAGTAGGCTTATAGCCGAGAAGTGTTACAACGTCTAGATGTCTAAAGCTTTATAAAGAACTTCGTTGCACGTGGAAAACAAGGTTAGGTCTCTGGTTGCTATCGCTGGGATGATGTGAAGACGTAGCTCTTAGGTTTTCTCTGTGTATTTTTCGATGACCACCTTCTCTCTAGGATGTCCCTTTTTATAAGACTTCATCAAATCCCTTTCGGATTAGGATGAGACCTCGCGTCATGATTATCTCCTCAATAATTATGAAGTTAAGATAATGATGAACCTCGTTATAATCTCCACCGCCAAGTAGATGCGGAGTTATCAACATACTTGTATTTATCTTATATCAAATAAGGGTAACTAACCTTGTAACGACGTCGTTAACGACGTCGTTAACGACCTGCTAGCCACGTAGTAACGTCACCTTACTTGTTATTGACAAGTCATCTCTCTATTTTACATGGTATACGTGACGTATTGCCACGTAGCAGTGGGTTATCACTTCGTTGTGCATGTCGTAGACAACATATAGTCAGGTATTAGCAGGTTAGGACCTTGTCGTGCATGTCGTAGACGACATGTAGTCAGGTATTAGTCAGGTTACTACTTGACTTTACCTCGTGTAGACAATCTCTTCTCAGGTATCAGTAAGTTATTACTTTGGTTTACTTTACGTAGACGACGTATCGTCAGGTAGAAGCAAGTTGTGACCTCGTTCTACCTGACGTAGACGATGTATCATCAGGTAGAAGCAAGTTGTGACCTCGTTCCACCTGTCATAGACGATGTATCGTCAGGTAGAAGCAAGTTATGACCTTGTTCTACCTGACGTAGACGATGTATTCTCAGGTTAAGGCAAGCTATAACCACGTTCTACCTGACATAGATGACGTATTTACAATATCTGACTTGGTTGTGACAAGTCATTACCTTGTTTTACCTGACATAGACGATGCATTGTCAGGTAGTAGCATGTCACCAGCTTATTAGACCTGGCCTAAACAGTGTAGAGTCAAGTCTAATGTTCTAACCATGGTCTACCAAGTAGTGAATTTATTTTTCCCAACAGATAGTATTAAGATATAAAAAAAAAAAAAATAACCAATAAGATATAAACAATTGGCATCATAGTTTCTTACCAAAAATGTAGAGTTTCTCCACCAAAAAAACTCTCATCCTTCTCTCTCTTTATTTTTTTTAATCGTTTAGATATATGAATTACTACAAATTATGAGAACAATTACGCGGACGATTATACAACCGACAATTTTAATCTTGCTTCCATTAATTTGTATTCTCTGTAATTCGAAGGATTAATGAACCTTTTTGTCAAAGGAGCTTCCACACTCTCTCTCTTATTTAATGTGTTTAATATTTTTTAATCTAAAAAACTTATTAAAAATCTTGCTTATGGAGAAGCTCTAAAAAAACTAGGGAAACTAGTACTTTTTCCGTTTTAAAATAGTTATCATTCTAAGTTGTTTTATACATATTAAAAAACTGTTTTACTCTTAATTAATTAATCTTTTATTTAATATAAATAATTTTTAACTTAAAATTAGAAAAAAAATTGATTATAAATGTGTTGAAATTATAGAATGATAATATAGAGAGAAATTGTAAGAAATGTCACACTTGGCATGCCATTTTTGACAAATGCAATCTTCAAAAAAAATTGCCATCTTCAAAAAAAAATTGCAAGCTATGCTACTGTTTATAATTATATTCCGAAATTATCCTCACATCTAATTATTTTTATTTTTCCCAAAAAAACTATCTCTGCTCTTTCTCCGATGAAACAACGACGACTCACGTTCTTCTTCTGCTGCGTCACCGGCAATCGGATCTCAGCCACGAATTTCGCAGTGGCAAACGGATCTTATATGCACAAAAGAATCTCGTCATCATCAAATCCTCTTTCTTTCTCAATCTCTCTTCTTTACTTCTTTTAACGGCTCTATTCCTCTCTCTCTCTCGATCTAGGTTTCAAACTCGAAATTTTCTCATCTTCTTCCGATTATACTCGGAACAGTTTCAGTGACCGATCAAACTTCCAATTTATCAATTCTGGAAACCATTGGAGAAATCTCCCGTTTCAGGCAAGTGTTTTCTTCTCCATACGTATTTCTTCTTAATCGGCTACAAAATCTTACCCCAACTTCGTTTGATTCGGAATCTTAAATCAATTATACGTAGTTAGGTTTCTATCAATTTAATTGTTTGCTTCTTCAATTAGCTGATAACGAGAGATATTGGGTCAATTAGTTAGTGAATCTCCAGTTTCCTCAGTGATAATTTTGAGAATGACGTAGTTAGGGTTCATTTTTTCTCAACAGGCAGAAACACTTTGAAATGGCGACTATTCAAAAAGACCCAATTCTTCAAGTAGAAACAACATGTGGATCTCTCCTATACGAACTTCAGGTGGGAGATAAAAAAGAATCATTAATATGATTTGTATCTTCAATTTTTCTCTACATGAGATCTTATTTTCTTTCTTCTTGTTGTTAAATCAGATAATTTGGGATAAAGTTGGGGAAACAGAAATCGATAGGGAGAAGTGAAGAGGAGAGAGGAATAGTGGAATCGAGTCTCCTGCAGCTAATCGATGACAACCGTCGACCGTCGTTATAGCTTCGGGAAAAGACCGAACGTAATTTTCTTGAGATTGTAAACGAGATATAGAAAGCAAGGTTGACAAACGGTAACAGAGAGATCGAGGAAAGAGGCGCTCAGACACTCGAGAATGGCGGATTTGCTAATGCGGTGAACGGTGGAGTGGAGGAATGCTTCGTTAACGAGAAATGGATTGAGACGGAGATAAGGAATCTGGCCGTTACGGTGGTGCCATTCAGCAAACAGACGGATCAATGGCTTGCTGCAACTCACGCCATTAATAGCGCCGTTAAGGTTTGTTTGAAGAAAAGTATACATTCTCGTCTTTTTAGAGGTCTTTTGTTTGTTCATAGTGGATTTTTTCTTGATAGGAAATAGGAGATTTTGAAAATTGGATCAAGAAGATGGAGTTTGATTGCAAGAAAATCACTGCTGCAATTCGCAACATTCATGAACAACACTAACAACATACACTATCTCTTGTGATTTCATTTAAACTACCTTATAATACTTTATAATTTTATTTAAACAACATTTCAGGAATGTGCAAAGACCATGTCTCCAATAGTTGTTACGTTTTTGAATACTTTAAGGGTTTCTAGAAGTGTATTGCAAGTGTACTCTTATTACATAATCTTCTTCAAGGGTGTCTATGACATAAGATATGCCATCTAGTACATAAAACCAAACTAATCTTCAAGCACATGTAGAAACACATGGGTTAACTATTTTATAAGGTTTTTAAAACAGATTATAAGATTTTTTAAAATAAATTATAAGGTTTTTTAAATCTGATTATAAGGTTTTTAAAACGTTTGAAACATTTAAAAAACCTTATAACGACGTGAAAACATTTTAAAACAGATTATGAGGTTTTTTAAAACAAATTACAAGTTTTTTTTTGTTTTAAGAACCTTTAAAAACCTTATAATCTGTTTTAAAAACCTTATAACGACGTGAAAACCTTTTATAAACAGATTATAAGGTATTGAAAACAGATTATAAAGTTTTTTTAAAGGAGATTATAAGGTTTTTAAAGAAGATTATAAGGTTTTTTTTTAAAAAATTATACGGTTTTTTAAAGAAGATTATAAGGTTTTAAAAAACTATAAAAACTTTGAAATTGCTGGTGTTATTTTTAAAAAGCTTTAAAAACTTTGAAATTGCTGGTGTTATTTTTAAAGGAGATTATAAGGTTTTTAAAGAAGATTATAAGGTTTTTAAAGAAGATTATACGGTTTTTTAAAAAAGATTATAAGGTTTTTAAAGAAGATTATACAGCTTTTTAAAGAAGATTATAAGGTTTTAAAAAACTATTATTTTAAAAATTAATGGTGTTATTTTAAAAATAGAATAAAGTTCTTTAAAATAATTTTTTTTAAACCCATTATAAAGTTGTTTAAAAGCAGATTATAAGGTTTTTTTAAAAAAATCATACGGCTTTTTAAAGAAGATTATAAGGTTTTAAACAACTATTATTTTTGAAATTGATGGGTGTTATTTTTAAAATAGAATAAGACTTTTTTAAATAGATTATAAAAAATTTAAAACAGATTATAAGGTTTTTAAGCAGATTATAATTATTATAAAGTTTTTAAAGTAAAACCAAACTAATCTTCTTAAAAACTTTAAAAACTTTGAAATTGCTAGTGTTATTTTTAAAGGAGATTATAAGGTATTTAAAGAAGATTATAAGGTTTTTAAAGAAGATTATAAGGTTTTTTAAAACAGATTATAAGGTTTTCTAAAGCAGATTATAAGGTTTTAAAAACTGTTATTTTTGAAATTGCTAGTTTTATTTTGAAATTATAAAGTTTTTCAAAACATATTATGAGGTTATAACTAAAAACATATTATAACGTTTTTTAAATCAAATTATAAAATTTTTAAAATCAAATTATAAGGTTTTTTTAAAAAACGGATTATGAGGTTATAAAGTCAACTATGTGACTTGCCCGCACCATGTGCGGGTATGAACATTTTGTGAAAACATATTTAATTTTAATATTGAAGTTATTATAAATTGTAAATTATGAAAGATAAGATATAATAGCATGTAAAAATTGATTGAAATTATTGTATAATCCTTACTCAATGATATAATGAATAATGAAAGAAGGCAAATAACATAAGTCTTGTTTTAAGAAAAGTAAACAAAACAAAAATGCAATATATAAAATTAATGAAGGTTTTGAAACACTTCCTTGTAGACGATATTCATTGTTTTCTTCTGCACTTTTCCTTCTTTGTCGGTGATTAGGATTTTTAACCCAACCCTAGATTTTACTCTTGATATAGCAACATATAGCTGCCCATGAGAGAATAATATTGTATATACGCGGAAGTTACAATGGTTTTTGATGTGTGGAATCATTTGTTAACTAAATTGTATATATAGAGAGTTAGAAGAGTTATGAACGGTAATATATTTGTTGGATTTTTTTAAAACCGTAAGAGTTATGTATATTTGTTTGTTTGAGTTTATTAGATATTTAGAATATATTTTGGAATATCCTATAAAGAAACCAAAATTGGAAGATACATAGTTGGATTTTGTTACAAATTATTTAATTTTCAGATCCAGATTTTTTTTATCATATCCAAAAAATGATAAGAACAAAATATTTTATTTTCAGATCCGGATTTTTATCCAAAAATGGAAGGTTTATATCTAAAGAAAATATTTTCAAATCCAAAAAAATCATAAGAAATCTCATTGTTAAGATGAGATTAATTTTTCTGTTTTTTTATAATGATTAAATTGTTTTGTTTTTCTTATGAATGTTTTCTATTATTCGTGGGATATCTATTTTCTTATCAATGTTCTCTATTATTCTTTTTTGTTTCCTTCCATATAATGTACTATGTTATAATTGTAAATGCTCAGATATGTTGCACGGAAATTACAAAAACTTCCTTATTGAGAATTTATGCTCATATATCTTCTACTGGAGTAAATCATTTCGTCAATGTATTTTCGCTCATACAGGTCGTTTATCGAATATTACAGCACACATTTTAGCCAAAGCATGTCCACCAAATTTAGCTTCCTTTCAGTCTTACTTGTACCCACCAGACTGGTTGTACCCTTCTTTGTACTCGGACTATGTTAGCTCTTTTCAGAATTAATAAAGTTTAATATTGTCGGAAAAAAAAAGTTATAATTGTAAATGCTTGATGACACAAATTCACCTTCTTAATTTATCGATGAAATTAAAGCCCGAGTGAATAATTTTAAAAATGTTTTTCTATTTATTTGTTTTTGTTGTTCAATACCGAGAAAAACAATAATAAAAAACTGTGTAGAAGATAATCAAATATATCAAATGCAGATCAATTCCGGTGTACCATAAAAAAAGAATTCACTCAGGCTTTCTTAACTTTCAAATCAATGTAAAAAACAGTAGAGTATGAATGTGAACTACGGTCATGACTCATAAGTGAAGCAAAGCTATTCATAACTCTTACCACAATAATAATGCATTCATACCTCAACAATAGGGGTGGGCAAAAAATCCGTTAAAACCGATTTGATCCGCGATTCGTTTTGATCCGAACCAAAAAATTCGAATATCCGCAAAGTTTCGAAGCAAAGCAAATACTTAAATAGACGATCCGTCAAACACAAAGCAAATCACAAATAGTATTTTTAAAAAGACCATTATCCGATCCGATCCGTATATATATACAAATACATATGTCATTTATATAAAGTAACATGTAAGTCTAATGTGTATGATTAGATTTTATTGTTAACCTATTTATTTTCACTAAATATTTAATTTTTATGATGATTAAATTCAAAAAAATAAAAATTAAATTAAATAATATTTAAAATAATAACGGATCGGATCGGATAATCGCGGATATCTTAAAAACAATTCGGATATTTGATTTTTCACGGATCGAATCGGATATCCGCGGATAGCAAAAAAAAATTCGGATATCCAAATTTCCGGATATCTAAAAATTCACGGATCGGATCGGATCGGAAAATCAAATATCTGTTTAACACGGATCGGATCACGGATACCTGTATTTTTTCAGATATTTGCTTCGTGCCCAGGGCTACTCAACAACATCAGGCCTAGATGATACTTGCTTTGATACCAAATTTCGTATGAATGAGTATTGAAGCAGATAAGTTTCGTATGAATGAGTATTGAAACAGATACTTGTTGATCAGATAAATTTCGTGACTAATTAAAGAAAATATTTATGAGTATTAAATCCACTTAATTTTGCCATGTCACTTTTTTCACCTCTCCATGTCACCATTCCAAGTCATCATTCTTTTGAAAATTGACCAACCAAATTAAAATACCTAATCATCTACAACTTAAACTACTTCCCATTTAATAGTAAGGGGATTAAAGCATATTATATAAGATTTCGCCTTCCCACTTGCATCCGCATACTTTTTTTTCTTTATAAGATTATAAGATTATAAGAGTCAGGTTATTGCCATTAAGAGAAAAGCACTTGCGCTTAAACGTGAAGGAAACTTGGAGAAGCTAAAGATGAACTAAAACGGGAACTCGAAGAGCAAGGACTTTTGGGTGGGGATGATGAATCAGACGATGAGATATCTGCACTTATTCGTAGTATGGATGATGACAAAGAAGATGATCTGTTAGCTCAGTACGAAGGAAGCCATGACTTCGACATTTAGTAACCTTGTGGGAACTGTATATGATATTGGAGTTCATGGTGAACTTTCTTCTTCCCCAAGCAAGCTCCAGTCCATAAACAATAAAGCACACTACAAATCCCTGTAAATGCACCAACCGATTCAACAATCGCAAACGCTAATAATCATCTGGTTAAAACTTTCGACGGAGGAGACGGAGTTACCGGCGACTGCAGCGGCGTAAAGGGAAATTGAGTCGGAGGACTAACCGGAATCGGAATCAGAACCGGGCATGTTTTGCAAATCGAACCGGAACTTGAACAAAGCTTATCCGATTGTGGAAACACACCACAAGAGCAAAGAGATGATGATTCAACACAAGGAGCTGGTAAAATTTCCGAGAAAGGAAGAAAGATTCTCGAGAAATTCGAAGGATTCCAACATATGACGGAGAGACTACCGGAAATCAAACCGCAGATTAAACCTGGACCGGAAGAAATCGATTCGAATGAGATCTGTTCAGTGACATTGTTGAATCTCTCTGATCTTCCTCCCCAGCAAATTACAAAATCATCCGAATTTCTCGTCGCGCAAATGAAATTCGATCCAAGATCCAAGAGAAAGCTTCGAATACTCATAAGCTTGATTCGAAGGAAGATCAAGTTGCCCATAATCGTTGTTTCCGATGCAAATCAAGCGTGTGATTCACCTGCATAAACACTCACCATCGTCGTGTTCCCAAACTTGGTTTGGATCCAACCCGATTTCACCAGATCTCTATTCCAGCAAATGATTCTACGATTTTGAAAAAAAATTACTCCACAAGACCACGCATCAGCTTTCGCTTCGTCGTATCCTCGCCCTGAAATAACCTCCGGAGCTTAGATCTAGGTTTTCGCCGTCAGAGAGGAGAGAGAGAAGAGTAAGTGGCGTGTGTGTTTATGAGAGGGCTAATTTTGTAATTTGTTTATATATAAGATGGCACTGTTTGCAAGAGTGGCTGTCAAGGTAGTATTGTTCAAAAAATGTAATTAAAAAGTGGCATTGTTACAATTATCCCTAATATAAAACAAAAAATTAAGGCTAAAATGACAATCAATATGAAATGGAGGAAGTAAAATACAAAAAAGACATATAACTTTGTTTACTAATTTTTTTTTATCATCTAAATTTTTATTTGAATTCTTGTCGAGAACGAAGTCAAATTGTTTACTACAATCCATTTTCCTACCTTTTTTTTTGTCGTCCACCTACCTTTTTTCTAATAACCAAAATCTTTTAAAATTTTGAAGTTTATCCATACTCCGAGACCAACTTTTGAAAAGAAAAGAAAAACTAATGCAATTTAGAAAAATGTTATTTTAGAATATCGAATATTCATCACATACAATGTATATATTCGGAATAAAAATAAATAAAACTAATTTCAAAATAAAACAATACAAACAATTCATGTAAAATGCGTTTACAAAAACCATATATGTACACAAAAAACAACCAAATCAAGACCAACAAAAAAAAAAAAAAGAAGCGTTTACAAAATGCGTTTACAAAAACCATATATGTTCTACACGCTTGAAGTCTCTTTTATTCACCCATCACCTACCTTCTAGTATAGAGCTATTCCAAGACGAAAGAGACACAGACAATGAGTGAAGTCTGATCTGTTCTATAGTCGGATGCGATGAGCTTCCATACCAAAACTCTTGCGAGCTTCCGCGAGATCCCATCTTCTTTAGCATCCAAGACTCAACATCTTCACTACTTTCCGCTTCAAAGATCTCAGCTTTATCACCTTCAAACACTTGGACCACTTGTCTCATTGACGGTCTCTTTCTCGGATCAGGATGTGCGCAAAGCAAACCAAGCTGCAAAACTCTTTCGGCCTCATCAGTGGCTTGTGACATCGCCATCCGAGGATCAAGCCCCATCAGAATCTCACCTTTTTCCATTAATCCCCAAACCCAATCCATTAACGGTTTCTTCCCTTCTTCAATTGGTCTCCTCCCACACATTACTTCAAGAACTAGTATCCCGTAAGCAAAAACATCGGTTTGTGTCGATGCACGCCCCGTCTTAACCACTTCAGGAGCCAAATATCCGGCCGTACCAACAACTCTCGTGGTCCTAATCGCTTGCTCGTGCCCATGTACCCGAGCTAATCCAAAATCGCTCAGCCTCGGTATCATATCTCGGTCAAGCAACACATTGCTGGCTTTAATGTCTCTATGTAAAACCTTAGATTCCCATCCTTCATGCAAATACAATATCCCCGAAGCTACGCCTTTCAAAATCTGGATCCTTTCTTCGCAACTAAGCGTATATTTCTTCTCATCTCGCTCGAAAATCCATCTGTCTAAACTTCCATTCTCCATGTAATCATAAATCAACATGAAACTACCAATCTCTTTCTTGCACCAACCTCTTAAAGAAACTAAATTTCGGTGCTTTAACCGTCCAAGACTCGAGATCTCAGCTACAAACTCCCTCATCCCGTCGCTACTCTCCCGCGAAATCCGCTTAACCGCAACTTCTACAGCCCCTCCTTGTAACAAACCTTTATACACTTTCCCATTCCCACCAATCCCAATCACATTCTTCTCATCAAAACCTTTAGTTCCTGATTCAATCTCCTCATACAAAATCCGATGAGGCCAATACTCCATTTCCCAATCCTCCATCATCGCTCTCTTCCTCTCCTTCTCTAACCTCTTTCTCACCACAACAAAAGCCACCAAACCAATCAAAGCAACTACCAAGAAACAGATCAACACCAATACCGAAACAAACCATTTCGATTTAACGATCGACTCTTTTGGTATAACAAACGAAGGCAAACCAGTTGTGATCAAACTATCACTCAACGAGAAATTCGAGTTACTAAAACTCCAAGCTAAAATCATGACTTTGAACCAATCTCCCTGTAGCAGCAGTGAATCCAACAAACATTTCTTCTTCCAAAACTCCAGAGAGATTCAAAGAATTACTAAGCAAAGGAATCTTAGGTCGAATCTCACCAGCGACCTGTATAGTAACATTGATGACAAAATCTCTGTAATCAATCCAAACCTGATAATTTCTTCCATCGTTAAGCTTCAATGGCTTAAACACTCGATTCCCACTACCATCACCATCAGACCAAAACCCAGATGTGTTAGAATAGACCGAGCTAAGCGAATTAACATCGATTCCGATATGATTAGCGTCGATGTCGTTGAATTCTTGATTAGCAAAGACATCGAACTCAACTTCAAAGACATGGTTATTAGGGTTACCATTATTGGTGAGATTGAAGAGACCCAAATGTTGAGCAGAGCTAGTTCCATTGATTCCAGTGGTCGGTGCGAAGAGGAAAACGATTCCGTGACCAGAAAGAGTGTTTTTGGAAGGAGCCATAGTGAAGATGAAGGAAGTAGAGAAAGGTAGAACAGAGGAAGTTACTGGATCTTTTGTACGGATGATTTGGCTGTATAAAGCACGACCAGTCGAAAACGATGTTTGGTTTGTTAAAATTAAGATTTTTGATTCGATTTTCGCGATCCCGAAGAGAGAGAGACGCGAGGGAGGAGAGGGAGAGTCATCGAAGCCGTTGAAGATGAAATCGACGGCTGAAATTGGGTTCATAAGAGAGATGAGAAAAAGGGTAAGAAGAAAGAGAGGAGCTTCCATGGCAGAGGAAGAAGAAGATAGTCGTGTAGGTTAATTGTCATATTTGGATTTTGGGGATTGATAAAAGCTTTGAGTTTGAGGTATTGATGACAGTTGTTGAAAGAGAAAGGTCAAAGCTTTGGTTAAATGTTTGATTTTTTTTTTCGTTATTCTTCGTTTACTGTTTTTGTAGGTCAAAGTTTGTGACTTTTGTAGGTATGGGTTTAATATTTTAATACTTTTTCTTTCCTTTTTTCAGCAATTTTTCACAATTTTTCGCACATTTGATAGGGGCCTAATTCTCTTGATATTTCTATATATCATTAAAAAATGTGATTTTATGGTTAAAATTTGCTGATGATGTTTCTTTTAGATTTCAGTTCAATTTTCTATACATAAATAATATCTTTTTTTCGTTTGTTAACATTAATTCTAATTTTATTAATAACATTAAAAAATCATTTACGATTATTTTTTTTATTCAACCTTCAATTACAATTCTATTAACAAAAAATAATAAATTATAAGATTTAATTTTGAATCCGATTTTATATCGTAATAATTAAGTACGATTTTTTTTCTTAAACTTTCTCTATTTTTATATTGATGTTTGATTCTCTTCAAATTGAAAAATGTAACATTCAAATAATATTATAAGAACTATATAAACCATGCTAATATTGTGTGTGTATACACAATTGAAAATGTCAATATAACATAGATATATATAGAACGAAAAGTATACAATATATATTTTAATTATGCAAATATTGAATAAGTTAAAAATTCTCAAAAAAAAAAAATATTGAATTAGTTGTGTTGTTTTGTTTTCAAATTATTAGTTTACAATATTACCAAAGATGTTTGTGAGTACGTTTATGGAAGATTTTTATTTATGAATTAATATTTTAAATTGAACAACTGAGTGACATGATATTATAATTTTATGGAAGCCAAATTTAGTTAGATGACATGTCATAATTTAGAAGATGATACGTCATAATAAAATTGTGAAACTGAATCTAAAGGCGACATGTAAACATTTTTGATAAAATCACTTCTCAAATAAGGAATTGTAATATAATCGCTTTTCGTTGGTGATTATTAATGGTTTGTTAAATGATGTTCATGCAACTAAGCATTGGAATGAGAACGGTGTTTAGTTGATAATAATGTTGTTTAAGTGGTTGTAATTGAAATAGCATTGTCTAACATATTGCAAGACTATGAAACCATTATTCAAAGTCAAACTAACAAATATTGTTTTTACCATTAACAATAAAGAAAAAAAGAGATCAATCAATAATATTAGACTTTTTCTCTGATAGCTGCACAAAATATTTTTAAAATTCAGTTGTCATGCAATAATACTTTTGCATTAACACAAACGCTTATAATTCAATAATTTTTCAAATGAAAATGACTCGTCATGTACGTTTTTTATTACTTGAATTGATAATAGTTGCCGATTTTTATAAATTTTGGAGATGATTTTACTATGATTATAAAAACGAGATATGGAAATAATAGAGCTACATTCGATGAAAACTGTCATAGAAAATGATGTGTTTATTTTTTGAAAATGGACCAAAAATTGACATTAAGTTTAAATTTGACAAAAATTAAGTTGTGATTTTTATGTATGTGTAAACGAAAATGTCAACTTTTTGAGCATTTTAAAAAGAAGAAGATAATCTGTAAATGGTCATTGTCTTCATTCAGAGCAGTGAGAATGTTCTTGGAGTATATTCAATATATTGTATCAATAATGATACTTAGATACTTATCTACTAATCATCGGGAATAAATAAGAATATCTACCATTCAGATTTTTATGTAGAATCGTACGAAATATTTTGTTTCGATGACATGTTGGGTTAATTAGGTTAATATTAGTTTTCAGCTGCATAATTAGGTAACTAACTTATTCAAAATGAAATTTAGGTCAGTAGGGGAGAGAAAAAAACATTGGACGAAAATACCCCTGCAAAATTGGAAAAGGAAATCTCTAAAAATCAGTTAAAATATTTACCATTAATCGGTAAAATCACTAAAAAAACTTTAAAAATTTTCTGAAAATATCTTTTTCAAGAAGTTAATCTCTAAAGCCGCAAACCTTTTCATCTGCATAAAAAATTCCGTTAGTTTCTTTTCATGTTGTTATAGTTAGCTACAATTATAACCGAAAATAGTGAACTATTTCTTTCAAATGTCAAAAGAACAATTGTTGTTATGATGTTGGGTAAATAGATTGATTTGGAGACGTTAGTTAGCTAGCTATTCAAATAATAATATAGTTCATTATGCAAATTGTAGTTAGCATTCAAATAATAATATAGTTCACTATATAAACATTACAATAATCAATTCATTTGTATATTTTTTGTGTATTTTATCAATATAGTTAGCTAGTATCTCATCTATGGTCATTAAAATAGTTCAGTATGCAAACGTTAGTTAGCTACCTATTCAAATAAAAATAATATAGTTTACTATGCAAACGTTAGTTAGCTAGCTATTCAAATAATAATATAGTTCACTATGCAAACGTTATTTAGCTATTCAAATAGTAATATAGTTCACTATATAAATATTACAATAAATCATTTAGTTGTATATCTTCTGGGTTACATTTATCAATAACGCTAATCAATATAGTTAACTATTATCTCACCATTCACCTTCGTTATTGACTGGTTTACAAACAAAACGAAACAAACACTTGGGTAAATTAGGATATTTCATCTTCAAAGAAAAAGAGAAGTGTGAAGCAAAAAAAGAGATGTGAAATCAGTAGAGTATTTCCACTAGACGAAGAGATGCATAAAAGGGATGCAAACCTAGAAAGGATTAAAAGTAAAAACGAAGAAGAAGAAGGTTTGCAAAGAAAAGAAGAATGTTTGTCGATTTGTAGAAAGGAGAAACAAAAAGTGAACAAAGAGTTTGCCTTGAGAGAGGAGAACGACAACGGCAGAGAAAAATAGGAAGAGGAAGAATAGATTAGGGTTAAGTTGGTTTTATTTCTTTATTTATTATGTTTAATATTTAATTTTTATTTTTAATGTAAAGTAAAAATAAAGAATCTAGGTAAATAGACAAGGCTAAAAGTGGAACTTTAGGTAGCAAAAAATTTAGATACTTAATTATATTTTACCTAGTGTTACATACCTAATTATGCCTAAGAAGACTAATATATGGCCTAATTTCCCTAAAAAAGGTGTTATTATAGTGTTCACATTTTTAATTATGATGATTGGTGCTGATTGTTATCTAAAGAGAAAATAGTTGTTTCCGTTGTACCTAGAAATGAGTATATATCTAGAGTATTTAGAGTGTTTTGATTAGTATATGTAGTACAGACTGTCAAAAGACAAGATGATGATGTAATGGTTTGGTTAGTATGAGATTTGTTTAGTTTTTGTGTCTAGTTTCTTTCTTAGGTGTTGTGTTCACAGTGCAGTGAGATATGGAGTTTATGTGTATTCTCTATTTTTTTTTCTTTCTAATCCCCACTTGATATGAGATTTGTAGTATAAGAACAAAACTTAGATGTATATGTTTTTCTACAACAATATTGGTTTCAGTGAACCATTGACCCACCATGTCTACTTTAACATGTCCATTAGCTTGATTTATGTTTTTGACTGAAGCTTTTAAAAAAAAAAAAGGTTTGACTAAAGCTTTTTACTTTCAAGAGTGTTCTATGTTCTGTTTTGCGGTCTCTTCGCTTACTTGTTTGATTTTTGCTCGATTTCTTCAACTTCTTGATATTATCTATTGTCCAAAACAGAAACCTAGTTACTGTTTAGACAGATTACCTACTACTTTCGTGGAAAATTGTTGGAGATGATACTTGTTATCTTTGCAAAATCTATGGACAAAACAAAGATCATCATTTCTTAAGATGCCACTACAGTCACGATCTGTGGAGATGGTGTTCTTCAAAGCTTTTGTGTCTTTTCATAGGATTCAGCTCATGGTCTCACTTCCTAGAATGGCTCCTTGTGCAAACGCAGAATAGTCCTCTGGCCTTCTTTAGGCCCATCGCGGCTCATGCCTTTATATACTCCATTTGGCAAGAGAGAAATACTCGGATCTTCAAAAGAATCAAAACACCGGCAACTAGGTTGTTCAAGATGATTGACCCAAGAATCCGCAACCCTTGTTCAGTGAGACGACACATTCCAAGGTTTACAGATGCTCTTGCATTGTGGTTTCGAGACTCTTCTTCTCGTTAATTAACGTTAAATGTTCTTGTGCTGGGCTTTGTTCAAACCGGATTAGCTATGTCGATGTAAGGTACTTTTTTCTTCTTAGTTTTTATCTATGTAATATAATTTGCTAGAATAAATAAAATCACATAAATTCTAGGGAAAAAAAAAGAATACCTGAGAGTTTTTTATTAATGAGTTTTTTTTTTTTTTAATACACACGGTTTCACGTTAGTTTTAGAAAGAAGGTTCTTCAAACTAAGAATAATATTTACACTATACAATGGCTCTAAATGGTAACGATAGAATGATTATTTTTCTAGCAGAATGATTATTTTTCTGGCAGAATCTGGCAGAATAAATGAAAGTTAAATAGTATCAGTAGAACCATTATACCAATGGTAGAATCATTCTAGAGACAAAAAAAAAAATGGTGGAACCATTAAACTGACAATAGAACCTTTATACTAACAGTAGAACCATCATACCAATGGTAGAATCATTCTAGAGACAAAAAAAAATGGTGGAACCATTAAACTGACAGTAGAACCATTATACTAACAGTAAAACCATTAAACGAATGGTGTCAGTAGAATGGTTATACCCATAATAGAACCATTAATCTTACACCATTTAAGGCCAATATCTATTTTTTTGTCAACTACATCCATTCACTAGTTAGTTTCATAACAACAATGAACCAAAGTTAGAATATACTATGTTTCAAAAAGAAAGAAAGAAAAAGTTAGAATATACTATTGAGATAATTACTAAGATGGACTTGATAAATAGGGTAATTACTAGAATGGTTCTTTCTCAAGTTCAAAATTTGAAAAAGGTTTAAAAGACATATAAACCAAGTTGAGAATTTGTAATTACAAAACTGCCATTTTGACTTAAAAAAAATTAAAAATAAAAAATAACAAAACCCACGCGTGTTTTGTTTTGTCCATAACTCTCTGTAGAAATACTGGAATCGCATGATTTTGGTTTCTGTGCGTAGATATTGAAATTATCTTTCTATTGGTATATAGAACGCACAATTTGGTTAAGTACACAGAGAGTTATGAGGGTCTCAACTTTTGATTTTTAGAAAAAAAAAACTCAAAATCTTTTAATTTTTGATTAGAAAAATGATATATGATGTTAGATATACTAGTTTTAGGCTAAACCCAGTTGAAAACAAGTTAAAACACAGCAAAAACGAGCTAAAAATGAGTTGGCCGCCATTGTTAGGGTTTGACATAAGCTTGTGTTAGTGGAGAAGATGAGGGTAAAATCGTAATTTACCCTTCTTAAATAAGTCTACCACTACTATAAAATAAGTCTACCACCACGACGGTAGACTTATTTAGCGTAATGATGGTAGACTTATTTATATCCGAAATAAATCTACCATGAAGGCAAATAAATATACCACATCATATAAGTCTACCGCCACTATAAATAAGTCTACCATCACGACGATCAGATACGTAAATAAGTCTACCATCACTATGTGGTAGAATTATTTAGCGTAGTGATGGTAGACTTATTTATATCCGAAATAAATCTACCATGAAGGCACATCATATTAGTCTACCGCCACTATAAATAAGTCTACCATCACTAAGATCAGATACGTAAATAAGTCTACCATCACTACGTGGTAGACTTATTTAGCGTAGTGATGGTAGACTTATTTATATCCAAAATAAATCTACCATGAAGGCACATCATATAAGTCTACCGCCACTATAAATAAGTTTACCATCACGACGATCATATACGTAAATAAGTCTACCATCACTACATGGTGGACTTATTTAGCGTAGTGATGGTAGACTTATTTATATCCGAAATAAATCTACCATGAAGGCAATTGAATCTACCACGAGTAATAAGTCTACCGCCACTATAAATAAGTCTACCATCACTACGTGGTAGACTTATTTAGTGTAATGATGGTAGACTTATTTATATCCGAAATAAATCTACCATGAAGGCAAATAAATCACCACGAGTAATAAGTCTATCGCCACTATAAATAAGTCTACCATCATGACGATCAGATACGTAAACAAGTCTACCATCACTACGTGGTAGACTTATTTAGCGTAGTGATGGTAGACTTATTTATATCCGAAATAAATCTACCATGAAGGTAAATAAATCTACCACGAGTAATAAGTCTACCATCACATAGAAATAAATCTACCATCATCGTCTTCATGGTAGACTTATTTATATCCAAAATAAATCTACCATGAAGGCAAATAAATCTACCACATCATATAAGTCTACCGCCACTATAAATAAGTCTACCATCACGACGATCAGATACGTAAATAAGTCTACCATCACTACATGGTAGACTTATTTAGCGTAGTGATGTTAGACTTATTTATATTCGAAATAAATCTACCATGAAGACAAATAAATCTACCACATCATATAAGTCTACCGCCACTATAAATAAGTCTACGATCAAGACGTAAATAAGTCTACCATCACTACGTGGTAGACTTATTTAGCATAGTGATGGTAGACTTATTTATATCCGAAATAAATCTACCATGAAGGCAATTAAATCTACCACGAGTAATAAATCTACCATAACATAGAAATAAATCTACCATAATACAAATAAGTCTACCATCACTACCATTCAAAAACAAATCTACCATCACGTGAGCGGTAGACTTATTGCTTTTGGCGGGAATCTCATTAATGACAGTTTCGTAAATACGTTTTTTGTTATCAAAGGAAATAAGAGCAGAAATGGGATTAATTTTTTTTTTTAAGTCCATTTGAGTAATTATGAAACAAAAAGCCCAAAATCATCAAAAATCCATTTATCAAGTCCATTTTAGTAATTCTCCCCTATACTATTTTGATTTCTATCTAACGTTCTTCAACTTTTTTCATAAGCTAAAATAATATCATAGCCGAAGATGGGTGGCAAATAGTTATATCGCACATGATGAGGAAGATTTTTTTTATAAAGCCTATTAATAAAAATGACCCAATTTTTTATAAAAAAATTGTATTAAAAAAGTCCAAACCCTTTTTTTTTTCCTAGGATCCTAAAAAAAAAATAAGGCAATTGCAAAAATATCACCTTTTGTGTGCACATTTGCAAGAATACCACTTAGGGGTGTCCATTTGTAAAAATGTTATTAATTATAGATTTATAAAGCCTATATCTTAAAATTATAAACCCTAAATAATGTTTTGACCCCTAAAACCCACTAAACACTCAAAACTAAACCTAATACAATATAGTTAACCCAAACATAAATTATATAATGAAAAATAATTTTGAAAAAGTGACATTTTTGTAAAGATTTTGAAAATGTGGCACTTTTGAAAAGTGACACTTGGAAAGTGGCATTTTTTGAAATTTCTCAAAAAAAATTAAGAGACCCTATATCGCTCACCCTAAAGGTCTAATTACTGGAATATACAAATTTTCAAAGAGTGTAGTTTCAAAATAACTTGAGAAATTTATAGATTTGTCATCACTAATTCGCTACCATCTTCAACATTATTAAAAAAATGGAGAATTGCAAAAATGCCACTTTTGGTGTGTACATTTGCAAAAATGCCACTTAAGGGTGGCTATTTGCAAAAATATCACTAATTATAGATTTTTAAAGCCTAAATCTTAAAATTATAAACCCTAAAAAATGTTTTGACCCCTAAAACCCCTTAAACCCTCAAAACTAAACCCTAATAAACCATAGTTAACTCATACATAAATGATATAATGAATTTTTGTTTTTGAAAAAAGTGGCATTTCGCAAAGATTTTGAAAATGCGACATTTTTGTAAAGTGGCATTTGAAAGTGGCATTTTTTAAATTTCTCTAAAAAAATCCACGATCATCCAATCATATTTAACATAACAACCAGCCAATAAAGTAAAAATATATAATTTTCATCTTGCAATTATGAATTTTATTTATTCTTTCTTCAAACATATATATGAATGAACGTCGATCGAGATATTTCAGAAAATTTTGTTATGCCATATTCATTAGTATTGTTTTAGACAACATGTAACTAAGCTCTATATCATAGTCAAGCCACCTATGTTTTAACTTCAACAACCATATAACACAATCTCATCAAATGTCATTCGATATGTGATTAAAATCCATAATTATTTTTTGCAGTACCGAACCTCTATAAACTCCAAAAATCTACATTAATAAAGATTACGTTTTATTTTTGTGAAAGCTTATGTAATATATAGTTTAATGTAAAATTGAAAGACTTTATTTATGATAAAAAATTAAAACTCAAAATCATATTAAAAATCATTATTATTAAGTTTATAATAATGATGATTTTAGTTTGGATATTATAAGTTTACTAGATGAAGGACCCGCATATATGCGGATTTTTGATTTAATATTTTATAAATCTATAGAAAATAAAATATCTAATTGTGGTTACCAAAATTAGATCATCAGTTAACATAAATAAAAATCAAAGTAAGAATGTTACTATAAAACCATTGATCAAGAAGAATATCATTTATTTATTAACTTTTGTTATTTGATTTACAATTAAATTTTATCACATCTTTTGAAATCATTACTTTTTCTTAGTCTTGTTTAAATTTGGTATAGTTTTTGAACTTTTAATCTTATTTTACTATTCAAATATGAGAAATTTTTAAAAATACCACTTTGGAAGTACTACTTTTCAAAAATGTTATCTTTTCAAAATCTTTGCAAATATGCCACGTTTTAAAAATTGTTTGTTCATTGTATCATTTATGTTTAGGTTAACTAAGTTATATTAGGGTTTAGTTTTGAGGGTTTATGGGATTTTAGGGGTCAAAATATTTTTTAGGGTTTATAATTTTAAGATTTAGGCTCTAAAAATTCATAATTTGTGGCATTTTTGCAAAGAACAATCCATAGTGGCATTTTTGTAAATGTACACACCAAAAGTGACATTTTTGCAATTGTCCCTTCAAATATCTACTTTTGAAACTATTGATGGATTACTTCTTATATTGATATTTGAACTATTTTTACTCTTGAATATTTTATAACTTGCAAATATCAAAGACGAAAAAACAAAAGACAAAATTAGATCACTCTATTTAAATAATAAAATAAAATTAAAAACGTTATTACAAAATCATTTATACATAAGTCTATCAAATATTTATCTATTGTATTCTTATATTTTACTTTTTACATTGTTTAATTTTCAACTAAATTGTATCACATATGTTCAAATAGGTAAATATTTCAAATCCTATTTAAAGTAGGATTACATTTTACTATTTACCAAATCAAGATATTATTATTTTTAAATAGATAAATCTTTTGAAATGTGGCTAAATCTAATTTAGAAAATTATTTTATACTTGTATAAATCTAACCGATTGACTTAAAATTGCCTCGATAAGATTAATTACGTTGTATAAAAATCTGACCGATTGACTGAATTTTAGTTTTACCATTTTAGTAATTATTAAATATAAAATAACCAAAAAAAAAAAAAAAAAATTAATCCACCTCATATAAATGTTGTCAACAAAAAAAAAATCGAGTAAGAATGAATCATATTAAGCTCAGAAAACTAATATATATATATATATATATATATATATATATATATATTATCGTATTCTATTTCACATATCGAAAAATATAATAATCTATCTTTTCTAATGAAAAGGCAAAACAAATAAGTTTTGTGGAAAATATTATTGAAATTTTAAATTGCATAGATTGGAGAGAGTGCATAAAAGTATGTAAATAAATATGAAATTTTAGATATTTAAACTTAAACTAAAAAAATATTACATGTATATTATAATATCCTAATTGGAAAAGGTATTTGATCTATTGTTTTATCTATTTCTATTTAAAATAAAATATCTAATTGATAAATACAAATAAAAAAGTTTTTATATAAAAAAGTTGTTTGACACGTGGCAAAATCTGATTGGACATTTTTAATACATGTCAAAATCTAATCGATTAGCTGACACGTGTCACGATCTTGTTAACTATTATGTTTGACGCATCAAGCTTTATAAAATAAGATTTTCTTTGTTGGATAATGTTAATCATGATTTTATTTATTTTGTTCTTTTTAGCGATATGTTAAACTTGATAATTTTTCATTTTTTTCTTTTTTATTATTAACATATATATAAAATATTATATGTTTAATTTCATTTATGAGAAATTTTAAGAAATGCCACTTTTTAAGTGCCACTTTTCAAAAATGCCACATTTTCAAAATCTTTGCAAAAATGCCACTTTTTTAAAATTATTTTTTCATTATATCATTTGTGTTTGAGTTAACTATGTTATATTAGGGTTTAATTTTGATGGTTTAAGGGGTAAAAACATTTTTTAGAATTTATAAGTTTAAGTTTTAGGCTTTAAAATTCATAATTAGTGGCATTTTTGCAAATAAACACCTCTAAGTGGCATTTTTGCAAATGTGTACACCAAAAATGGTATTTTTGCAATTGTCCCTTCATTTATGGTATTTTCGTCATTTTCATTGTAAGAAAGTTAGTTTAATTTTGAAAAACATGGGTTAATTTTCAAAACAGATACTCCCTCTGTTTCATAATATAAGTTGTTTCAGCTAAAAGCGCGAATATTAAGAAACTACTTTTCTACTAAAAAGTATCATTTAATATATTTATTAAAAATAATTTGACCAATCACACAAAAGACTGCAAAATACTAGTGGTCACACAATATTCAATAAAATTTAAAAGTATCTAGGATTGTCAAAACAACTTATATTTTAACAAAAAAAAAAACCTTTAAAACAACTTATATTAGAAAATGGAGGGAGTAAAATTTTGAAAATATTCTTACAAATTTCCTCAATAACTAATAAGTTATGTAAAAGAATTAAAAAATAAGTAAATGGCAAATACTTGGTTGGGCTCGGTCTAGTGGGTTAGTTACTTGAATGCACAAGTAAACCATGACGGAATCTCCGGCTTGCTCGATATCTATCTTCAGAATCATTTCTTCAATCCAACGGTCCTTAGAGAGTCCCAGAATGTTCAATACCGCATCTTGAAGAATCTTTTGGGTTTTTTAAAGGGTTTTTAATAATTCAAGTGGGCCCAATCTTATCTTATTAACCAATAAGAGCCACTTCTTCTTCGTCTTCTTCCTCAGTCTCTCTGATTGTGTAATCAGATAGAAAGAAGAAAGAGAGAGAGAGAGATGGAGAGGACACTGCTTCAATGGAGACTATTGCCTCTTCTCGCTCTCATCGTTTCTTTTCTCTCTGTTTTCTTCGCTTCTCGCTCTTTCCAGGTCTGTTTTTTTGTTTTGTTTTTTTTCTCTGATTCAAGTGACCGCCGGCGAAAATGGCGGCTTTTCTCTCTCTCTCTCTCTCTCTCTCTCTCTCTCTCTCTCTCTCTCTCTCTCTCTCTCTCTCTCTCGGACTCTACTGATTCCGATGTGTTTTTGTTTTTTTTGCAGGCAACGCAAGTGAACAAGTGCAGTCTTCTTCCTCATGATCATTACTGGATCTCAAGTAAACGCATCGTCACACCAGATGGTCTTATCTCTGGTTCTGGTAAACGAATCAAAATCCCTCTCTCTCTCTCTCTCTCTCTCTCTCTCTCTCTCTCTCTCTCTCTCTCTCTCTCTCTCTCTCTCTCTCTCTCTCTCTCTCTCTCTCTCTCTCTCTCTCTCTCTCTCTCTCTCTCTCTCTCTCTCTCTCTCTCTCTTTGTACATGTTTAGATTGATAGAAGAACAATGATTATTACTAGGATTATGCCAATTATGCACCAAAAGGGGCAAAAAATCAGCTAATTTGAGAAACGAACTCACCAGTTTCTCTTGATTTCTAGTGCTCTAGTCAATATACTTTGATGTTATTTCGTTGATTTCACTAATTGATGGAATGTAACGGACGCAGTGGAGGTGAAGGGAGGGATTATTGTGTCAGTGGTGAAGGAAGCAGATTGGCTTAAGAAGCAATGGAGTCGAGTGAAAGTAATTGATTATGGAGAAGCTGTAGTCATGCCTGGTCTCGTTGATGTGTATGTCATCTTAAAATCAATCATATGATTTCGATTTTCTATAGTTTCTTCCATTATCCTAAATTCTTGGGACTCTGCTTCACATGTTATAACTTGTTTTGTGTTGTTGTAAAGGCATGCTCATCTTGATGATCCTGGAAGAAGTGAGTGGGAAGGGTTTCCTTCTGGAACAAAGGCTGCTGCTGCTGGTAATCAAATCTGTTTCACTTATTTGGGTTTTGGTATTGGAACATTGGCACTTTCTTTGCAGTGAGATGCTGAGACTGTTCTAGTTTCAAGAGTGTTCTGTTTTGTCTCTTTGCTTTCTTCACGTTCTTGAAATTGTCTACTGTCCTGCAGGGGGAATCACCACATTGGTTGACATGCCCTTAAATAGTTGCCCTTCAACTGTATCTCCTCAAACTTTGAAACTCAAGGCAAGTGAGCCTCTTTTTTTTCTTCCAGTCGGTAAGGTTGACACTGCATACCGCTTTCTTTTTGGTCTGAAATCGATCAATGCGTGCGTTTCTGCAGACTGAAGCTGCCAAAAACAGAATACATGTTGATGTTGGTAAACACTCTTTGCTTTCAAAATTTACCACATCTGTCGAGTAAACAGAAACATGCATTCCCTGAATCTGTTGAGTTTGGGTTTCTCTAGGTTTTTGGGGAGGTCTGGTGCCTGACAATGCACTCAACTCAAGTGCTCTTGCGTCTCTCTTAGATGCTGGAGTTCTTGGTCTCAAGGTAGATATCATGTGTCTTATGAAGCTCACGTATCTTTTTTCTCTGCCAATGCATTGCTGTCTATTCAGGTTCTTAGAGTCTTTTTGGTCTAATATGATTTCTCTCAATCTTTCTTCAGTCCTTTATGTGTCCTTCAGGAATCAACGATTTTCCAATGACAAACATCACTCATATAAAGGTTCTGTTTCTTTTTCTTGAGTCTTATGATCCTTCCGTATGATTCAAGAATTGTATTACAGTATTGCTTATTGGCTCTTTTTCCCGTCCATATTATTTGTTTCTGCAGGAAGGGCTATATGTATTGGC
This sequence comes from Draba incana, assembly GCA_963576765.1. Lineage (NCBI taxonomy): Eukaryota > Viridiplantae > Streptophyta > Magnoliopsida > Brassicales > Brassicaceae > Draba > Draba incana. Next base: position 21,936,688 of record OY755208.1, read on the forward strand.
AAAATACAAACGACCATTGCTTGTACACGCTGAGATCGAAAAAGACTTGGAGACTATAGATGGCAGTGACAATGATCCTCGTTCTTATCTGACTTATTTAAAAACTAGGCCAACTTCATGGTGAGACTCTGCTTTCTTTCCCTCTACAAAAGTTCCTACATAATGGTCAGTGTACCTGACAAGAATCTTTATTCGAGCAATTAGGGAGGAGGGAGCAATCAGAAACCTATTATCGGTTACTGAAAACACAAGGATTGGTGGTTCTGCAGAAGGAGCTCATGCTCATATTGTGCATTTATCTGATGCCAGTTCTTCCTTGGATTTGATAAAGGTATTTACCATTTCGAGCTGATAAAGCACTATCATCTAGATGCTCTTAATTGCTAAAACCGCTGTCTTTTATCTTAAATTTGGCGGAATTTAAGGAAGCAAAAGGAAAAGGAGACAGTGTTACCGTTGAAACATGCCCGCATTACCTAGCTTTCTCAGCCGAAGAGATTCCAAAAGGCGATACTCGTTTCAAATGCTCCCCGCCAATACGTGATGCAGCCAATAGAGAAAAGTTGTGGGAAGCTATGATGGTATAATTGTTTTAGCCGTCCTCCGTTATTATACCTATTACCTCACTTGTGCTCAACTCCTTGATTCTGAACTTTCAATGTGGCTTAGGAAGGAGACATTGATATGCTGAGCTCTGATCATTCACCTACAGAGCCTGAACTCAAACTCCTGAGTGATGGTAACTTCTTGAAAGCATGGGGTGGGATATCGTCTTTACAGGTTCTTTACAAATGTTAACAATCTCTTACTATCGATGTAATACCTATCGATATTCGTAGAAATGATGAAGCCTAAATATGTAGAAACTGTGAGAGGATAAAAAAACTCATGGAATTTTGTCTTGGGAGCCAACTGCAGTTTGTTCTTCCAGTAACATGGTCTTACGGAAAAAAGTATGGAGTAACTCTCGAGCAGGTAGCTTCTTGGTGGAGTGATCGGCCTTCCAAACTCGCTGGACTACACTCTAAGGTGACTCATATTAATAAAACCACAGGCTCAATACTTTATTAATTGCACGTTATAAGTACTCGTGATCAAAACATTTGTGTGATTTGTAAATTACAGGGAGCGATTGAGGTTGGGAAACACGCGGATATCGTGGTCTGGGAGCCTGAAATTGAGTTTGATCTCGATGAAGATCATCCAATTCACTTCAAACACCCTGTATGTACAAGCTTTTTTTTAACCAAAGAGCTTATGGTTTAACCCAAAAATGCGAATGTCTAATCTTTATGTTGTGTTTGCTTTTTTGTTTGTTTGTTTGTGGTAATAACAATAGAGCATCTCAGCTTATTTGGGAAGAAGATTATCAGGGAAAGTAGTTTCAACATTTGTTAGAGGAAACTTGGTTTTTGGAGAAGGCAAACATGCTTCAGATGCTTGCGGGTCTCTCCTACTCGCGGCTTGAAAACTATAAAGGGATTAACGGATCTTATCCGCACCATTGTTACAAAATGTGAATATGCGATTAAGCCAGTAATCGCTGGCATTTGAAACAAAGAACAAGGGACTTAACTCTCTTGTGTTTGTTCAAGTTGATGCTGTGAAAGTAAAACTTAGCTTTTGTGTGTAAGTGACTCAAAAAACAGATTTGTTGTAATTGTATGATTATGTATAATGTAAAAAACCGGTCCTATTTTGATCCTTAACCGGGTTACCTTTCAACAATATCATAGAATACTTGTTGGAAGTATGAATATTGAAAGACAAATACTTGTAAACTTTGCTTGTAGCACACCATTACACATAGTAGTGGTGGTTAGATTATGTGTAATGTACAATAACCGGTTCACATTTGATCCTTAACCGGATTTTTGTTCTACAAAATTTGGATATTCTATTTGGTAATCAATGATGGATGTTTGTGAATTTCTCACTGAATCTCATTCTCTGACAAGACACTTGAAGAAGATTGCAGAAATATTCTGCTTCACTCAATAACACACTCACATACTCCATTTCTGAGTATAAAAAAAAAAATAAAAAAAAAAGAAAAGGCAACTAATGAGTGATTCATCAGTGAAATTACCATTTTAGCATGCACACAAAAAAGCCCTAATTGTTTTTTTTTTTTTTTTTTTAATCGTAAAGTCCTTTTATTTACATATATCATCATCTTTCTCCAGCGACAGAGAAATCTTCTGTAATTGGTTTCCGAGAGAGAGAGAGAGAGAGAGAGTAATCGTATATCTCTTCGAAGATGGGTGGTGTGGTGAAGGATATTGGTTCAAAGACGGAGCTTGATAACTTGAGCCAGAGCGGCGTTCCAGTCGTGCTTCACTTCTGGGCTTCATGGTGTGACGCATCGAAGCAGATGGATCAAGTTTTCTCTCATCTAGCTACCGATTTCCCTCGTGTTCACTTCTTTAGGGTTCGTATCTCGCTATTTCCCTCAACCAAACGATTTATCTCTTTCCTGTGTAATTTGGGTTCTCTTCTTCTCAGGTTGAAGCTGAGGAACATCCTGAGATATCTGAGGCTTACTCTGTTGCTGCTGTTCCCTATTTCGTCTTCTTCAAGGTAATTTTTGGTTTTTCGCTAATTTCATTGATCGAGAGTTTTAAAGTGAAAGGTTTAGGATTAGGGTTTTTGTTTGATTAGTTTGTGTCTGTGCTAAATTAGTCTAATTGTTTATTGATCTTGGTATATAACAAGAAGATGATTCCCCAAACAATCTAGCTCGACTTCATCAGTTTTGTATCTAATCTTTGATGAAATCAACCTTATAGATTCTTTCTTGTGCTTTGTTTGGTTGCAATTTTCTGTCTTCCTGGAATTTGTCGTGTGTTCAAAGCTTGAATCTTTATTACTGGACTGTAGTGATTGTTCTGAAAGATGTTTCTTTTTTTCCTCACAAATTTTCTTATTGAAGGATGGCAAAGCTGTGGATTCACTTGAGGGGGCAGATCCATCAAGTTTAGCCAATAAGGTTGGCAAAATCGCCGGTTCTAGTACTTCTGCGGAGCCTGCTGCTCCTGCAAGCCTAGGGTTGGCTGCTGGGCCAATGATTCTTGAGACTGTGAAAGCGAATGCGAAAGCCACTGTGCAAGATCGAGCTCAGCCTGCATCCACTCCCGAAGCTCTCAAAACCCGTTTGGAAAAACTCACTAATTCTCACCCTGTCATGTTGTTCATGAAAGGTACACCTGAAGAGCCTAGGTGCGGGTTTAGCAGGAAAGTAGTTGACATTTTGAAAGAGGAGAAGGTCGATTTCGGAAGTTTCGACATACTTTCGGACAACGAAGTGCGAGAAGGTTTGAAGAAATTCTCTAATTGGCCAACGTTTCCTCAGCTGTACTGCAAAGGAGAGCTTCTTGGTGGAGCTGATATTGCGATAGCAATGCACGAGAGCGGTGAACTAAAAGAAGCCTTTAAAGATCTTGGAATCACTACAATTGGTTCAAAAGAAAGTCAGGATGAAGCTGTAAAAGAAGGTGGGATAACTTCAGGCAGCACGGGTTTAAGTGAGACCCTCCAAGCCCGTCTTCAAGGCCTGGTGAATTCCAATCCCGTTATGCTGTTCATGAAAGGAAAACCAGAAGAACCAAAGTGTGGGTTTAGTGGGAAAGTGGTTGAAATCCTCAACCAAGAGAAAATTGAGTTTGGTAGTTTCGATATACTCTTAGACAACGAAGTTCGTCAAGGGCTTAAAGTGTATTCAAACTGGTCAAGCTATCCTCAGCTCTATGTCAAAGGCGAGCTTCTAGGTGGATCAGACATTGTCTTGGAGATGCAAAAGAGCGGGGAGCTGAAAAAGATTTTGTCGGAGAAAGGAATCATCGGAAAACAGAGTCTTGAAGATAGATTAAAGACACTGATTAACTCTGAGAAAGTTATGCTATTCATGAAAGGTTCACCAGATGAACCGAAGTGCGGATTCAGCTCCAAAGTCGTGAAGGCACTGAGAGGAGAAAACGTGAGTTTCGGATCTTTTGATATCTTGACTGATGAAGAAGTAAGGCAAGGGATTAAGAATTTCTCAAACTGGCCTACTTTTCCTCAGCTTTACTATAAAGGTGAGTTAATTGGAGGATGTGATATCATTATGGAGCTAAGTGACAGTGGTGACCTCAAAGCAACTCTATCTGAGTAAAGTATTATTCTCTGGTTTTGCCTTGGTGAGAAAATTATAGTTCTGGTAATAATTTATTTAGGTGTTACAAACATTGTTGTTACTCATGGTTTGTCTGGTTATTTCTATTGCTAATCAGATTTATGACTCCTTTATCTCGTTCAAGCATAATCTTTTTTTTTTTGTTTACACATTTGCTATTAGTTCATGTAATGAAGAAACAAAAAAAAAACCTTAAATTACTTGTCTGAAAACAAGAGAAACAGGGAGATACTGTAATGGAGAATAAGGAGAAGGGTAATAAGAGGAAGTTTATTGATATGGAGTGGGAGGATTCAGTGACTGTTTCGAAAAACAGGCGCAAGGGAAAGGAATTGTTATAAGAGCGGTTGAAGCAGAGACGGTCCTTGTGGTTCCTACTGATAGTAAGGACACTGATATTATGAAGGATGCTCATAAGGATACAGGAAGTAATGAGGTGACTGAAGTAAACGCAAGTTCCAGTTCAGGTCAGAAGAAGATGGGAGCTCAGACAATTACTGACTCTGTGAAGAGCTCGTGGAACTAGACCTGTAACATTCTTTGCTTGTATTTGAAGAGCTCGTGGAACTAGACCTGTAACATTCTTTCTACTTTGGCTCTATGTATGGCGTCTCATGACTTGTGGTTTTTATTCTGCTTTCATCTCACTTGCACCGGTTGACAAACACAATTCCTCGAGAGATGAGCAATGTTTGGATTTCAAACTCCTGGAGAGAAGGAGAAGCCTTCCTCTGGAGAGAAGCAACTGAAAATACCGCCTCAAGACGAGGCAAATGTGACAATGTTGATTTTGAGTATATATAGGGATTACCCTAAACAATCTTTGATATGTGACATGATTCTTCTTCTTCGTAAATACTTTTTTGGAGAAGCTCAATGAGAAAGTAAAAGGATTGAATGGTCCTGAGAGGCTACTTGTTGAGCAAAAGCTTGAGATATTCACAACTCACGTGCGCAAATCTTTTGAACAACGGATAGCTCGCAGACTTGATGGTAAAAATCTTATATTGCTTCTTGTTGACAAAGCATTTTATATATTACTGACATTAATGGAAACCATCATTTCAAATGCAGAGCTTGAACAGAAAACTAAAGTAAAACCGATTGGAATTGGATTGTTTCTTGTGGGCTTTTTTTTTTTTTTTGCCAATTCTCTCTTCTCGGACTCAACGAAATCAAAACCCTTTTGATTCTTAGAAAGATTTTCGAAATATCCTCTAAGAGAAGTACTGCATAGAAAAGTAAAACAGAGTTTCGAAAAGTGGTTTATGTGTTTCAATGCTTAACGATAAAGTGTTTGTGATTCATGTGACGAAGATTCGTCTACCAGAGGCTAAACTCTACTCCAAGTAAGATAACAGTGTATGGGTTTTGGCGTTCACGGGTGCGTTCTGTTCGGTTATTCACTTGATAGAGGTCGAGAATCACGCTGGATCGGTTAAGGAGATTGCGTATAAGATGATAGATTTAGTGAGCGAGCTGAAGTTGGGACTTGTGAGGAGAAGTTTCAGAGATGTGGGAAACATTTTGAAGAAACATTTGGAATGGTTTGTTTCTTCACATGGGTAGGCGAAATAATCAAACCGAATCGAATTAACCAAAACAAAAAAAACCACTCAAATAATCCAAGCTGCATGAAAGAGTTAGCAACAAAAACAAAAAGCTATCACATATTTTTGTTTATGAAAAACTACTTCTGTTTTAAAAGGAAAAACGATCTATTTCCCCACGAGAACTATCATATCTAAGTAAATATCCACCAAACTTTGACTTCTATCTAAATATCCACCAATCCAAAGTTTTATACCTAAATCCCCACAAATCGAAAGTTAAACATCTATATATCCCTAAATCTAATACCAAATCGGTTATACTTAGACCATATCGGTTATACTTATACCAAACCGAGATAACCGAATTTTGAACCTAAATTAGAATCCGTCCCGGCCCGATTCATCTCATTAAGGCTAGCATCATCAGATTCATCGTTCTCGTAATCATTTTCTTCTTCCTCTAAATTGTAGCTACGGCGATTCACGATGAGAGCCAAAACGAGATACATAGTAGCAGCGGTTAGGGCACCGCATCCAACACTGAACAAGAGAGCCACCACGATGCTAAAGATGTATCTGAAACGGTCTCTGAAAGATTCGATGTTCTCGGAGACAAACGGGAAAGAAGGTCCCAATTGGGAACGGATTTGAGGATTCTCGACGGCGGAAGGGAGGAATCCGTGGTGGCGATTGACGAAGAGAGGGACGATATGGTGAGGGGAGAGACGGCGGACGGTGAAGAATCGAGTGGAGGAGAGATCGGAATCGAGATTTGGGTTTTCTTGTGGGGTTATGGAGAGGGAATATGAGGAGATGAGGAAGGTTTTGAAAGGACGAGCGGAGATGACGGAGAAGGAAAGGAAAGGAGGAAGAGGTAAGATGATGATGATGATGAAGCCATTGTCGTGCTTTCCCGTCCTTGAAGTTGAAATCTCAACATACTATATCAATCCAAATCGAAAGCCTAAGTTCATAAATCTCATCAAAGAACATATTCTCCATATAAATCAAATCAAATCGCACACTAGAATTTTTATATCCATAAGCAAGATTGATCTCTATATCACAAATTCCAGGATACACAAAAGTAAGATAAGATTCATCATATTTTTCTACATATACCACAATTAGCGATCCTAAATCGAAAATTTTCTCAATTTCTAATTTCGACTGCATCGAACTGTAAGAGATGACAAAACTACTAGACATTATTGTACATAAATGATAATCAAAAGCATCACTGCCACAATAACAAAAAGAGAAAGAGAGTAGGATCATAAGCCATAAGCTGTTTCCACTCCAAAGAAACTTAAGTGTCTAGTCTCGTTACTCCATTCCTAGTGGTGTACAATCTGCCCATCTAATTTCGGAAATCACAGAAAACCCAACTCGAAAATCCCAACTGGAATTTCGAAAATCACAGAAAACCCAACTCGAATCCTCAACTGAACCGTTGGCCATCGTCGCCGGAGGAGAATCTCCGAGAACAATAATCTCGTCTTCTTCTTCTTTTTCGATCTCTTTTGTTTCCCGTAGTCTTCTGCAACATTGTATATGGTAATCCGATTTGAGCTAGATCATCATCATCTTCTTCGAAAGAGCTATTTAGGTTGAGAATCTCAAACGTTTAAAATCCGATCTGACTCGTTCACTTCTGATTTCAGACACTTCCGATTTGAGAGAGAAATTTGATTTATAGGGTTCTTACATGAAGGAGAATTGGGGATTTTGGGTAGTTGTACGATTTGAGGATTTGATTTCGGTTAAGTTTTTGGTTAATAATCTAATCGGGTTTTTGGAGTTTAATCGGGTCTAAAACCGGTTTACTGTTGGTTAACAAATCATCCCAAACACAGTAAACCACGATTACCGACATTTCTGTGTAAATAGATTTGTGTACATTTGAATTCGTGTGTATTTGGGTTTGAAACTTTCGATTAGTGGGGATTTAGGTATAAAACTTTGGATTGATGGATATTTAGATAGAAGTCAAAGTTTGGTGGATATATACGTAGATATGATAGTTCTCGTGTGGAAATAGATCGTTTTTCCGTTTTAAAAAGCCAAACTATGTTATTTGAAGAAATATCAAATAGGGTTTATTTAGATAGGTAGCCTAATTTTGGAAAATATTAATAAAACAACAGATGAGCAAACAATGGTCCAAACGGAGCTAAACTTTTTCGTCGGCTTGAATCTTGTCGAGGTCATGAAGAACCTTCTCAAAGTCTGAGACCAATCTATCCGCTAAGGTACGAGAAAAATCTTGTCGGATCACGACGCGAAGGACGGTGATGTGTTCTGCATCCGCGGGCATTGTGTAAGCCGGAACAATCCAGCCGAAGTGGCCGAGATTTTCCGCCACTTGGAACTCGTTGTAACGGCTACTGTCTTTAAGAGAAAACGCCACTAACGAAACGCCTTTTTCTTTAGAGATGATGTTAAAAAGTCCCGTTTTCTCCAATTCTTCTCTTAAGAAAATCATGTTTTCTCTACAATTATCCATCACGTCGCGATATCCCTAAACAAGCAAACAAAAAAAAATCATGATTTTGTACAAAAAAAAAAAAAAAAAAAATTCGTATTCCCTTAGAACGGAATTTTGTAGATCAACAATTCAGTTTAGACCGAATATTGATTCGATCTATTAACATTCCGAAAAATGGTAAAGTGGTCAACGTTGAGTTACTAATAATTACCTCGAATCCAAGACGAATCAACTGGTAGTACTGAGCAATCACTTGACTTGAACCTGGTTTATACTTTCAAATCATTAAGTTAAACAAAATTCCATTGGGTTTCTGCTAAAAAACCATCGAAGTGGGTAGGGTTGGCGTAGTAACCCTCTAAGTAATAAAAATGCAGGTCAACCCCTCATCTTTTGGTCAACCCGCTATATAACCCTCAGCGTTATATTGGTGACGGATTAGTAAAACACAACCGTTTTGTTTAACGTCTTCAATCAAAAACTTTGTTGTTTCGTTTGAATTTTGGATATGGAGTTTGATTGGGTCGGGTCACGGATATGGGTCGGGTCGGATTTTGAGTCGGGTCGGGGAACATAAAATCGTGTTCTTTAAATTTGGGGGAATTTTTTTTTTTTTAGGGTTTGTGCTCGAATCGTAAGAGTTTGGTAGAATTCGGGGTTTATTAAGTGTGAATCTTGGTAAGAGGTAAGTATTAAGTGTGATCATTTTCTTGATTTGGATTTGGATTTCGATTTGCTTAGGTTTCGTATGTTGGGTTTGAAATGAGATTGTCGTAAAGATTGATGTTCTTGTTTCTGGGCGTGTTTGTGTTATTGATGATGTTCTTGTTTCTGGGCGTGTTTGTGTTATTGATGATGTTTTTTATGTTGTTCTGCTTGAATTGATCGAATGTGTTGTGTTGTGTTGATTGGTGTTTCGATTTCGATTGGTTTATGTTTGAAATGAGATTGTCAGATTTGTTGATGTTCCTGTTTCTGGGTTTGGGTTATAGATGTTTTCTATTTTGCTCTGCTTGAATTAATCGAATGTGTTGTGTTGTGTTGTGTTGATTGGTGTTTCGAATTCAATTGGTGTATGTTTGAAATGAGATTGTCGGATTGGTTGATGTTCCTATATCTGGGTACAGGGCCGGCTAAGACCATGTGCGGCCTGTGCATCTGCACAGGGTCCCACAGTGGGAGCCACAAATTCAGCTGAAAATTGTTTGCAAAAAGGGCCCTAAATGTTTGAAACATTTGCAAAAAAGGCCCTATATTTAGAAAACATTTTAGAAAAGGTCCAAAATTGTTGAAATTTTTTTTATAGGCACAAGGCCCAATAAAAAGTTGAACCGGGCCTGTATGGGTATATGTTGATTCGTTTATGTTGTGTTGTGTTGTGTTGTGTATAGGAGCTTCCTCCACATATGATTCGCGTCTCAGAGACAGAGATTAAAAGGGTAAGAGATCACATTACATGCTCTAACAATGTGGAAAATTTGATCCCTTTTGTGATGTTGTGTGTGTTGGTGTAGGCGCAAAAGGAGGAGAGGGAAGCGAGTGAGCTGAGAGGAACAATGAGGAAGAGAATGGAGTTTCTCGACTTTCATTAAAGTTGATTGTTTCACATTTCATTCTTGGATTGATGCTCTGCTTTGGCTTGCAAGTTTTATGACGAGCCTTTTTGGTGATATGTTTGATTTAGGGGACTTTCATGAGAAATACTTAGGTACACCCCTAGGGTGTATCTATGGGTCTACCCCCCTCCCCATCACCAATCATTTATCCACCTATTATCTAAAAAAATTAGAGTTAAAAAATAAATAAATATATATATATATTAGGTTTGGGTTAACTAATCCCAAATTAGGGTATAGTTTTGGAGTTTAGGGTTTAGGGTTTGAGGTTTTTAATTTATTTTGGGTTAACTAATCCCAAATTAAGGTATAGTTTTGGAGTTTAGGGTTTAGGGTTTGGGGTTTATAATTTATTTTGGGTTAACTATTCCCAAATTAGGGTATAGTTTTGGAGTTTAGGGTTTGGGGTTTATAATTTATTTTGGGTTAACTATTCCCAAATTAGGGTATAATTTTGGAGTTTAGGGTTTAGGGTTTGGGGTTTATAATTTATTTTGGGTTAACTATTCCCAAATTAGGGAATAGTTTTGGAGTTTAAGGTTTAGGGTTTATAATTTATTTTGGGTTAACTATTCCCAAATTAGGGTATAGTTTTGGAGTTTAGGGTTTAGGGTTTGGGGTTTATAATTTATTTTGGGTTACCTATTCCCAAATTAGGGTATAGTTTTGGAGTTTAGGGTTTAGGGTTTGGGGTTTATAATTTATTTTTGGTTAACTATTCCCAAATTAGGGTATAGTTTGGAGTTTAGGGTTTAAACTCCAAAACTATACCCTAATTTGAGACTAGAATTTTAGGGTTTAAACCCCAAACCCTAAACCCTAAACCCTAAACTCCAAAACTATACCCTAATTTGGGAATAGTTAACCCAAAATAAATTATAAACCCCAAACCCTAAACCCTAAACTCCAAAACTATACCCTAATTTGGGAATAGTTAACCCAAAATAAATTATAAACCTCAAACCCTAAACCCTAAACTCCAAAACTATACCCTAATTTGGGATTTGTTAACCCAAAATAAATTAAAAACCTCAAACCCTAAACCCTAAACTCTAAAATTATACCCTAATTTGGGATTAGTTAACCCAAACCTAATATATATATATTTATTTTTTTTTAACTCTAATTTTTTTAGATAATAGGTGGATAAATGATTGGTGATGGGGAAGGGGGTGGACCCATAGATACACCCTAGGGGTGTACCTAAGTATTTCTCGACTTTCATAGGTCTCATGTTTTATATTGGAAGATAATTATAACAAATAAAAATCGATGTGTGTGCTTTCGTCTCCGGATCTATTTTACATTTTTTTTTTCAAAAAGACGAAATTTGTTTACTAATCTTGGATTTGGGTTGTTAAGTTGATATGGAATTATTTCTTACTGAAATCAAGATCTAAACAGTTATCATGAAGTTATTGTACTTTCAACACGTATTGTGTAAGGAAAATCACCATCACTAGGTAATATGGTCTCCAAGGCTCGCTCTGCTAGTGTCCCATGTCCTACTTCTCTTCTACTGGGTGCTCCAATTCGTCCAACTTCCCAAGAAACGATCTAATCGAAAATCTCTTTACCTAAATTCCCCAGAAACCTAACATACTAATCCTAAATCGATTGTCCTCTCGATCGATTTTGCCCAAATTCCACAAATCCAGAACAAACCCTAAATCGATGATGATGTTAATCGATTATGCCTAAATTCTCCAGAGATTAAATCCGAACAAACCCTTAATTGAGTTTCCCCAAAATCCCGACACAAACCCTAAATCGATTTCATTCCCAATCGATTTCGCCCAAATTGAAAGAACCATAATCGCAGATGAAATTTTTGTTGAATTTTTTTTTAAGTCTCAGTAAAAGGCATCTGCCGTTTTCTATCAATGAAAACGACATGGAAAATGCAAACTTCGTGTTGTTTTAAAGCTGCAAAAACGGAGAGTTTCATCCGCCGTTAACTATTTCAACACCGTTACACTCTGCCACGTCATCGATACACGCGAGGGTTATATAGCGGGTTGACCATAAGTTGAGGGATTGACCTGCATTTTTATTACTTGGAGGGTTAATACGCGAACCCTACCCACTTCGATGGTTTTTTAGCAGAAAACCCAATTCCATTTATATGCATACAAATACAATATAATATATGGTTCTATAAAAATATGTATATGGTAATGTAATAATATGTTACCTTTGGAGAAGTTGAGAGTGAAGGTGGGTTGATCAGCGCCAAGATAATTGATATGGAAAATAAGTTCTTCTGGCAAATCGGATTTGGTTCTCCAGATATTCCAACCTATACCGGCGTAAACCAAACCGTATTTGTGACCACTCACATTTATGCTCTTAACCAAAGGCAACCGGAAATCCCACTCTAGCTCCGGATACAAGAATGGTGCAATAAACCCACCACTCGCTGCGTCCACGTGAATTGGCGTTTCCCATCTATAAATTATGTTTTCAAAATATGTTAAACCGGGTTCATACCGGTCAAAATCGATTCATTATTATAGTTCTTATTGGTCTTTTGTTTAATTACCCGGTTTGCTTGTTCTTCTCGACTAGAAGGTCATTAAGGAGCTTAACATCTTCGAATTCTCCGGTTAGCGTCGAACCAAGGATTGCCGCGACAGTGTTTTCGTCTACCAATTCAACTGCTTTTTGAGGATCCATCACGTAATACCCTTCTCTTAGCTTCACTTCCTTAAGCTCCACCTCGAAATACGTTGTGAATTTCTCCCAACAAACCTGTATAAACCGGGAATTGTGAAAAATATCGACTGAAACCGGAGTAACCAACTTTTGGGTATAAATATAATAGCTCATTGTTAACCTTAAATTAATGGTCAACCATAAATTGACATAACATGTATGTATAGAAACTAAACTCAATTATAATATCAAATTTACAGTTTAACTACTTTATGTTTCCATTTAAGAACTAGAGAGCTAAACCGGTTTAAAAAACTTGTCTGGTTTACCTGAACATTAGCTCCGGTAATGATATTAGGCTTATCATAAGGAAGTCCTTGCGCCTTACGCTTATTATGCCACTGTCTCTTAAATGCCAATCCGGCCAACATAATCGCCTCCGACGATCCCACCGTACCAACACCAACCCCGGCCTCGCCTTCACCGAGCGGTGCGTTGAAAAGACGCGCAATGATATTGACACATCGGTTATGTAACTCGGTAGTAACAGGGTATTCGTGCATGTCAACAAAGTTCTTGTCGATAGACTCCATCATGAGCTGGTCACACTCTGGCTCCATATAAGTGGTCACGAACGAGGCTAGGTTGAGTCTCGGGTTACCATCGAGCATTAGCTCGTCTTTGATGATTTGGTACACTGCTTCCTTCGGGATCGAGTTGTCAGGCATCTCAAATCTTATAATAGAAACATCACATTAACGTTACTAAAACATGGAAAATAACGAATGGCATGAGATGTAAGCTTTTACAAATCAAAGGTTATATAGATTTATTTTGTCTCTTAATAAATATATGAAGGATCAAATAAAAAAATATTTACCGTGGAAGAGAGTTGCGAACGTAATGAGAACCAAAAGTTGATTGAAGTGAACGAGAAACACCGGAATCAGAAGATATCTTAGACAAAACCATCTTCTTTCAAGTTTCACTAAACTTGTCAAATATTATAATAGAATAGAATATCTTATTGAGTTTTCTTGATACGAGGTCTCAAGGTATATATATATATAGTGATAACATTAACATAATGCTATCACCAAATTAATGTAAACTTTCCTAATCAACTCTAACATATAAAGGAAATATGCTTGTACAAGAAGTAATATAGAGATCTAGAATACTACTAGGTTTGGGCTTCACTTCATAATTGAGTTTGGATCTTGTTAAGAGACAAGGAGGTATGGTTATAGTAAGGATCAATGACTTTTTGTGAAGGCTTTCATGTATAAGATCAGAGAACTCGGAGCAACAATCAAAGAGATTCCGAAGAGGATTCATCGGTTGGTTACTCCAGTCTCCAGAGGAGAAGCAATATTTTGATGGTGTCTGTTTCGAACGTTTGAACAAGTTATCGTTTCTTGAAATCGTTGTGTTGGTCTAGGGGTGGGCATTTCGGTTTATTTTCGGGTTTGGTTCGGGTTTGGTTCGGTTCGGTTTGTTCGGTTTTAGTAAAATAGTAATCAAACTCAAACCAAAGTGGTTTGGTTTGGTTTGGTTCGGTTTGGTTTTAGTTCGGTTTGATTTTTTTTTTTGGTTTTTTAAATTAAAAAAAAACATTTCAATGATAGGAAACTAATTTTCTAAAATAAAATATGTAAATCCAAACTAAACACCTAACGAGAAAAAATCATTTGAAAACCAAAATAAAAATCAAACTTTAATATAGTTATATTCATTCTTTCGGTCTTTCATACAAAGAGAAAAAGATATAATAGTTGGAAGTAGAGAGAAGAAAAAAAATATTTTCTATGTTTATAGTTAAATAATTAAATTTTTAATAGGAAGACCTATTTATATCCTCTATATATTAATAGAGGAGACACTAGAAGAAAAATCCTAGATGTCGTCCTAAGAGGATTTTAAGGGTTTGTTAATAAAAATTAGGAAAGTTGATCAATGCTCTAACAACCACAATAAGGACATATATTAAAATTAGCCCAATATTAAAAAAGTTGATCAATGCTCTAACTAAATTGAGATCCTAACTCAAGAAAACCAATTTAATTTTTTTTTTTTTTTGAAAATAAACAAAAGTTCAAGAGAAATCTCACATTTCAAAAATGGCAAATTTTCAAAATCTTTGCAAAAATTTCACTTTTTTAAAAAAATATATTAATTATATCATTTATGTTTGCAAAAATTTCACTTTTTTAGGGTCACAACATTGTTTAGGGTTTATAATTTTAAGATTTAGGATTTAAAAATTCATAATTAGTGGGATTTTTGCAAATGAACACCTCTAAGTGGTATTCTTGCAAATGTATACACTAAAAGTGACATTTTTTGCAATTGGCTCTTTTAAAATCAAAACTAAATAAAGCAGCTTTTAGTTTGCTTTGTTTATGAGATTCTTTAATTATCTACAAAACCAATAAACCGGAAACGTAAACCATTTCGTTATTACAAACCAATTTTTTTCTCCACTCAAAACGCAGTACCGCTTGTAAAGAAAAAAACTACAGATATGAAAACCGATTAGATATAAAAAATTTGGACGTATTTATTTATCTAGTCAATTTTAGTATGTATAATTGAAAATGATATGTTTTAACTTATTGTACTATATTTTTTCATTATTTTCACGTATATTGTATTTTAAAAACTTGAATTTATAATCCCGCACTTGGTGCGAGGCAAAATCTAGTTGAAAAAATAAAAAAGAAAAATAAATAATCAAAGGTGTCTTCTAATTTTTAAAACACATCTATAATATTATTTAAAATACACTTAACTAATTAAATACAAAGCACATTGGTGTATCGGTTTGGTTCGGTTTTTAACCAAACCGGACCAAACCATTCGGGTTGAGAATAAACTCATACCAATGGTTTGTGTATATATTTTGGTTTGGTTTGGTTCGGGTCGAGTTTGGTTGGTTCGGTTTGGCTCGGTTCGGTTCGGCTAATTTGCTCCCTGTTGGATGATAAAGAAGAGAGGTCTAAAGATGGCAATTAGAAGGCTAAGAGCATCATTACTCATGATACTATCATGAGTTTCAATACCCAAATATTAATAAAAAGTATTAAAATTTGAGTAAAAGGAAGAAAAAGAGTGTGTATTGAAATATAAAAGTAATAAAATTTGAGTAAAGAGATGAGATAGTGGGTGTGTTTAAATATAAAATTAATAAAAAGAATCAAATTTTTAGAGTGGTTTTTGAAAAATTGATACTTTTTGGAGAGTATTGAGAGTAGTTTGAATATAAAATTAATAAAAGTTGAGTAAAGGATGAAAGAGAATGTATGTTTTTTATTAATATTTGGGTATTGAAACTCATGAAAAAACATGAGTAATGATGCTCTAAACCTTTTACTGTCAGATTTCGTATCAAAGAAAGGGGAAATCGATGTTTCTGTGATGAGACAAGTCCAGACATTGCTCGTGTCTTGTCTTTCGAAAGAACGGAGTTCCCGAGAGCAGTTTTAAAAATGTTCAAATTTTCCAAATATTAAATCTTGAAACAAATTTAATATAATGATAGGTTCAAATTTAAATGAAGATATTCGAACAAAGTATATAAATAAGCTAATATAAAATAAAATAAAATGAGAAATTTTAAGAAATGCCACTTTTCAAGTGCCACTTTACAAAAATGCCATTTTTTCAAAACTGCCATTTTTCAAAACTTTTGCAAAAATACCACTTTTTCAAAATTACTTTTTCATTATATCATTTATATTTGGATTAACTATGTTGTATTAGGGTTTAGTTTTGAATGTTTAAAGGGTTTTATGGGTCAAAACATTTTTTAGGATTTATAATTTTAAGATTTAGGCTTTACAAATTCATAATTAGTGGCATTTTTGCAAATGAACACCCCTAAGTGGCATTCTTACAAATGTGCACACAAAAGGTGTCATTTGTGTAATTGCCCCATATAAAATCCGGAATTATTCAATATCTGATTTGGATTTTAACAAAAAAAATTGAATCCGTATTTTGGTATAAAAATGTTCAAATTTTCCAAATATTAAATCTTGACAGCGAAATCAAATACTCATCCATTTGATGAGATGAATGATATATGACGTAACCACAAAAATAAATCCAAACCGAATTGAATTAACCAAAAATTCATAACAAATTAATATCTTATTTTTTATGTTTATTATAAATTTACCTACATCAAATTTTTACACACAAAATAATATAAAATTTTATTTCATTTATATACATTATAAATCAGCATTCATCAACAATATCAAACTAAAAATTGAAAAAAATACTTAAAATAATCCAAGCTACATGAAAGTGTTAGCGACAGAAACAAAAGCTACCACACATTTTTATTTATGACAAACTACTCGTTGGCAATTATGGCATTAATCCTTGATTATCGAGCTCGTGAAGAACTTTCTCAAAGTCTGAGACCAATCTCTCTGCTAATGTTCGAGAAAAATCTTGTCGGATCACGACGCGGAGGACGGTGATGTGTTCTGCATCCGCAGACATTGTGTAGGCCGGAACGATCCAACCAAAGTGGCGGAGAGTTTCCGCCACTTTGAATTCATTGTAACGGCTATTGTCTTTAAGTGAAAATGCCACTAACGAAACACCCATTTCTTTCGAGACAATTTCAAAACGTCCTGTTTCCTCTAATCCTTGTCTTGGGACCATCATGTTTTCTCTACAATTATCCATCACGTTGCGATATCCCTAAACAAAAAAACCACAAAGCATTATTTATTATACAACCATACCAGTTCTAAAAGAAGTAGTATATGATTGCTACTAAAGAGGAATTTTGCGGACCAATCATTTAAAGTTTAGACCAAATTATATCGCTTAGATCTATTCATATTCATCTTAGTATCTCTATTAACATTATGAAAAAGGTAATGAGTCATTGTTGAGTGACTAATTACCTCAAATCCAAGACGAATTAGCGGATAGTACTGAGCAATCACTTGACTTGAACCTGGTTCATGTATACAAATCATTAAGTTAAAGAATAATTCCATACATATGCCTATAGTATAATATATGGTTCAATACAAAATATGTATATGTTACCTTTGGAGAAGTTGAGGGTGAAGGTGGGTTGACGGCGCCAAGATAATTGATATGGAAGATAAGTTCATTAGGCAAATCGGAGTTGGTTCTCCAGATATTCCAACCAATACCGGCGTAAACCAAACCGTATTTGTGACCACTCACATTTATGCTCTTAACCAAAGGCAACCGGAAATCCCACTCTAGCTCTGGATACAAGAATGGTGCAATAAACCCACCACTCGCTGCGTCCACGTGAATTGGCGTTTCCCAACTGCAAAATGGTTTTGTTACAAACGTTAAACCGGGTTCAAACCAATAAATTACTAGTGTTGTTTGTTTATTGAATTACCCGGTTTGCTTGTTCTTCTCGAGTAGGAGGTCGTTAAGGAGCTTCACGTCTTCGAACTCTCCGGTTAGTGTCGAACCGAGGATGGCCGCGACGCATATTGTGTTTTCGTCTACCATGTCAACTGCTTCTTGAGGGTTCATGACGTAATACCCTTCTCTTAGCTTCACTTCCTTGAGCTCCACTTTGAAATACCTTGCAAATTTCTCCCAACAAACCTAAATTGAACCGGAAATTAAGAAAAATGAAACAGACGTTAACCGGCGTTACCAATTTTTGGGTAAAATAACTCATTTTTTAAAACTATTTATTGGCTGAATAATTCAACTTTTTGGTCTAATATTTCAATCTTTTGGTTTGGTTTAAGTGTTAGCTTAAAACTAAACCAAACCTAGATTTTTGGTAAGAAAACCAGAAATACCATACGAAATTTTCTCCCAAAAAAACCCGTATCAACCACAAATGGAGAAAACATTGAACTAAAACTCAGTGACAATTTTTGGCATAGTATCAAATTTTTGGTTTGAATTTTTAGTATACTTTCAAATTGGTTTGGTTTACCTGAACATTAGCTCCGGTTACGATATTGGGCTTATCAGTAATAATGTATTTCAGTAATTCGGAAAATAGACTCAGTGTGCATTTAGTGAATGAGCAAAATGTATAAAATGGTTAACGGACGCAGGCGCAACACCTTCATGTACTTTCGTAACGCTCACAATCTATGTAATGTACGATATTACAATTCTTTGATCGACTCGAGATCAAAGAACAACTACTAATGAAAAAAAGGTTCTTCAAGCTATACCCAAATCAAGTCCTATTTGCATTCAGATCTCTATCACTGTATCCGCCATAGAGGAACACCACACCAATATTCAGATCTATGTCACTGTTAGTATACCTTGTTAACGTAATTATCTGCAACAACATGGAAATACAAAAACATAGGACAAGGTAACATGAAAATTATCGGGTACCAAAACATATAAAGATTTAAATATTAATACAAAAGATGGAAATACAAAACAGAGCTGCAGATAACATGAAGATTATCAGGTACCTCAACATGTTAGTAGATAACTATGGTCAACAACATCTTCAAATACACCAGCACAAAAACCTAGAGATATCAAACTTATTATCAGATAACGAATGTTTTAACAGTTGACTATAGCCGTAATCAATCTGGAAATAGAAAAGGATGTCAACCCTAAAGATATCAACACAATTAACGGGTACCAGAAACTTTATCAGGTACTCTAACATGTTAGCAGATTACAAGGGTCAACAACATCTTCAAATACAAAAGCACAAAAATAGAGATATCAAACTTATTACCAAATACCAAATTTTTTAGCTGTTAACTATAACCTTAACCAATCTGACAGAGTTTCAGACATGCATAGGGTTCAAACAGAGTTTCGTGCAATCCTCGTCAAGCTCGCATGTTGGTTCTACCGGTGGCGGAATCTCAGTTAGAAGATTTCTTCTTATCGGAAACTCAAAATCAAAACATAGTATGCGAAGGTAGATTCGAATCTCCGTCGTCGCATCCACCGTAGAGATCTATTCGAATCTTATGTGAATCAAATCATCTACTTGGATTTAGATCTCCGCCGTCGTATCTGCCGTAGAGAAATCAATATCTCCATGACTGAGTCTTCTAGATAAAAAGGTTTTGTGGTTTAATTTTAGGAGAAAATGAAAATGGTTGTTCACTAACTCAATTTTAAAACACATATAAAGAAGAAAACTAATGAATGTAAGAGAGATTGGATGAGAGATTCGAAAAAACAGAAAAATGGAGGACAAAAAGAGAGAGAACGAGATGAAAGAGAGAGAAAGATGTCTCAGATAAAAGAGAGAAGTAGTGTCTGATATATATATTAAACAAATATCAAGTAGAGTTATAGATATGAAAATATATGTAGCCAAATTACGACTTTTGAGACCATTTGCAGTAATCCTACCTTTCTGTCAGACCAAGTTGGGATGTAGGGAATAGAGTTATAGTCGGAATTTGTTTAGATAAATTGTAGGCCAAACAGTTTTTTACCGGCAACCTAAATATGGGCTAAAACTTTGCTTCTCAATCTAAATTCTCAAATTTCTATTTTAAAAATGTTTAGAGAAAACATCTATTATTCAACGGTTTGTAACAAGTTATAACTATTTTTTAACTGCTCGTTTTTACTTAACCATCTTTTCTATTCAATGAATTCTAACCGCTTTTTTTTAACGATTTTATGTATAACCTCTCCAAAACATTTAAACCGCTACATTTAAACGTGTAACCAATCGGAGCCAATGCTTTTGTACAGCAGCTAATTGTATAGACACGGCATTTATCGAGTTAAAACTTTGTAAGTGAAAGTGATTACTTATTTAAACACACCACATGACAACAAACGCTAAGGGAAAACTGTAAAATCCTATACCGATCTTTAACCCAAAAAAAAGAATCCTATAGATCTTTCACCTACACGTATGATATACATCAATGGACGAGATCTCATATTATAATCACAGACCGTCACTGCCCCGTGACTTTAATACCCACACCATTTTTCTCGTGTTATTTCAAATCTCAGTTTACACCTTTGCACTGCCTCTCTCTCTCTCTCTCTCTCAGATTAATCGCCGACGAGAAGCAACCACCTGAGACGGCGGATATGGCGGGATACAGAGTTGAAGACGATTACGATTATCTCTTCAAAGTTGTTCTTATTGGAGATTCAGGAGTCGGAAAATCGAATCTACTATCCAGATTCACCAAAAACGAGTTCAATCTCGAGTCTAAATCCACCATTGGAGTCGAGTTCGCTACTCGGACTTTGAAAGTCGATGGTAAGGTCATCAAAGCTCAGATTTGGGATACTGCTGGTCAAGAGAGGTTCGTTTTCTCGTCTTCTCCGTCTCTCCATTTTGATTTTTTTGTCCATTTGTGTTTGTGAGAATCGGATTTCAAGCTAGATCTTGTTCGATGAATGTATCGCACTTTGAGTTCCATTGCGTATGTTGCTTCTTTATTGGTCAATTTGCGTCGGGTACATCTGAAATACGAATCACCGTCATGGAGATCACACTCTTTCACAGATCTATAGATTTCCTTACTTGGATTGGGAATTGATCCGTTCTTCGAACATGATTTGAGCTCAGGAGACTATTACATTGGAATTGTATCAGGAACTGAACTTATTTTAGAGAGATAAATTTGAATCTTCTCTAGGTCTAGAAATGGTGACATTGCCTGATTCATCCACTGGCTTCTATGCTTGTTTCTAGTTTTTTTTGTGTGTGTGTGTGTGTGCAACAGCATTTTACTAGAGAGTCTCTCCGTTGACTTTGTGTACTCAGAATATTGCTCTTCTGAAAACAGTTGACTGCATTTGACCACCATTGAAGGATAGATTATGGAGATAGCTAATAATGTAGATTAAAAAACAGCCTTTGTTCTGAATATAAGTCTCTGTGTTTGACTCAATACCACATGATTGATCCATCTGAATCTTAATAGGATAAATGAACTAGAGCATGTGGTTCTCTTCTGATCCTTAGAATCAGAAACACTATTATATACTGTAGTCAAGATCCTCTTGACTATTTGAGCTGCCTCCATACTAGTGTTTTACTGCCTTCTTTGACCTGCCAATTTAGTTAATGCCTATTTTTAGCAAGAAACTTAGATATGGAATTACATATGCACATCATTGCAGCTTGGTAAACAAACATATCAGGTCATTTCTTATATTTGAAAGATAAACGAAGAATTTGCTTATAGTTATAATCTATCATTGGTTCTCAGCAAAATCTTTAGACTCAGTTTGATTCTTCTCACAGGTACCGTGCCATTACCAGTGCATACTACCGTGGAGCCGTAGGTGCACTCCTAGTATACGATGTAACCCGCCGCGCAACATTTGAGAACGTAGACCGGTGGTTAAAGGAGCTCAAGAACCACACAGACCCAAACATCGTGGTGATGCTCGTTGGTAACAAATCTGATCTCCGCCATTTACTAGCTGTTCCTACAGAAGATGGGAAATCCTATGCCGAGCAAGAATCCCTCTGCTTCATGGAAACTTCTGCCCTCGAAGCCACCAATGTTGAAGATGCCTTTGCTGAGGTTTTAACACAGATTTACCGCATCACAAGCAAGAAGCAAGTTGAAGCTGGTGAAGATGGGAATGCAGCAGTCCCAAAAGGGGAGAAAATCGAAGTTAAAAACGATGTCTCTGCTCTGAAGAAACTCGGGTGCTGCTCAAATTGAAGGCTTTTTTTAGGTCTGCTGAGAGAGAATTTATAACCCCATGGTCCATTTTTCGATTCTGCTCTTGTTTTGTAATATTATTATCGAGAATTATATGAGTTTTAGACTATTATACATTATATAATGTTCTTTACCGTTATTTCAAGAATTGTTGGTCAACAAGTTTCAAAATACATCAGTGTTTAGGAGACATGAACGAGAAACTGATTCAATCTTTGTCCAAATGACGCAGTAGAGATCAACTGGCTAGTGTGTTTCCTGGCTTCAGTACCCATTTGATTTGCTGACTCAAAAACTTTTGAAGAATTTAGCCATTGCGTTGCCGAAATCTTCTGGAGTTGATTCACAGAGATAAGTGGTTACTCCAAATCTTCACTGTTTCCATAGGACCACCACTGCTAGTGCACGCGATCACGGGTTTGTAAGCTACCATTGTTTCTAATGGAACAATACCAAAATGTGCATCCTACACAATCAATCTTTTTCGGTTTGGTTTTGAAATAGAGAACAGATTCTGAATGACCATGAGGACGAATGAGATCAAGATTGTAAGGAAGAAGAAAAAGATGGTGCATTTTACCGTCGGTGGGTAGAGAACACATAAGCAATTTGAGAGATGATCATTTCTTTATTGAACAAGATGCAATAAACTTTACTCGATCAGACATGCCTTCTTCTTTGGCTGCAACCGTGAGGGTAATGTGACTAATGTCGTCTAGATTCTCTTTATCTTTTACATAGTATTGCAAAAGCTGAAACAGCTAAATCGACGTTCTTCTTCCTCTATAACCGGTTTATAAGAGATAAAATTTAAGCTAAAGAACCAGCAACGAAGTAGTTATACCAAAGGGATCAATCTGTGTCCTTGAACTATCTAGAAACATGCTTACAAATCTAACAAAAATCTGGATCAAGATAGCAAACTACATGAGTGTAACACCATAATGTGAACTTAAGAGTCATGAATCTAAAGCAGACAGGCTCAACGGAGAGGACATGGGGTGCGACGCCCCAGGTCCCCATCTCGTGTCCTAACAATTAAATGGGCAATTTTCCTTCTTTTTAATAACAAAAGTATTTAAAATTAAAATTGAAAAACACCAATAAATTTTTGGAATAATTGGCCAAATGGGCAACTATTACTAAAGTATTATGCCAAATGGGCAATACACTATATATAATTGGTAATTGGTAAAATAGACATGTTTCACTATTACACTGATACAAACATTTCTAATACACTATTTACCGAAGATGGTGGATACTCTCAGTTCACAGTGATGGATGGTGAACAAACTATTCACCGTTCACGTTGTCAATAGTGGCCGTCGTGAATAGTATCACCATGAACAGTGTATTCACCATAAATTGTTAATAATGGCCGTCTCGTGAATAGTGTTTGTTGTACACTGTGAATAATGTCTATCGTGAACAGTATATCCACCATGAATCGTGAATAATATATGTCGTGAATAGTGTCAACCATCCACTGTGAATAGTGTATCCATCCACCGTGAATTGTATTTGTCATGAACAGTATATCCACCATAAATTGTGATAAGGTTTTCGTGACTAGTGTCAACCATCCACCGTAATAGTAAATAGTGTCTACCATCCACCGTGAATAATATCCACCATCCACCGTAAATAGTATCTACCATGAATTGCGAATAGTGTCTACTGTAACTGTGAATAATGTCCGACGTGAATAGTATCATCCACCCATCATCTACCATGAATAGAAGAAAGTTGCCTATTTTACAAATTGTAAATAGTGTAATAGTGAAAAATTGCCTATTTTACAAATTATAAATAGTGTGTTTTCCATTCTTCAAATAATTTTTAAAAAGATGCCTATTTTCCTAATTCACCCTAATTTTTTATATAATGTATATATATTTTTTTCATAACAGAATTTTAGAAAAGAAACTAGTAAAAAAATTTAATTAGTAAAATATATCATCAAAAATATATTTTAAAGGCCTAATCTTTTTTTTTCCTTAGGGCCCATAAAAACTTTGAGCATATTTGGTAAAAAATTGGCAAAATTCAACTCTAGAGCCAAGTTAATTGTGTTTTTCATTATGCTTTTATATGTTTTATTTCATTATACGTTTTTGGTTTTATTATATGCGATTTTATGTTTCAATTTGTTTTTACGGAACGTAATAAATTTTATGCAACCTATTATATTACTATTCTTCATATAATCTTTTATATTTATATATAGTAATTTGATTTTTATTTTTATTTTGCAAGTATGTTTGAAAAAGAAAAAAAATTTTATTCTTTAGAACCCCACTTGAGTATTATTATTGAACACATAAATATTAGCATAAATTATTAGAGTCGCAAACACTAAATTCACATTAAATATAATACTAAAAATGATTTAAGAACTCCATTGAGTATCATGGTTAACGATGCTCTACCTAGCCAAGTACCACATATGTGTTGATTATATTTATAAGACTTTATATACAACTAAGTAAAGGACCCGAATATATGCGGGTTTATTAGAAAAATGCTTTATAACCATATGAAAATAAGTAAATTCAGGTTGAAAACATTAAAATTAAATAGAATTAACATTTATTTTTCTATCTTAGGTAGTTTTCTATTAACAGTAACATTGTTATTTTCAATTATATACGATCACGTCTTTTCAAAATAATTAGTTTTTTTTCTATTTGTCACATATTTTAAAATAATGAGCTTTTTTTTGTATTCCTAATTGAAGTAGAATTATTTTTATTATGTAGTTACTCACATATCTATTTTCCAAATCTTAACGAATTAAATCTCATATTTTTAGTCGCAAACTAAAATTGTAAATTTTATTAAGATTTTTTCACATAATTGATTCCCAAATTTTGCAAGAAGCAAATGATGTACAAAGTATTGAATAATATTTTCTTGCGTGAAAATAAAATCAAATTTTAGGTATGCATTAATCAAGTAAGACGTACTACAATGTGATGATAAACATATTTTTTATTGGAATAATTTCAAAAATGCTATTGTTGAATTATCTTTTTTCAATCATGTCACTATCACATACACATTTGCGAACATGCCACGTTTTAAAAAAAAACACAGATTATAAGATTTTAAAATAGATTATAAGGATTTTTAAAAATTGTATCAAGTTTTTAAATAACCTTATAATCTGTTTTAAAATCCTTATAACCCGGTTTAAAAAATCTTATAGTCTATTTTAAAATCTTATAATCTGTGTTTTTAAAAACAATTCTGGAAAAGTTAAGTAAAAAAAAAAAGGTTTGTAAACAGCGGCACGCTTGCAAACTTTTTAGGGATCTTTTCAGAACTACACCATTTTTCTTGGTCAAATGCAAAATTACATTCCTCTTTCTCTCTTCTATTTTTAGAGTCTTTGCCACTAAACTGTCCATTTAATTACAAAACTGCCATTACGTAGACTTCCTTTTGTGTTTCGTAGACTTCCAATCAAAGATGAAAAGTCTGAACAATCCCACATAAATCAACTTAATTACGTAAATGCCATCTT
The DNA here is from genome assembly GCA_963576765.1 of Draba incana. Lineage (NCBI taxonomy): Eukaryota > Viridiplantae > Streptophyta > Magnoliopsida > Brassicales > Brassicaceae > Draba > Draba incana. Next base: position 21,962,377 of record OY755208.1, read on the forward strand.
CATCAATTTTCCAACCACCATGAACAACCAATTTCGAGCTCTTAATGGCTCAACAACTGATTTTCGAGTACTTAATGGTATGATTTAATCCTTATAACATCTTTCCTTTCTTCTCCTCTACAATTTCATCCATAAATCTTGCTAAGTTTAGTTTTGAAAATAATTTATAAAAACGGGTTGATTTCTCGCAAATCTTGCTTTACGACACCAATATCGGTTAGAATTCTAAGTTCCGGGGGTGGAGGAATCAAAATACGAGCTCAACGTGTGAAAAGGTAATCAAAACAAAAACATTTAGAAATTTCAGATCTGAAACTCGTAGACTTTATGTGTACACTTCCAGAAGTCAACGAAGAAGGCATATTTGCATTTGACTATTTATGTGAAAAATACGAAGTAGACTTTCAAGGAAGTCTGCATGATTCCTTTGGAAACAAAAAAACAGTGCCACGTAGACGGGGTTAGTTTTGCATTTGACCACAGGTTTGACTTTTTTGTGTAGACTTCCCTGGAAGTCTGCAAAAATGTAAGGGTAGTTTTGCATTTGGAAATCGGAAAGTAGACTTCCAGGGAAGTCTGCAGAGAGAAAAAGAGGTAGTTTTGCATTTGACCAAAAAAGTAAAAAGTTGACCAATATTTGCAGACTTCCTGAAACAGTGTAGAGGGAAGTCTACTACTAAAGTCTACGAATTTGGTCAAATGCAAACCTACCCTTTTTTTTTTGCAGACTTCCTAGGAAGTTCACATTCCATTTGCGGACTTCCGGCAATTGCAAAAGTACCCTGTACGGATGCCAACTTTCGTTGCAGACTTCCTCGGAAGTCTATTTTTCTGTGCAGACTTCCTAGGAAGTCTACTTTTCTTTGCAGACTTCCCTGGAGAAAGTCAAAATTTGGTCAAATGCAAAACTACCCTTTGCAGACTTCCAGGGAAGTCTACGGTTGTGAAGACTTCCCTAGATGTCTGTAAAGCGTTTGCCTAAAATGCAAAAGTACCCCCCTGTAGACTTCCGTTTGACTGATTGGAAGTCTACACAGGAAGTCTACGGACAAAATGGAAGTCTACAGAGGAAGTCTACATTACACAGTCTTTTTTAAAACCTAATTATATGTCATTCTAGAAAGAGATTTCATGGTTTTTTTGTTCTCACATGTGTGGTACCTATTTCTCTATCATCTGTGTAAGTATGACATGTTTAAGACTAATATTTATGGGGTAAATCTAAATTTTTTATTTGGTGACTAGTTAGCTCATTCAACGTAAACTTCCAGCGACTGATTGGAAGTCTACACGGGAAGTCTACAGACAAAAATTGAAGTGTACAGAGGAAGTCTACAATACACAAGTCTTTTTTAAAACCTAATTATATGTCATTCTAGAAAGAGATTTCATGGTTTTTTTGTTCTCACATGTGTGGTACATATGTCTCTATCACCTGTGTAAGTTTGACATGTTTAAGACTAATATTTATGGGGTAAATCTAATTTTTTCATTTGGTGACTAATTAGCTCATTCAACGTAGACTTCCAGCGACTGATTGGAAGTCTACACGGGAAATCTACGGACAAATTTCGATTGTTGCTAACTAGGCCTCATATGTTTTTTATTGACAGATGGTTGTTCAAATACCTGTTGTTTATGGAGATTGGATTATGAAAGATGGTACGTGGCATTTTGAGGTGGATACCCGTAAAGGAGGGAGAATGTTTATCTTGGGCGATGGTTTTACACATAGGGAACTTGTTGAAATGGCTCGAGATGATTATAAGTTACAAAAAATGGAGGTTGTGGAGCTCACTTATTCATTACCTATTTCAATGGTTGAACAAATGCCTCATGACACACCTCCGATGCACGTCACAAACGATAGACAAGTCCATAGTTTGAGGGAGCTACGTAGAACCTGTATGATACGTCTTTGTGTATCAACTCGGTTTGAGATGGAAACCGATATCAACGGAGATGCAAATTCAGACGAGGATAAAATAATGTTGAAGATGAAAATCTAAAAAACGATGAGGATGAGGATGAGGATGAGGATGAGTGTAATGATGGAGAAGTGAAAGAAGAGGAAGTGAAAGAAGATGAAGTGAAAGAAGAGGCTGTTAAAGAAGAGTATGGAGAAAATATTGATGATGATTACAGTGAGTATGGAAAAGTTAAAGACGAGGATGGAGAGGATATCTCCTTCGACGTTCAAGCTGGTTGTTCGAGTATGTTTACATGGTTCGATAACATATTCGTGTCGCAAAGTTTTAGTAGCAAGGCGGAGCTAGTTCGAGAATTGTAATAAACTTGTGTTATGATGCGATTTGCATACAAGGTACTAAAGTCTGAACCAACTCTATTTGTGGCCATTTGTTGTGTGGAAGGATGCCAGTGGAGGTTAAGAGCGGCTGTAAAGAATGAAGCAAACTGGTTTTGGGTGACAAAGTATATCAATGTCCATACATGTTCACGTGATGATCGAGTGAAGCACCGCAAACGTGCTACCACCAAATACATTGAAAGACTTTTCTACGAGGGTGTTGGAATAATTAATGGAATTACGCTGCAACACATCAAGATGCTATGAAACAAATGTATGGCATGATATTGGATTATACTACTTCATATAGGGCATTAGTTTATGCACGTGAAATGGTGCGGGGAACTTGGGAAAATGGATACGAGAGTCTCCTATCGTATCTCCATCAAATCAAGGAAGCGAATCCGGGAACAATCACCGCTCTTGAGGTCGATGAACAAAACCGGTTTAAGTACCTTTTCTTAGCGATTGAAGCCTCAATCGAGGGTTTTATGTATCTCCGACGTGTCATCGTCGTTGACGGGACGCATTTAAGTGGGAAGTACGAGGGAGTTTTGTTAGTTGCATGTGCACTAGATGCTAATTTTCAAATTTTCCCTTTGGTTTTTGAGATTGTGGATAATGAGAGTAATGCTTCGTGGGAGTGGTTTTTTACCAAATTGAGTGATTGTGTCTCGGAACAAGGCAATTTGGTGATTGTTTTGGATAGGGAGATCGCGGTAAAGAACGCGATTGATAAGGTTTTCCTGAAGGCAACACGTGGCATTTGTTATTACCACCTTCAATGGAATATAGTGAAAAAATTTAGGGGGAAAGATCTCATGTACTTGGTCAAAGGTGCAGCGTACGCATATACAAAAGAAGATTATGACCGATATGGACGCGATACGATCTGCAAAGCCGGATCTAGCAACATACTTGGAGGAGGCTGACCCAAAGTTTTGGTCACGTGTGCACTTTTCGGGAATGAGGTACAACATCAAGACGAGTAACATGGCCGAATCAATCAATGCGGCACTAAAGGTAGATCGAGGATTTCCAATAGCATTTCTTTTGGACTTTATCTGATCAAAACTAGGAAGATGGTTTTACAAAAGGCGAGAGGATGCGTTGAGTGTACCAACACGCTATAGTCGAGGTTTAGAAAATTTGTTGAATATACGTGACTATTACACGGCTTCCATGACGACGGAACGCATCAATGATATCCAATTCTATGTCAGGGGAGGAAACCGTAATTTCCTTGTTGATATGGGCCAAGGTGCTTGTACATGTGGTGTCTTTCAAATTGAGAGGATCCCTTGCTCACACGTTTACGCGGTTTTAATCGAGTGCCGTGAAGATGTATCTACGGTTATTTGTCCTTCCTACGAGAGATATTATTTATACACGAGCTACGGCGGCAGCATTTTACGAGCCAAGGACGCCAACAACTGTACCAAAGAGGAGGTATTATGCTTACCTCCTCAAGTTGGTCGTAAAAAAGGTCAGAAGAAGAAGTCTAGATGGAAATCTTGGCTTGAACTCGCCAAGAGGAAAGGGACTAAACCGCGGAAGATGAACCCCACTTACAACTGTACGAACTGCGGACAACCAGGTCATACTAAACTTAGATGTGAAAAATGAGAGATGTGTAAGGTAGACTTCGGTTGAAAACATGGGCTATAGACTTCCGTTGTAGATTTCGTTGTATTAAGGACTTTTATTCTGTTTCTACCGTGTCGAAACGTGTGTTCAAAAGTAAGCTACTATCATGTCCGGTCTAGAGTTATTATTATATCGAACTTTGTGTTTAAATTTGTGAAAAAAAAATTTATTTTTGAAACTTGTGTCCGGACTTGTGCTCAATCTAGGTTATTCTCATGTTTAAAACTTGTGTTCGAAAAAAAAAACTTTGTTTTCACTACAATTCGAACCAAATAGGAGTTGTATCATGTAAGTATGGGTGACTAGTTAACCACCAAGGCTAACGGACCTTCAGCGTTAAATTTGACAATCAATATTTAGTAAGTAGACTTCCAATGTAAACTTCGGTTGTATACTTCGGCATAAAATCATTACACGGGGTTAAAGCAGCGTAAACACATATCCGTTTAATTAAAACGAACCCGTTTTACTGCTCACTTAAACGACGTCGTTTTCATCCCCAAATCGGTATTCAATCCCTAATTCTCAAATTCCAAAATTTCTCAGATCTATCAGGATTCCCATAATTCTCAATTCTGTCAATTTCGTCTCTCAAATTTCTACATTAAAAATCTCTATTGGAATTACTCTCAATTTGCGCATTCCTCCGATGAGTTCTTCAAGCTATGTGTCATCGTGTGTTGTCGAACACCGGGGGGTACCGTTAAAGTGTGTGTGCGGCTTAGGAGTGACGATCTTTACTTCTAAGACGCCTGAGAATCCTGGAAGATCGTTCTTCCGTTGCAACCGCAAACGTGATGCCAAATCGTGGACAAACAAAAGAGATGTAAGTACTATGTTGTTTGCGTTCAAATTAGTTGAAAATTATTATGTGGTAGTTGCGTTGAAAAGAGATATAACACAATGTCTTCTTGTGTTGTGCATTAGGGACATTTGTTTAAGTGGGTGGAGGATGGTGTTCTTGAAGAAGTTCAAGATGCTTTAGCAAGATTTGCAAGCATAGACAATAAGATTAGGAAGGCCAAATGTCAGGCAAACGAATCAAATGTCACGATACAAGAACTGCAAGAAGAAGCAAAGATGCGCGAAAAGGAAATCGGAAAGTTGAGATTGTGCTTCAATTTGTGTTTTTTGTGGCTAAGCTTGCTGACCATTGTGATTTTTATGTGAAAAGTAAAAGAAATTTGAGGTTCGTTGTTAAGGAAGTTGTATTGTAGTAAACCTTGTTAAAACTCAGAAGTGGAACTTGTGTGTTGGTTAATTTCTGGTGAATTCATGGTTAATTCCTGTGATGATTGTCCTTCGAAATTAGGTTATTTAACCACTAAAACTAATGCAACTTATAAAGTAGACTTCCAATGTAGACTTCGTATGTACACTTCGGTTGTATACTTCGGCACAAAAGCATTATATGAGAGTAATATGATAATATGAGTTACCAAACTATAAACACTTGTAGATTGAGAGAATGAATCTTTCTTATTAACGACTAACATTGAACAATTCAAAATAAAAATAACTTGTTAAACATAAAATAATTAAAAAACATGAAATAAAAAGCTAAATTTAATTAAAAATAAATAAATAAACTCCTTTTTCTTCATTCTTCTCTTTAAATCCACCACCGCACTCCATGCATGCTCCTCCGTCCACCGCCGAGCAATTTCCTCGAACCTGGCCTTGTTATTTACGTACGTTTCGACCGCTTTAGCCACCAAAGGCTCTGAGGCCAAGTTCGGTGAAGCCATGAGGTCGAGGATTTTGTTCACAACGTCGTGCGCGCGGAGCGCAGGACTCCATCTCGTTCTGAGCATCTCATGGTAGATGGCCCCGTTTGCATTGATGTTGGGATGGTATATTTTGGTACGGAAATACACCTTTGGTGGCCCTAATGGATACTCAATCGGAAATGAGTACAAAAGCCAAAACACTCCTCCCTCATAAGGAGTATCCTCTGGTCCATTTATAGGAACCTCCACACGGTAACTTGTATCATCGATTAACATATTAGATTCTTCACACCAAATACGACATGGAAACCTTCAAATCCTTTAATATTACCTTCTTCGACGATCCTCAAAGTAGGGTACTCTTTCGTTAGTCTCTTCATATCCATACGAAATCGAATCTTCCTTCCCCTAATCGGATCCATTGTTTTGGTCAGAAAGTTTGGATGAAGAAATGGAAGTTTTAGAGATGAAAGATGTAGAGATGTGTTTACGGAAATACATATATATAGAAGCGAATAGACGAAAAGACATCTCTTTTGGCGTAGAGACTTCACGATACATTGCCCTTTTCAAAAAGTAAAACGAAAAGCCGTGACTTGATTATAGTCATAATATTAAGTGAACAGTTTTTATTAAATACCGTTGAAACGTTTAAGTAAATTTCCATCGTACACTTCGTGTGTAGCCTTTTGTTGTACACTACGGGTATAGTAAGGATTCCACTTTGACGAATATTACCGTTATATTTGACAATCAATATTCATTAATTAGACTTCCAATGTATACTTCGTATGTAGACTTCGGTTGTATAATACTCCATCCGTTCCTTGGAGATTGATTTTCTAGTATTTTCACACAAATTAAGAAACAATAAATTATGTTTAGTAATTAATGTAACTTTTTGCAACAAACACTTTTTCATAACTATGGTGAAAAACACTTTTTGCAACTGTAGTGAAGTGGACTGTTGACATTGGCTCCTGTTGGGCATTGACACTAGACTGAACACTATGAAAGCTGTTGGCGCTATCAGTAAACTTCCTTCGTAGACTTCGTGTGTAGACTTCGTGGAGTATAACTTTTTCAATTCAGATTACTACCCATTTAAGAATTAGTAGGGGATTAAAAGGACTTCGATAGTAGTGAAGCGGACAGTTGACATTGGCTCCTGTTGGGCATTGACACTAGACTGTACACTATGAAAGATGTTGGCGCTATCAGTAAACTTCCATCGTAGACTTTGTGTGTAGACTTTTGTTGTACACTTCGGGTGTAGTAAAGATTCCACTTTGACGAATTAGGTTATACAATATGTTGGTTAAATTTGACAATCAATATTCATTAATTAGAGTTCCAATGTATACTTCGTATGTAGACTTCGGTAGTATAATACTGAGTTATTTCACTACCAAACTATAGCACTTTTATTGGTGATATTTGGGCAGTATCATAAGGCTAAATATAATAAAAAAATTGTTCATAAAGTGGTTTTGGGCTTGAAACGTATCAGTGTAGTGATACTTATGATACTGTCTCAGAAGACACGTGTCTATATGTGAGTGGCCTGTGTTTTCTGTTTCCTCCGAAACAGAGAAAAAGGCACAAAAATTCATTTGCTAATAATTTTCTTTTCTCTTCTCTTCTATTCTCTTTAATATTAAAACATTAAAATAATGTTAATGATACTTTAATGGTATCACTGTTGTGGTTGCTCTTTAAATAAACATTTGTATATGTAGAGAATGAGTCTTTATTAGGTTCACGAATATAAGTAGCAACAACTGAAAATTAAAAAAATTCTACAACCAAAATGTAGACTTTTTCATTCGAATTTGTCTTTTTATTTTACTTTATGCTAATTTGGTGAACTTTTATTTTTAAAACATCACAATTGTATTTAGTTTAATTATCCAAAAGATTTTATGGTCAAATTATTTTTTATGTATTTATAGATTTAAATTTACTAAATAATTACGATGTAGACTTCCATATTTCGTTGCAGACTTCCAAAATGTAGACTTTTTCATTCCAATTTGTCTTTTTATTTTACTTTATGCTAATTTGGTGAACTTTTATTTTTAAAACATCACAATTGCATTTAGTTTAATTATCCAAAAGATTTTATGATCAATTTATTTTTTATGTATTTATAGATTTAAATTTACTAAATAATTACGATGTAGACTTTCATATTTCGCTGCAGACTTCTGGTGTAAATTTTCAATGAAGACTTCCAAAAGGATAGAACGGTCATTGCGGCAGCAGTTTTATTGTTTGTTCACTAAGGCTCTAACTGTAATTTCACTACCCCTTTAAAATAGTTTTGCAAGTTTTCACAATAGGGGTGTAGTTTTGCATTAAAAATGAAAAAGGTATATTTCATGCAATAATCCCAACTTTTAATAGTGGCATGATTGGAAAAAGTGGCATATCTTGAAAATTCTCTTTTTTATTTAAATAGTCTAATGTTATATATCTGATTGTTTTTTGGATTAAATAGTCATCAATGTGATGATATCTATGATGTTAACAATAAAAAAACTGAGTTAAAATTTCTTATTAATCTCACAAACTAAAATAGATCATCGTAATCTATCTCACTTATCGAATAAGAGAGTAATCGATATTATTTTTCTAATGAAAAAAAAAAAAGTAAACTAAAACTTGTGAAAAAGATATTTAAAATTGTCTGGTGAGAAGATTGAGAGAGCAGAAAAGCTTATTACATAATTGTAAAAATATTATAATTCATATTGATTAAGGTATAAACCTAAGTCTATTTGAACTCAAATTTATTTTACATGTGTATTAATTTATATTCTTGTGAGAAAATCTTGAAACCTATTTCATCTAATATACGTAAAGGAAAAGAAAAGAAAAGGATTATCATAAGTCAACTGTATCTCATAGATGCTCTTTGAAGATTGATATCTCGAAAGCTTTTGATTCCGTACAATGGCCATTTTTTATGACAACATTATATGCTCTGAAATTTCTAGAAAGGTTTATCCATTGGGTGTAGTTATGTATTACCACAACGGCCTTCTCGGTTCTAGTAAATGGGAAACTAGCTCGATTTTTCAAAAGTGAAAAAGGATTCCGCTAAGAATGCTCACTATCACCTTATTTGTCTGTTATATGCATGAATGTACTATCTTGAACGCTGGATAAGGCTGCACAAGATCGGAAAATTGGTTACCACCCTTATTGCAAGAATACTAAGCTAACACACCTATGCTTCGCCGATGATTTGCTTGTGTTCTCCGATGGTACAAAGCAATCTATCGAAGGTATACTTGGTGTATTCAATGAATTCACCTCTTTCTCTGGTCTTACGATTAGTCTTGAGAAATCTATTATTTACATGGCACGTGTAGCGTCTGAGATTAGAGAAAGATACAATCTTAGACCAATTTCCTTTTGAGTCTGGCTCTCTTCCTGTGAGATATTTGGGGCTTCGCTTGCTCACAAAGAGATGACGGTCCATGACTATAACCATTTACTTGGAAAGATTCGTGCAAGAATTAGTAGTTAGACAGCCCGATACTTGTCCTTTGCAGACCGTCTTCAACTAATTGGATTTGTAATTCACAGTCTCACAAACTTCTGGATATCAGCTTTTCGACTACCTAAAGCTTGCTTGCAGGAAATCGATAAGTTGTGCTCTTCCTTTCTTTGGTCCGATCCTGAACTTAATGCGAGAAAAGCAAAATTGCTTGGAGCGATGTTTGCAAACCGAAGTCTGAAAGGGGTGTGGGATTAAAACCTCTAGTTGAAGCAAATAAGGTATGTTGTCTTAAACTTCTTTGGAGATAACTGGTTGCGCGGTCCTCTTTATGGGTAAATTGGGTACATTGTTATTTTATTTGTAAGGGGTCTCTCTGGAGCATTAAAGATACAACGTCTCTAGGCTTGTGGATATGGAAGAAATTATTAAAGTATATAGAGCTCGCTAGAGATTTTGTTCAAATAGAAGTTAATAATGGAGCTAGTACATCGTTTTGGTATGATGCATGGACGGATAGAGGTAGATTACTCGACATTACTGGATTAAGAGGTTGCATTGATTTGGGAATACCAATTCATACATCAATAGAGACGGTTCTACACATTCATTGGCACCGCAATCATCAATTATACGCTTATAATGTCATTGAACAGATCATAGAAGAGCAAAGGTGAAAGGGTATTCGAATTGGAAAAGATGTTATATGGAGATTGAAAGAAGATAACTTTAAGGCGCGGTTTAACTCAAAAGCGACTTGGAAACAGATTCGAAACGATGAGACAATTAAGGTAGGGTAGAAAGGTTTATGGTTCAAATATACTACACCAAAATATGCTTTTCATGCGTGGCTTGCTATTCATGATCGGTTATCTACGAGAGATCGAATGATTAAATGGAATATAAGTCCTAATGGCTCTTGCGTCTTCTTTCAAAGTAGCGTTGAGACCCGAAATCATCTTTATTTCGCTTGTCGATTTTCAGCGAAAATATGGAAGAGTTTAATCCATCAACTCCTCACGCCACACTACACAACAGATTGGGATCCGATTGTGGAGTTCTAGTGGACGATTCACAAGATCGCATCACTTAATTCTTGATATGGTATGTGTTCCAAACCACGGTCCATACAATTTGGAGGGAACGCATGTAGGAGTCGTAACTCGCACAATTAGATGTGTAAGGGTTTTTCGAGGAGAGGTGAGTTGCTGTTTATTGCTGTTTAGATTGTTTATTGCTGTTTCTGAAAAGCTCAAAGTGTTTGCTCTTAGAAAAATTCGGATTCTTTTCTCAAGGGATGCTTACATGAATATATAGTTTGCTAGGTCGGTTAGGTCCACTAAGTCGGCTAGGTCAACTTCTTAAACTAACGGGATTTTCCCTTATTTTATGGTGGTGGAATATTCTCAGTAACCAACTTCGTCTAGTGGGTTTTGTTAGCGAGCTCATTCCTGTTCATTCTTTGATCGATGCCAGATTCGAACTCGCTGGCTCCGCTACTTCGCTAGCTCCGTTTCTTTGCTGAGAGTTCGCCTTGCCACTACAAGAAAACAGCTAATCTATGACACCCAAAGGCGTCACAAAAGCGTCACAAAACAGGTGTTTGCGACGCTTTTGTGGCGAAAAAAGCGTCGCTGAAAAACCGTTGCAAATCTAAACCGTCGCACATTCGTCATAAATTTGTGACGCTTTTGTGACGAATAAAAAAGCGTCACAAATTTGCGACGGTTTAGAGACAAACCTGAAGCGTCATATATCTGCGACGGTTTAGAGACGATAAAAAGCGTCATATATTTGTAACGAAATTGTGACTCTCATATTCATCACAAATTAGCGACACTATTGTGACGGTAAACTTCGTCACAATTGCGATGAATTTGTGACGCTTTTGAAGGATTCTATTGTTCTTAATTCGTCACAAAAGTGTCTAATTTGTGAATAAAATTATTAATCTGAAACTTGCTTAATTGATTTTTGTATTAGACATGAAAATAATGGAAATCTAAAAGAAATTAAACTAAAACCATAATTTACAAAAGCCAAAAGACTAATGAGTTTACAAAACAACATAATTACTTTAAACAATGTTTAGAGTTTGAAAGACAAAAGTTTTAGCAGAAAGACGAATCAAAGCCCGTCGATGGTACGTGCTTCTTAGCTTCTTGTATTTCTGTACAAACGCGGCTGTATCAATTTCCTTCTCCATAAACTTCTGTTGCAGCTCCTCTGCTTCTTCATCAACCTTGTTCATAGCATCTACAATTGAACAAAACCAGGATTGTGTTGATAAAAACCGATGAGCCTAGTTTTGTTACTGAGTGAAAACCAAACTAATGTTTTTACCTTCAAGTCTATGAAGAAGAGAGCCTGGAGAGTAGAATTTCAGGATCTCTTCTCTTTGATTCTCAAGCTCATTCAGCTTCTCTTGAGCAGTTGCAAGTTCCGTTGTACGGATTATTCTACACTGTTAACAGCGATTTAACAAACGGTGAGAACTGACAAGTTTCATATTTATACTTAATATAACTCTATCAAATACAAATAATACCCACTTGGGTTCTGAGTTCCACTATATGTGGTTCCTTCTCCAAGTTTTCTCCTGTTATAATACCATCAATGTTTAACATCTCTTGATGAAAATATATATATTTTCTATGTTAAATAAAGTCATACGAGAACTCACTAGCTACGTTTAATGTTTCTTTGCGAAGCTCTTCTCTGATCTGATGAACACAACACCATAATTAATCATCTCAAATAATGAAGAAGATACTTTCCTTAGGACAATGGATAATCGTGCTTTGTGTTTCGGACTTACATTGTTTTGAATTGTGACCTGATCAAGCGAGTGCAGAAACTGCTGATACGCATCCTTATCAGACAGGAGCTTCCTAAGCTCATCCACACTAGAGCAAACATATTTGAACAAGAGTAAGTAAGCATACTGACAAGAACAAAATCCATATTCAAAACTATCGTCGATGGGAACAACCAATTCAGGGTTTGTTCTAGATTTAACGCTAACTCTCCCAAATGTGTAATACAAGACAAGTGATATACACAAGAAGATTTTAAGGAATTTGAAAGCTAACCTTTTGTCTTTCAAGAATCCTATGTCCATAAACAAAAATAAAAAGAAGACAGTTTGCTCTAACCAGGCATGAGACTAATGCTACACGATAAAAAAAACAAGGATGTGTGGTTGCAAGTTTCCCCAATTTCCACAGAACATCTTGATCTTGAAGCATGTAAGCTATAACATAAACAACAAACAAGGTAACGAGGTTAACAAATCACGTCATGATCTAACTCGATAACTTTCCTTTTGTTGTTCGATTTGTTCTACGAAATATCAGGATCAAAACTTAAAAACAGAGTTTCTTTTTCCGATTGATACCTCGGATTTTGGAGTGACGGTGGTGGTCACGGATCTGGGTTTTGGAGTGACGGTGGTGGTCGCGGATCTGGGTTTGGTATCCGACATGATTGGTCTGGTAGAGCTAGCAATCTTCTTTTTGTCCTTAGAAGACGGATCAATTTTGACTCTGGAAGCAAGAGAAGAAGACCCATCGCGTGGCTCGCTCTTAGCTGAACTGGGTTTCGTTTGTGTTGCCATGTAAAGTTCCCCTGAAATTCAGTTCAACTACTTTTACGGTTCAAAGAATCCGACAAGGATTTAAAGAAGGGAGATCGAAACAGAGATTTAAAGAAGGGAGATCGAGATAGGGTTTTGACGGGGCTAGCGAATTTAGGCGAAAAGGGAGAAATCGACGGTGGTGGAATTGGATCACTCGATTGGGAAACTTCCGCCATTAACAACGAACCCAGATCGAGTTTTTCAGGAGAATTGAAGGAAAAAAAAAGAGTAAAAATCTAGGGTTTTGAGTAATTGGGAGAAGAAGAAGATCGCATCTGTGAGTAAAAGGGGAAGGAGGAGAAAATATTCGAGTTTTCGCTCCAAGAAGATTTGGTGAAAATCAAGCCGCCATCTTTTTCTAGGGTTTTTTAATCTCCCGCAAACACAAAAATGTCACATTCGACGCAATATCGTCACAAATTATACACATTTTGAAACCCTAAACCCTAAACATTTAAATGCAAATTTGGTATACTTAATGGGTTTAAATTTAGTTTTGTATCAAGTATGAGGCATGTCAATGATTATATTTAGGTGAATTGAACTTATTATATTTATTTATAAATTTTTTGTTTTTTTCTAAACTTTACAAAGTTAAACTAATTACTTTCTTATCACACTTATGTGATTTGTATGAACAATTTTTTTTTTTTTTGAAATTAGAAGATTTAAATGCTTAGATGTCAAATTCTTAATCCACTCATGAATAATATACTTATGTGTAATATTCTAGTACTTGAATTCACATTTTAAACACCAAAATGGTCCTGGGCGTCGCTAATCCGTAGCAAAAGTATCACAAATTTGTTACGCTTTTGTGACTCTACGTGAAACCAGAGCCGTGTCTAGACATACGGAGCCCGTAAACGGAGTTAAAAAAAGGGCCCTCATCGTCAAAATCCATATAAAACCAATTCAAATCATATAAAACAAATAATGACCATCATCGTCTCAAATTCATATAAAACCAATAATAACAATCATCATCCTAAATAAATAAATAAAAACGAGACTAACAAATTTTAAAACATAATTTTTCTTCCCTTCTTTCCAACAAAATCACTAACCAAGCTTTCAAAGTCGACACTTTTAACCAACTCTCTTTCGATAGACAAGATAGCCAAGTCACTCAATCTCTCTTGTGACATACTCGAACGAAGATAAGACTTTATCAACTTCAACTTTGAAAAACTTCTTTCAGCAGATGCAACTGAAACTGGAATCGTCAATAATATTCGATAAGCGATCCATGAGTTTGGATAACTATCCTCAACCTTCTTGAGAAAGTCTAACACTTCAATAGGCCTCTTAGTTTCACCTGGTAGAGCTTCTCTTAGAAATTTTAGTTCATAAAAGAGATCATTACCAACAACATCCGAATGCTTCCCATGTGTTAGATAATCTTCAAGTTTGGTACAAGAAGCCATCAAAGTATCATCACTCGCTGACCGCAATTTCTTCAAATCAAACAAAAAGCCAAATATTTGTTCATACCTCTGAAATTGTTCAAATCTCGTCTTAAGCGAGTAGAGTGCTTGATCCATAATTTGGATGAAGTAATCAACTCTAAAGCTCTCCTCTGGTGATAATACCACATTTCCTTCACCATTCTGAGATTCCTCACCATAATGTCGTTTTCTTCTAATGATCCGTTTTGCTTTTTTGGGGAATATAGCCTCAATCTCCATAAAATCTGCAATTTTTGTAGCTTCCAACTTTGCTTGCTCAAAACCTGAATCTCTGTACTTTTGAAAATAAGAAACCAACCCCTTCAGCTGAGAGATAGCAATATCAATATCCATGTCTTCTGATTGTAAATTCTTACTGACAATGTTCACAGCAAAAAGAAGATTATACCAAATGACCATGGAAACCAAGAACTCAAAACTTCCAATTCCATGTGTTTCACTTGTTGCAAGACACTCAGCATCGCCCTGCTCTTGCGGATCATCACTATTCTCAGCAATGTAAACTAAAGCCTCCATAATTTTAGGAGTTTGAAATCGTATTGCCTTAACACTTTCAACATGACTTTCCCATCGAGTCTGTGACAAAGGCTTAAGTGTTAGGCCTCCCACCCTATCTTCTAATATTTTCCATCGCTTATTGGAAGCTGCAAAGAAGCAATAAGTGCGTTGAATAATTCCAAAAAAACGAAATTGCCTTTGAAGAAGTGTTTGCCATATCACAAAGAGCAAGATTAAGACTGTGACAACCACAAGGTGTATAAAATGCCCTTGGATTAATCTCAAGTAATCTTTTTTGTACTCCTTTGTGTTTTCCCTTCATATTAGAACCATTATCGTAGCCTTGCCCCCTCACATCATCGATATTCAAATCAAAAGCAACCAACACATCTTGAAGCTCACTAAAAAGTCCTTCTCCGGATGTATCATCAACTTTCAAGAATGTTAAGAAGAATTCTTCGACCCTAGGTGAAGTGGCTGAAACATCTACACACCGAATGACAACAGTCATCTGTTCATGATGGCTAATATCTGGAGTACTATCAAGAATGACAGAGAAGAACTTTGCACCTTGAATTTTCTTGATAATCATAGCTTTAATCTCATTAGCTAACAAAGCGATCAACTCATTTTGAATTGTATTGCTGAGATAATGATAACGAGTTTCACCTTCTTTAAACTTTCTAAGATGCTCAATCATCACATGATCAAAATCAGCAAGCATCTCGATAAAACATAAAAAGTTTCCATTGCCATCTTCTCCGATCTTTTCATTGCTTCCACGAAACGCTAGATTTTGTTTAGCAAGTGTCTTGACCACAGAAATTATTCTAAGCAACACCTGCCTCCAATGAATTATCTCTTTATTCATTTCATCTTGAGCATGTTTATCAATGGTCTGATTTTTTTGCAACCTAAGTTCTAATTCCACCCATTGATTCATGCACACAATGTGTTCCCGGCCAGATTCATGTTCTCTAAGCCTTTTCAAAACATTTCTCCAATCGTTGAACCCTGTAGATGCCAATTGACCATTGTCACGATGATTGAACAACTTACAACAAAAACAAAAAATTTTGTCCAATGATTTTGAGTAAACTAGCCAACGCCGATCTTGTTTTTTTCCATCACTTGTTTCTCTTGTGTAATAAATATGCGAGAAATGCCTCTTAACTCTATCTTTTGGAAATTTATAATCAATCGGTAGTCTTTTTGTCGGACCTTGGACAACCATAAAATCTCTCCATTCATTTCATCCTTTCTTTATGCTTTTCCAATTTCCAGGATCATACATATCCAAAAATCCACTGTGCTCCATCAGATCATCCCCTTTTTCACATTCATTCTTATCCCCATCTTCATCCTCTTTTTCTTTAAAGCCCTCCTCATTCACTACATCCACTTTTTCATTCAAATTCTCCTCATCCACCGTATTCACATCTTCTTTCTCATTTAAGCCATTTTCATTCACTGAATCTCCAGAATTATCATGCTGCTCATCATTTCTTTCCGTAGATTTATCAAGAGGTTTAGGTTTTTTGAAGTACCTGAATAAAGCATTCGCTTGAGACTTCTCTTTTTCTTCTCTTTTCTGTTTTAGTTTTCTTTTCTCATATCCACACAATGGTTTTTTTAAATTGTTGGGAGACATCCCTGGAAAAAAAAAAAGAGTTACAACAAATTAGTAAATGAAACAAAATTATAATGAAAAAATGGTGCATAAACACGTAAGTTAAAGAATGTTTCATCCCCAAAATATAGCTAGCAATTCTTAAGTCATTTACACGTAATGAAACAAAATTATAAGGGTCCCAAATTATAATTAAAAAATGGTTCATAACTCGTAAACTAAAAATATATATAGCTAGAAGCCTAGAAATTCTAGCAGAACAACAAACCTATGCTCGTTTAATCCTATGCTCGAACAGCCTGTGCTCGAATAATGGGTTCAATCAAACCTATGTTGGATGTAGGATGTAGCAGAACAACAAGTCTCCTGCAAAAAAATATTAATATTGAAAGATAAGAAACCAATTCCACATATCAAATTCTAAAATAATCAATCTATCACTTACTGAATCACTAATGAAGAAATACCAGTAATTGATTAATTTGAAGATAAACAAATATTAGGAAAAAAGAAGAAGGGAGGAATGTTAAACAGAAATTAGCAAATACCCTTTGATGATTATGTTATTGTTGTGAAAAGAAAAAAATTCAAAGCTTCAAAACTTCCACGATGAAGAAGGGGAGTTGAAAAGGTATCGTGTATTTGTTTAAGCGGCTTTCTATGGTAACAATTACCCTAATTTATTATTTGTTTAATTGTTTTTAAGTTATTTCTATTTTTAATACTAATGACCCTTCTAATTAAATTAATACTCAAAGTAAACATGGGCCCTTACGATTTTTTAAAAAAACTGGGCCCATAGGCCAATGTTTCCAAAAGCTGGTCATAGCCACGGGCCTGCCTATGTTGGATGTAGGATGTAGCAGAACAACAAGTCTCCTGCAAAAAAATATTAATATTGAAAGATAAGAAACCAATTCCACATATCAAATTCTAAAATAATCAATCTATCACTTACTGAATCACTAATGAAGAAATACCAGTAATTGATTAATTTGAAGATAAACAAATATTAGGAGAAAAGAAGAAGGGAGGAATGTTAAACAGAAATTAGCAAATACCCTTTGATGATTATGTTATTGTTGTGAAAAGAAAAAAATTCAAAGCTTCAAAACTTCCACGATGAAGAAGGGGAGTTGAAAAGGTATCGTGTATTTGTTTAAGCGGCTTTCTATGGTAACAATTACCCTAATTTATTATTTGTTAAATTGTTTTTAAGTTATTTCTATTTTTAATACTAATGACCTTTCTAATTAAATTAATACTCAAAGTAAACATGGGCCCTTACGATTTTTTAAAAAAACTGGGCCCATAGGCCAATGTTTCCAAAAGCTGGTCATAGCCACGGGCCTGCGTGAAACCCTATTCTCCAAAACATCCCATCGAAATGGTGACTCATCTTTGACCATTTTGCGACGCTTTTATGACACTTTTGTGACATTTTAAACACCAAAATAAACTGGGAGTAGCTAATCCGTAGCAAAAGCGTCACAAATTTGTAACGCTTTTGTGACAGTATCTTAAACCCTATGCTCTAAAACAAAAATTCAACTAGGCGTAGCTAATCAGTAGCAAAAGTGTCACAAATGAGTAACAAATTTATTAGTGTCACTAATGCGTCGCAAAAAGTGTGACATTCATTAAAATAGTCACAACTCCGTCGCTAATTTGTGACGCTTTTACGACAGAAGTGTTCCGTCACAAATTTGCGACGATTTTGATACGTTTTTTATTTTCGTCATAAATCCGTCACAGTTTCGTCCCAATTCCGTCGCAAAATTTTGTGACGGAAAAAACTGTCACAAAAATCCGTCACAGATTAGCAGTTTTCTTGTAGTGTGCGGAGCTTGTTACTTAACATAATTCGACCTCGTTCACCTCGCGGATTATTGGATTCACTTTGCTCACCTAGTTGACTTAGAGGCAGTCTTCATACTTAGTCATTTTCAGACATTGATCCTGGAGAGGTGGAAGCTGACCCCAACAACGCAATGATAGGAGACACGATCGAAGAAACTCCCAAACCAGCGTCGAACTTAATCACATTCATCGATAAACAAGTTCGGAATAGATTGTCAGCAATATGAGGTGTGGGCGACAAGTGATACGAAGGTGCAATAGAAGCATGGTTTGCTTCACGATGATGGTTTCAATCTTGTAAAACTAGTTTCATAAACCATTTTAACAAAATGATGCATTCGATGTAAAAACGTTTTTTATTTTTAATAAATTTTGACATTCAATTCAAAACAAAATAGGCGTATATATTGTTTTTTAAATTGTTTTCCCCCATTTTGTTATTATAATGGCTCTTATACCTCTCGAATGTCTCGTATCGTTTTGGACCAGTCATTCAAATTTATAAAATTCCCATTTATGGTTATAAGTTATTTTTGGTATCCTGTTATTTTGTGAAAAAAAATTATAATTCTGTAAAGTTTGTTTTTTACGGTCATGTAAAAGCATATTCTCTTACAAACGAGTTTAAATATATCTATCCAGGTAGGTTAGCTTCACTGTTAATTTGCCATTGTTCACATTTATTTACTATTAAACCCCAAATTAGTAAACTCATCTTTTTCAACTAGCATTCAGTTTGTTTTTCTTATTTCAAAAACTTACACCAAATTATTAACTAACATTCGCAGCAACTGTAAAAACCATAATTAAACAACAGCAAAACAAACCACACCAAAGCCTTCTTTTAAATAGGTTATCACTAAACCCTTCAATGTCCAAAACAATCTCAAGAACACGATAAAACATTTAGCAAAATCAAATCTCAAAGAAAGAAGGAACAAAAAAACACACAAATGGATCTAAATTTAAAAACAATATCCATTTTCGCGTTACTATTCGTCTTTTTATCTTCATTTCGTAATTTACATGCTCATGATTTGGAAGTTGGTATGTTTACAACATCTATTTTCGTTTTTTTGCATCAAAAATTTAGATTTAATAATGATTTTTTTTTCTAATGAAAATGTATTGCCGAACCAGAGGATGAAACACCATTTACATACGAACAAACCACAGAGAAAGGACCAGAAGGATGGGGTAAAATAAATCCTCAATGGAGAATTTGTAATAGCGGAAAATTTCAATCTCCGATCGATCTAACTAACGAAAGAGTTAGTCTAATTCATGATGGAGCATGGAGAAGACAATACAAACCAGCTTTGGCTTCAGTTAAAAATAGAGGACATGACGTTATGGTAAATTTCTTTTAAATTAAAATTAATTACACTAATCATAATATTTTAAATTTGATTAATTTTCTTTTTGAAAAGTTATCGTGGAATGGAGATGGTGGAAAAATAACAATACATCGTACAGATTTCAATTTGGTTCAATGTCACTGGCATTCACCATATGAACATACCGTTAACGGAACAATGTTCGCGATATTTCGTCTAATGAAGCTTCTTAAAATAAAAACATTATTTTGACAATTTTTTTTGAAAAATAGAAACTAATTTCCAAATATTTAGATGATCATTAATTTTTAACCTTTTTTGTTTTCAAAATGTGTTGCAGATACGATATGGAACTTCACATGGTTCACCAAAGTGCTCGAGGCAAACTCGCAGTGATTGGTGTTCTTTATAAATTAGGCGAACCTAATGAATTCCTCGCAAAGGTAAAAACAATATTACATTGCAATTAGATAACATATTATTTTATATAATAACACTCCATTTTACTCTTCTATATCTACCTGAATGATACTAAATGTATTAAAAACCGTTTTTATTCAATGGTTTTTCTTAAATGCAGCTACTAAATGGAATAAAAGCAATTGGAAAAGAAGAATTAAATCTTGGAATTGTGGATCCTAAAGATATTAGATTTCAAACCAGAAAATTCTATAGATATATTGGTTCCCTCACTGTTCCTCCTTGCACTGAAGGTGTTATTTGGACCGTCGTTAAAAAGGTAAATAAATTTTAATATAGTAATCTTTTTATTCATTACCAAATCACTTTTTGGTATGTAAATTGCAAAATTCTAACTTTTTGTATTTTGGATACATTTAGGTGAACACAATATCAGCATAGCAAATTGCAGCTTTGAGGAATGCCGTTGACGATGTAAGTACTTGAAATTGCTAATATAATTTCTTTAGATAATTATTGATTACTAATTGGTTATATTGATTGAATAGGGGTTTGAGACAAATTCAAGACCGGTTCAAAATACAAATACAAGATCGGTTTGGTTCTACGATCCAAATGTTTAATATACTGAATTCAACAGAGATCAAACTTTAGTGGGAAACAAAAAACAATGATTTGAGCCCTTTCTTTTGTTTAGTTTTAACGTCAACAATGATTTGAGTTTGTACAAGTTTTTATAACAATTTTCTCATTTATGCTTTATTATTTATTTATTTCTTTTATTTTCTATTGTTGTAATGAAATGATCTTTATTTTTTTATTTTTTAAATCCCAAAAGATCAAACTTATTTAATTTAGGCTAATTTTTTTAATGAATATATATAATTCACCCTAATTGTTTTGAGAAAATTACAATATGTGCCGTTTTTTTTTTTTTTTTTGCAATTACTTTCATAATATATCATTTCTCTAAAAACAATTTCCCAATTGCAATGATTTTTGTCATCGTAAATAAAATTACATTTTTGCCAATTTTTTATCTCTCTCTCTCTCTCTCTAGATGGTGGATAGTGGTGGCCAACGATGGAGTTGAGACGAGACAGGACTGTGAAAGAGACGGGACGGTGGACCAAAACAAACAGGATACCGTGGACTAAAACGGAGAAAATGATAGAAACAATAGACAACAAACGAAAACAGAGATTATAAACAGTGAACGAAGACAGAGACAGTGGTGGACATAGCCGGAGACGGTGGTGGATATAGTCAAAGATGACAGAAACTCTGAACGGTGGACGAAACAGTGAATGAAGGAAAAAAACAGAGACAGTGGCGAAAATGGTGGATAACGGTGACGAGACAGTGGTGAACATAGTCGGGGGCAGTAGACAATATAGTGGTTGTGTACGGACATAACCAGAGACGGTGGACAAGTGGTGGTGGTGGTGGACTAAAAACAAACACAAGATCATTATTTAAATTGAATGATATAACATTCATTTTGCTTCATACTAGAAGACAAAATATGGCAATTGAGGAATTGTTTTTAGAAAAATGGTATATTAAAACTTTTTCCAAAAAAATGGCAATTACGACAATTTTATTTTTATTAATTCCTCAGTTGTAGAAGATATATATGCCGGAAAGTGACTACTTTTGTCTTTGGATGATGGGTTTTATTGTCAATTTTGGTGTGTCGATGGTAGCGCTAAGCGGCGTTGGTCTTCTCATGATTCTTTGTCCCCCCCCCCCCCCCCCCCCTCCAATTTTTCTTAAGGATGGTCTAGGATTTGTGGGTTGGATCTCGTGTCTACGAAGCTCTCTTTGCCTTAGTGTTCATGTTTCTCCGATGGCTTCTATTGGGCAAGGTTTGTTGATGCGGTTTCTTGGTGGTTCGGGAGTCAAGGTCGTAGCGGCAGTTTGCTTAGATTTTCTCATGTGGCAAGATTGGTAAAAGGTTCGTTTTGTTTCCTATGTGGATTGCTCCTCATCTTTTATCAATTTGGCCTCCCATTTCTTCCCTCATTTGCTCTTTTCTGATGTTAGTTTATTTGTCTAGTTTGGTTTTTCTATTACTCTATTTGCCATTTGGGTTTGCTCTGTCTCCTAGTTTGGTTTGTCTCTTCCCCTCTTTAAGATGATTGGATTAGTCTTTGTGCTCGGGTCTAATTGTTGAGTTGTTCTTTATCGAGCTTCTTTTTTTAGTTTCGGCTATGGGATCTTTTCTTTGATTCTTGCTAGGTCCGTCTGTCTGGTTTTGCTTTGGTGATGTATTATCATTGTGGAGGCATCTTATAACACCCGCACTTTCGACTATAAATCAACAGTAAATATTAGTCAACTTTACTTATCATTTCATTGCTCTTAAAAAACTTCGTATATTGTTTGGTAAATTACAACGTATTGAGACTTAATACTACACTGCCTTGGGAAAGTCTTAACCATTGCCCGCTGCTCCATCCTTGCCATCTTCTGGTCCACTTCCTTGGTCACCTTTCTTGCCACTTTGGTAAGGGGTGAGTATTGAATACTCAGTAAAACGGTCTTCTCTGTTTCACGACTTAACATATCCTAATCTACATGTAACCATTACAACCTTCACATAGTACCCCAACACTATGCGTACGTCACTTCACAAGTGACCTTCACACTTATCACTTCATTACTTAAACTTAACACTTCTGTCCTAAGCCACGCTTAGTCCGCAACTTCCACCTAGTAACCAGGATCATTCCTATCCACTGGTTAAACATCAATACTTTAATTTCAGCAATCTCCACGAGATTACCGTCATTTGGCCCATCGGCGGAATGTTTCGTCAACTTAAACTTAGTCATCTAACAAGACACTCTGGTCAAGTTAGGTCTTCGTGTCATCTTTCAGGCCAAACACAAACAAGACGGAATATATGCCCATACATACGCCCTATGCAATCATATAATTCTGGTGACTTGTGAACCGATTATCCTAACGTTTTAACATGCATTATACTTGATATATCATGGTTTTACCCATTAAAAACCATGATATAAGTCCAATTTCTTGAGTCTTTTGGTGTTTTTGAGTCTATTATGTTTATTATTAGGTACAAAGACGCTTGAAACTTTATTGGTGTTTACTGGAGCATTATGGAGCAAAATGCAACGAGGAATCAAAATCAGAAGTTCGGATTGAAGTTTTCAGAGCTGTGTCGAGTGACGGAGTAATCAGTGTCGCTCAACACAAAGGATTTAGAGCTGGTGTCGATCAACACCACTATCAGTGTCGATCGATACCACTATCAGTGTCGATCGACAGCCTGTGCGAACAAGCCCAAATTCCAATTTTGGAAGATTTCTGTTTTGTGTCAGAAAGCCCAGATGTTTGTAATAAGGCCCATGACGTTTTTGTAACCTATATATATATATATATATATATATATATATATATATATATATATATATGTTTTCAGCCATTGTTTAGGCTTATGCTTTATTTTATCTAATTTTAAGAGATATCTTCAATTAATAAAGATGGTTTCTTCTTTGATTATGTCTGAGTAGTTTCATTTGTTAGGTTTAGGGTTATTTAAAGGTGTTTGATGAATTGCTAGATTTAATTCAATTTTTAGGATAATATCATTAGAAGTTCTTCATCTTAACTTGTGTTTATTGCTGATTTTAGCCTCGCGAACTGAAATCTGATCTTAGGTTAATTAATAGAAACGACAGTTTTATTAATTGCTTGAACTAGTTTTTGATGAGCAAAATTCATTTTCGCAAAGACATTTGGTTTAGGGTTTTGTGAACAATTGAACCTGATCTTTAATGCTTGTTTAGAATTTATAGGATTCGCAACGACAGTTGGTTTTCTAGGATTTAGACATAGATAATCTCTGTAGCGACAACTGATTGATTTTATATTCGTGTTCATGTTTAAGAACTGTGCATCATAATTCCTATCGTTCATTCATATTTGGAATTCTGATTCACCTGCGATTTCCATGCGCATAGCTTTCTTTTAATTGATTTTCACAACCGATTTACTTTTTTAATTTACTTGCTTTTCATTCTCATTATTCTGCTCAGCCTAATTCGAAAGTTTAGATCTATTGTGTTTCTGATTCCCTGTGGATTCGATAACCCTAAGTACTACACTGATCTCTTAATTTGAGAGAGTAGTTCAAAGGCAAATTTGACCATATCAATACTCTAGACTCATTTCTACGGTTCAAAAGCAACATTTGTACTTCCAATTTATCCGAGTCTTTAATACATGTTATGTTCTAAAACAATAGTTGAAGCATTTCATACAATACCTCTACCCCGTATGCTCGGCCCTATGAAAGCATGGTTATTTAAATATGTTACCCATGAGAACATCTATGTCCATACGGTAGCCATCTCTGCAGAAATACACACATATAATTGTGGAAAGCGTAGATACCAAATTGTGTTTGATACTTGTCTTTCCTCTAATCCCCCGATCGTGTAAAACCAAGTATGAGTTTGCTTAAACCTCTCGAACGCTTCTCAAACTGATCTTACCAATAAATCTATTGTCAGGTTGACTAAGGATCGATCGAGCAACTTTTGCATTTACTCGACCTAAATATGTCTGGGTAGAAACTTACCCTAATGGTCGTTTAACCCGGCGAACAAGCAAACTAGCGGGTAATGATATTTCTCTCGATCGAAGTCCTTAGCTTAGTCATACTTAACCATACAATGAGTCCCTAAAGGTAACAGCAAAGTTACAAGGGTCAATTCTCATTCTACCTTGCAGTAGAGTAGTTTCTACGTAACATAACCTATGATCAAGCATTTCCTCAACATAGACCATCCTCGCTCGATCGTTTATCTTACCATAGCTCTATTTCCATGATTTAATGGTGATCAATAGAGCCACTTACCAGTGACCACAATCGGATCAACCACTTGGCTTATGCAAGACTCTATTCGGAAATGAAAGTACCCCATCATTTCTCAACTTCATAAACATTCCTAACAATATGAATGTGAGTTGGAACTTAGAACTCCTTAGAGTTCATGTGCTTCTCACCAAACAACGAGTCATTCTTGCCCTAGCCTTAGCCAAGACAAGCTTCCCTGAGCATATGGTTCAAATCTCATGGCGTGTCATCGACACATGTATTCAATCCATAGCCAATGTGTTCATAGATCAAGTCTATTTTTAGACTATATTTTTAGATCACCGTCCGGTTCGTAATACCCTGTACGTACGGATCACATCCTTATCGTACCATGGACGTACGAATAATTATCCGTTCCATCGTACCATGTACGTACGGACCACTATCCGTCACCGTACCACGAACCTACGGACCACTGTCTGTTCCATCGTATCGTACTATGTACGTACGGACCACTGTCCGTTTACATCATAAGCGTACATCCGGATCTCTCATCCGTACGTACCACTTATGTAGTGGTTTGAGCCCTCAGCCGGTTCTCTTAACCAAGCCGAGTTTTTTTCGACCCATCTCTATACTACCCTTAACCCATACTACTAAGACACTACATGAAAACTATAATGGAGAAAAGAAGAAAATGAATATGTTAACTACGGATCACGACTTATCTTGGCTTTGAACCACTCTCCTAGGGACGTGGGGAGTTGAGTTCCTTCTCAAGCTCCTCCTATTCTCTTGCTCCTAAGCGTGTATCTTTGGCTCTAGAGTGAGAAGGATTTTCGGTATGAAAAATAATGAACTATTTTTGCCCACTATATATACTACACCGAATGCCTTTATTCACTTTCCTAAATTTTCTCCACCTCCTTACTCCATGGGCCAAGCCCGCTTACTTTCTTTCCCTCCAAGGAAGCTCTTTGTCCACGTCCTCACTCCTTGACGGGCCGTAGGAAAGCCCATCTGAACTATTTCCCATTTTAAGGTCATTTCTTACCCAGAGAATTTCTTGGTTATTTCTCTAAGTACTCCTAACAGATTCCTATCCCGGTGCTGGGATGTTACACATCTACTGCCATTTCGTGTTTCTTTCGTGGTGGGAGATGGTATCTAAACAAAGCAATGGTGACGATTTTCAGTTTTGCTTTTGCGAGGAGGTGACTAGTGTTTAAAACTGTAGATGGTTTTGGCTATGTCACGAGTGTCCGCGTGTTAGAAGTGAGGATCTTCTTTGGCGTTTTTATTTCGGTGGTCAAAGCCTTGTTTTGAGCCTAGTGTTTGTCTATATGGTGGAATCTTTGGTCGTGTTGCTTCAGGGTGGTGTTTGTGCTATAGTCTTCTCCGGTCTGCCTTTCTCTCCATCTTCTCTGTCGCTAGTTGGGCCTGGTTTCGTGTAGTCCTCGGTGATATCCCTCCTTGCTCTTATTCTTTGGCTCGGTTGAGGTATCAAAAGTTTTTGTGAGAAGTGGGTTGGATCCAGGCCCGTGGCTATGACCAGCTTTTGGAAACATTGGCCTATGGGCCTAGTTTTTTTAAAAAATCGTAAGGGCCCATGTTTACTTTGAGTATTAATTTAATTAGAAGGGTCATTAGTATTAAAAATAGAAATAACTTAAAAACAATTTAACAAATAATAAATTAGGGTAATTGTTACCATAGAAAGCCGCTTAAACAAATACACGATACCTTTTCAACTCCCCTTCTTCATCGTGGAAGTTTTGAAGCTTTGAATTTTTTTCTTTTCACAACAATAACATAATCATCAAAGGGTATTTGCTAATTTCTGTTTAACATTCCTCCCTGCTTCTTTTTTCCTAATATTTGTTTATCTTCAAATTAATCAATTACTGGTATTTCTTCATTAGTGATTCAGTAAGTGATAGATTGATTATTTTAGAATTTGATATGTGGAATTGGTTTCTTATCTTTCAATATTAATATTTTTTTGCAGGAGACTTGTTGTTCTGCTACATCCTACATCCAACATAGGCAGGCCCGTGGCTATGACCAGCTTTTGGAAACATTGGCCTATGGGCCCAGTTTTTTAAAAAAATCGTAAGGGCTCATGTTTACTTTGAGTATTAATTTAATTAGAAGGGTCATTAGTATTAAAAATAGAAATAACTTAAAAACAATTTAACAAATAATAAATTAGGGTAATTGTTACCATAGAAAGCCGCTTAAACAAATACATGATACCTTTTCAACTCCCCTTCTTCATTGTGGAAGTTTTGAAGCTTTGAATTTTTTTCTTTTCACAACAATAACATAATCATCAAAGGGTATTTGCTAATTTCTGTTTAACATTCCTCCCTTCTTCTTTTTTCCTAATATTTGTTTATCTTCAAATTAATCAATTACTGGTATTTCTTCATTAGTGATTCAGTAAATGATAGATTGATTATTTTAGAATTTGATATGTGGAATTGGTTTCTTATCTTTCAATATTAATATTTTTTTGCAGGAGACTTGTTGTTCTGCTACATCCTACATCCAACATAGGTTTGATTGAACCCATTATTCGAGCACAGGCTGTTCGAGCATAGGATTAAACGAGCATAGGTTTGTTGTTCTGCTAGAATTTCTAGGCTTCTAGCTATATATATTTTTAGTTTACGAGTTATGAACCATTTTTTAATTATAATTTGGGACCCTTATAATTTTGTTTCATTACGTGTAAATGACTTAAGAATTGCTAGCTATATTTTGGGGATGAAACATTCTTTAACTTACGTGTTTATGCACCATTTTTTCATTATAATTTTGTTTCATTTACTAATTTGTTGTAACTCTTTTTTTTTCCAGGGATGTCTCCCAACAATTTAAAAAAACCATAGTGTGGATATTAGAAAAGAAAACTAAAACAGAAAAGAGAAGAAAAAGAGAAGTCTCAAGCGAATGCTTTATTCAGGTACTTCAAAAAACCTAAACCTCTTGATAAATCTACGGAAAGAAATGATGAGCAGCATGATAATTCTGGAGATTCAGTGAATGAAAATGGCTTAAATGAGAAAGAAGATGTGAATACGGTGGATGAGGAGAATTTGAATGAAAAAGTGGATGTAGTGAATGAGGAGGGCTTTAAAGAAAAAGAGGATGAAGATGGGGATAAGAATGAATGTGAAAAAGGGGATGATCTGATGGAGCACAGTGGATTTTTGGATATGTATGATCCTAGAAATTGGAAAAGCATAAAGAAAGGATGGAATGAATGGAGAGATTTTATGGTTGTCCAAGGTCCGACAAAAAGACTACCGATTGATTATAAATTTCCAAAAGATAGAGTTAAGAGGCATTTCTCGCATATTTATTACACAAGAGAAACAAGTGATGGAAAAAAACAAGATCGGCGTTGGCTAGTTTACTCAAAATCATTGGACAAAATTTTTTGTTTTTGTTGTAAGTTGTTCAATCATCGTGACAATGGTCAATTGGCATCTACAGGGTTCAACGATTGGAGAAATGTTTTGAAAAGGCTTAGAGAACATGAATCTGGCCGGGAACACATTGTGTGCATGAATCAATGGGTGGAATTAGAACTTAGGTTGCAAAAAAATCAGACCATTGATAAACATGCTCAAGATGAAATGAATAAAGAGAGAATTCATTGGAGGCAGGTGTTGCTTAGAATAATTTATGTGGTCAAGACACTTGCTAAACAAAATCTAGCGTTTCGTGGAAGCAATGAATAGATCGGAGAAGATGGCAATGGAAACTTTTTAAGTTTTATCGAGATGCTTGCTGATTTTGATCATGTGATGATTGAGCATCTTAGAAGGTTTAAAGAAGGTGAAACTCGTTATCATTATCTCAGCAATACAATTCAAAATGAGTTGATCGCTTTGTTAGCTAATGAGATTAAAGCTATGATTATCAAGAAAATTCAAGGTGCAAAGTTCTTCTCTGTCATTCTTGATTGTACTCCAGATATTAGCCATCATGAACAGATGACTGTTGTCATTCGGTGTGTAGATGTTTCAGCCACTTCACCTAGGGTCGAAGAATTCTTCTTAACATTCTTGAAAGTTGATGATACATCCGGAGAAGGACTTTTTAGTGAGCTTCAAGATGTGTTGGTTGCTTTTGATTTGAATATCGATGATGTGAGGGGGCAAGGCTACGATAATGGTTCTAATATGAAGGGAAAACACAAAGGAGTACAAAAAAGATTACTTGAGATTAATCCAAGGGCATTTTATACACCTTGTGGTTGTCACAGTCTTAATCTTGCTCTTTGTGATATGGCAAACACTTTTTCAAAGGCAGTTTCGTTTTTTGGAATTATTCAACGCACTTATTGCTTCTTTGCAGCTTCCAATAAGCGATGGAAAATATTAGAAGATAGGGTGGGAGGCCTAACACTTAAGCCTTTGTCGCAGACTCGATGGGAAAGTCATGTTGAAAGTGTTAAGGCAATACGATTTCAAACTCCTAAAATTATGGAGGCTTTAGTTTACATTGCTGAGAATAGTGATGATCCGCAAGAGCAGGGCGATGCTGAGTGTCTTGCAACAAGTGAAACACATGGAATTGGAAGTTTTGAGTTCTTGGTTTCCATGGTCATTTGGTATAATCTTCTTTTTGCTGTGAACATTGTCAGTAAGAATTTACAATCAGAAGACATGGATATTGATATTGCTATCTCTCAGCTGAAGGGGTTGGTTTCTTATTTTCAAAAGTACAGAGATTCAGGTTTTGAGCAAGCAAAGTTGGAAGCTACAAAAATTGCAGATTTTATGGAGATTGAGGCTATATTCCCCAAAAAAGCAAAACGGATCATTAGAAGAAAACGACATTATGGTGAGGAATCTCAGAATGGTGAAGGAAATGTGGTATTATCACTAGAGGAGAGCTTTAGAGTTGATTACTTCATCCAAATTATGGATCAAGCACTCTACTCGCTTAAGACGAGATTTGAACAATTTCAGAGGTATGAACAAATATTTGGCTTTTTGTTTGATTTGAAGAAATTGCGGTCAGCGAGTGATGATACTTTGATGGCTTCTTGTACCAAACTTGAAGATTATCTAACACATGGGAAGCATTCGGATGTTGTTGGTAATGATCTCTTTTATGAACTAAAATTTCTAAGAGAAGCTCTACCAGGTGAAACTAAGAGGCCTATTGAAGTGTTAGACTTTCTCAAGAAGGTTGAGGATAGTTATCCAAACTCATGGATCGCTTATCGAATATTATTGACGATTCCAGTTTCAGTTGCATCTGCTGAAAGAAGTTTTTCAAAGTTGAAGTTGATAAAGTCTTATCTTCGTTCGAGTATGTCACAAGAGAGATTGAGTGACTTGGCTATCTTGTCTATCGAAAGAGAGTTGGTTAAAAGTGTCGACTTTGAAAGCTTGGTTAGTGATTTTGTTGGAAAGAAGGGAAGAAAAATTATGTTTTAAAATTTGTTAGTCTCGTTTTTATTTATTTATTTAAGATGATGATTGTTATTATTGGTTTTATATGAATTTGAGACGATGATGGTCATTATTTGTTTTATATGATTTGAATTGGTTTTATATGGATTTTGACGATGAGGGCCCTTTTTTTTAACTCCGTTTACGGGCTCCGTATGTCTAGACACGGCTCTGGTTGGATCGTAGCGGTTCAATCGTTCGACGTGTGGTTAAAGTTCTTTCTTGTTTATAGGTATGGTGTATCTTTTGTTTATGTCTTTTTTGTCTCTTGTTTGGATCCATTTCGTTGCTTGTATTTCTGTTCAATGTTTCAATACAATCAAATGACAAAAAAAAATAACTTATCTGATGAATGCTGTGGTACCTATTCCAAGATCTGGATGGTTTCTCTCTATCTAGATTGCTTTCTCTGTTTTGTACCTTCAGAACCGGGTCAAATCGGGTCGGGTTGCTTTATGTTGTCGGGTTAGGTCTCATTTTTCTTAAGCGACACCGTTTTGAGCACAACTCCTTTAGTTGAAGAGCAGAGACGAGAGAAAAAGAAGAAGAAGATAACAACGATTAGACGAAATGATAGAAGAAGGTCCACCGGCTCCGAAGGTTCTCCGGATGTTCTACTTCGTCGGCGCCGGATGTAAGTTTTTCATTTCTCTCGTTTCTGTATCCATCACTTGATTTGATTTATCTAAATCCAACATTTGTAATTTCGCAGTTTTATGTACTTTTGCGATCAACAAGTGGCGTGAGATCGAAAGGAATTCGCTTCTGAAACGAGAGGAGAAGAATCGACAAGTAGATGCAGGTTTATTGCCTGCAGATTCGGTTCAGAAAGCAATGAAATGATGATGCGATTCTAGTATCGATGATCTAAAGTTTGGATTTTGTTTTCCCCAATTTCTGAAATTGGCCTATGTGTTTCTTTTGATGAACCCTAGAATCATAATGAAGATTGGTACTTTTCTGGATCCTCTTCTCTATTAGCCTGCAACTATGAATTCTTTCTTGATGTGGGTTGTTGCTTTCTTAGCTTAGTTATAATCAAGTTAAGCATTCATGGCTCAAACTGTCTAACCTTTATGAAAAGGTTGCTGATATATCAGTATGCTCGGTTTATGGGTTCAAGATTTGAACAATTAAGGAGATTTATCAACTAACACCATCAGTTACGAGGTCCAAATTCATGTTCTTTGCGTTACCAGGAAACGCTATCGAGTTACGAGATCTGGAGGAGAACGACAATCGAATATTGTTACGGAAATTACAGCTAGTCAATAGCAAGTACCTCAGTCGTGAGATCCGGCTAAAACACTGGTGTTGAACCATTTCGAGTAGCCCAATGGGCCTAATTCTTTAGGGCCCACTAAATTAAGGAAAATACCGAATGCTTATTTCCCCTTTTGAAAATGTGAATTTGTTCAAAAAACAAGATCTCTATTTATAGTAACTCCAACTCACTAAGGGGTGTATTGGATGTGGTATTTCAGTAGATATGACGGAATTTGTGATTTGATGGGATTTAGGTAGATTTGTTATGATTTTGATTTTTAAATAATTAAAAATAGCAAATCATGTTGTGTGATTGTGTAGGATTTTGATGGATTTCGTGTGATTTGTTTTTATTTTTGAGAGGATTGGTAGTGATTTGATATTCCTTTTATTCATAATTTTTTTTCTTATAATACTCTCATATTCAAGAGATTATTTTTCTTCTCACATCATTTCTAGTTTTATTTCTTTGTAGTTCATATAAACCAGAAATAAAATAAAAAAGAATTATAGAACAATATCTAAAAACCAACAAAACAAAGTAATAAAAAAAATCCAAAGAACTTGTTTGATTATATTGTTTTCAAAAAGAAGAAAAAAAATAATAATCAAACGTAAAATATGATTGTAATCACGTAGAAGAAGAATAACAAGAGCATAAGGAAGAGAAGATAACAAGAAGCACGAAGAGACCACGACGAAAAATAAAAAATATAAATATATATATTTTTAATGTTTTGTCCAAATCACATCTAAGGGGGGTGTATTGGATGTGGTATTTTAATGGATTTGGTGGACTTTGTGATTTGATGGGATTTAGGTGGATTTTAAGGATTTGTTGTGATTTTGAGTTTTAAATAATTAAAAAATAGTAAATCCTTTTGTGTGATTTGGTGTGGGATTTTGATGGATTTAGTGTGATTTGCTTTTATTTTTGAGAGGATTTGTAGTGATTTGATATTCCTCTTATTCATAATACTCTTATATTCAAGAAATTATTTTTCTTCTCACATCATTTCTAGTTTTACTTCGTTGTAGTTCATATAAACTGGAAACAAAACTATAGAACAATATCTAAAACCCAACAAAACAAAGTAATCGAAAACCCAAGGAAAATAACTTTAAAAGCAGGAAAACAAATCCAGCAAAAGATAAAACAAAGTAATTTTTATTATTAATATTATTTTGAAATATAGAAACACAAACTCATGAATATTATAATGATAGAAATCTAATCGCTAATTAATAGAGAAATCCTAATAAGAGGAACACTTACCGTTGTGGAGGTGAAGAACCCTAGATCAATAAGAGAAAAAAGGGAATAAGGATTAAATGCAAACAAATGTATTTCTTTTTTTTTATGTTTTGAGATGATGCGAAGAGTTATGGTTACCGTGGTGGAGATATTTTATTTTTTATGTTTTGTTCAAATCACACCTTTAGAGGTATGATTTGTTAAGCCTAATTTATAACTAAAAATGAATCTTAAATCACTTGAAATTCTCTTTTTAGAAAACATTGTTGAATTTTGAATAACAGGGGATTTGATATGAGTTTAACAAATCACATATTGAATAACACGAGATTGTATATTATTTTGATGTATTTGACATAAATTCCATGTTCAATAACACAGGATTTGGTAACGGATTTTAAAATCACTGGTTGAATAACAGAGGATTTTAGAAACACCACCAAATCCACTGAAATACCACATCCAATACACCCCCCTAAATCACACCTCTAGAGGTGTGATTTGTTAAGCCTAATTGATAACTATAAATAAATCTCAAATCACTTAAAATCCACTTTTTAGAAAACATTGTTGAGTTTTGAATAACAAGGGATTTGATATGGGTTTAACAAATCACAGTTTGAATAACACGGGATTGTATATTATTTTGATGTATTTGACATAAATTTCATGTTCAATAACACATGATTTGGAAATGGATTTTAAAATCACTGGTTGGATAACTGAGGATTTTAGAAACACCATCAAATCCATTGAAATACCACATCTAATACACCCCCTAACTCTGCAATAACAATTATATAACTATATAGATTCAGTCAATACACTCCACAACTACATATACGTGTGTATTGTAATTTCATCATGACCACTATGTACATAAATAGATAAACAGGAAATAAATTTTAGTTTAGGTAGATTAATCACAAGTAGTAGTATTACTAGTTCCCGTATCATCAAGACCCTTCATAGGATCTCTTTTCTTTTTCTTTTTCTTTTTCTTCTTTTTGTACAAAACTCCTCTCGCCTTGGCCTGTGAATCTCTCACTTCCCTCAGAAAGACCCTAATCTCGCCGCAAGCAAATGGGTTTCTTTCCGGTAAGCCACTGTTCTCCTCGTAAGCAGCTCTCAGCCGTCCGATCATAGAATCTAGGCTTCCCCAAGCCTGTTTTAACGGGCAGTTACACTGTCCTAATGGCTCTTGCTGTCCGAAGAACACACATCCTTCGATATGAACTTTTGTTTTACCAAACTGGTCAAGGTACTTGAGAAAATTGAAGATGTGGTTTGAGTCACACTTGGATACGTGAACCGGCGGCTTCTTGTTTCTGAGATACTGACAAAACGTGTTCCAGTCGCGGCGTTTTTGTGACTCGTAGCGGCTTAGAGTCGGTGGAGGCGATTGCGGTTGCGGTTGTGGTTGAGATGATTCTTCTGTTATGCCTTTGCCTTTGTCACTTGTATTTGTATTAATCATATTGCTTCTACCGGTATATTTTCTTGTTGATGATCGTTACATGGCTCGTATAGACAATATTGAATCTTAAGAGATGAGTTTAGAAGGACAAAACATATTGTTGGTGTTGGAAGGAGAAGAAAAAAAGAGAGTGGAATATAAATGATAAGAAAATTAAAATCCCACTAATCAAAATGTGTAGGTATTAAATGTCATTAAAACCATAAGTGGCAAAGACTAAATTAGGGGTATAATATAATCTCCTTGACTTGCGAAGAATTTTCAAGCATTATAGTCCATGAAATAGAATCAAATTAGTTGGAATAAGAAGATTTGATTTCTTAAGTGACATATGAGTCCATGAGGGAGACGTGAGATAGGGTCCACGAGTTCGTTCTTTTTTATTTGGCCTATCGCATTATTCTCTAATGGCCATTAATTTGCCAAACTACTGGCCATTAGATTTCGGGCTTTTTTCCTCACTTTTTGTGTGTTCCTACTTCCTACTACTTAACATATATTTCCATCAGGATCAGATTAGCAATCATTCTCCGTGGAATATTGCTGACAAAAGAGAATGAACATATTGAAAAGGATAAGTGAAATAATCTCGATATTTGATTTAAGAGGTGATTTCTCTTAAAAATCTTATATGGCATCCTCTCGTTTACTCTCACAATTTTAATATGACATCGCACTCGCTAAATTTTAACATGGCAAAAATCATAGTTATAGTGGGCCAAATTCTCTATACATTTTAATCAAACTAATATGATTAGTAGGCTAATTTAATATGACTACCCAAAAATAATGATTGTGTTTCCCATTTGTTTTATTTTTTGGATCTTCATTTCCATTATCGTTTGGCGTCGCGTTTCTATGTTTTGCAATTTCATACTTTTTCATTATTTTTTAGCCTTCTTTGTTAAGATCGAATAAAGTTTGACAATTTCGTTTCATAATATGTTCCTTTGACCACACACTTTGAATAATTATATTAGCATCTGCTATATTTCTATATTTATTGAACTATGGTTACAAGTAAAATTTAAAACCAAGTCATGAAAGATCCCACTGAATTGAATTGGATCCATGAATCTAAGAAAAGTGATAATTCTTGATGGACTATATTTTTACTTGATTAATAATAATAAGCTAAATGAAATACTTTATAATAATATACTAACACAACCAATGCATCATCAATCATTAATAAGAATAACAAATTATATATAATTACAATCATTCTCTTACAAATTTGATTAATAAGCTAGAAATTGACAATCACTTCTAGGCCAGGGAATTCGGATTATCGGTTTGGATTCGGATAATATCCAATGGATAGTTCGGGTTGGAGAGGTTTAGATCCATATAGGTACCGAAGTAATTTTAGTTCGGTATCGGTTCGGTATGTTCAGTTTCGGATCGGTTCAGATATTTAATATTTTATCCGAAAATATTTCAGATATCATTTGGATCGGATATAAAGTATCTGAAAATACCTAACTTTATCCGAAACGACAACATTTTATCTGAAATTTTGAATTTTTAGTTTTTCTGATTTTGTTTAGACTTTAGATTTACTTTAGTATTTACTTTTCTCACATTCAAAATTGAAAACTGGAAGGAAGAGGAAGAGACTCGACTCAGAAAACACAGAACAATCAATGAACAACAAAAACCCGAAATAATTTCTGGGTATGTTATGTGTTTTCTGATTATCGGATTTATCCATTGGTTTTCGGATAATATTTGAACCGATCCGAAATCCACAGATACTTGAAAGACTGATCCATTAATTATTTAGGATGTATCCGTAATCGGAACAAACTTGTCATATCGGTTCGGTATCAGATCAGATTATCGGTATCAGATAGCGGGAGTTATCTAGTTTGTATTAAACTCTTCCAAGTACTTATGAGTTATGATCAATGTTGAGAAGCTATTAATCATTTCTTATTACGAAATTTTCTCCAATTTCTCCTAAGTCCAATGGGCCTCACTAATAAATTCATACAACATTCAAAACAACCGGCGGGTAGTTATCAGAAATTATCTATCGATTCTAGTTTTATGTTCAAAGTAAAATGCGTCGTAATATGTCCAATACAAATTTGAAAATGGAGCATTTTTATTAGCTTACTATAAACTCTTAATACTTGATATAACCAATGGAAGTCTTAACATCTTTGATAAGTGTTCCAAGCAAAGGAGCAAGCAAACACTATTTTGTTTTCTCCTTAAAGAACCCTAAACAATTGCAATCACCATCACACTTCGCTTTACAATCATCAACCGTTGTTGGTGCTTGACCATCATCCACATAAGGCCCATTAAAATGTTCCACACCAACAACCGTTTTTACTTTACGCTTTTACCCTTACCCCCACAAAACTCCTTCGTTTTAATCGGCGGTGAGCAACTCTCGCTCCACCCTATCAAACCCTTAGGCGTAGGGCACGCGATGCACATTCCATCGTCGCAGTAACCATAGTCACCGCACCACGATGGAAGTCCGCAACGTCGGACGAAGTAATCCGAGAAGAAAGCGAACGTTTCTTCCCATTTTAGATACGTTGCGGTTTCGAAGTAAGTGAAGGACTTGCGACTTCCGTCTGAGCCAAGTCTAAGAAACGACGTCGTTCCGTTATAGTTAACCTTGTTAAGGATTATTGTTACTGCGTTTCCGATTTTCCGTACTTGTAACAAACGTCTCCGTTTGTTCCCCGGATTCATATCTCCGGAGCCTAACTTTAATACGAGTTCGTAAGCTGACGGAACTGTTAGGTTATATCGTTTTCTCTTACGACGTCAAAAGTAACAGAACCGTTAAAGTCTCTCTCCGTCCATCCACAGTAAGCAAGAGACTGACCGGTCTTGTTAACGTACATGGTCAAACCTTTTTTGTCAAGAACCAAAGTGTACGAACCGTCTGAGCCGTCAGCATCGGATTTACGGCTAACGAGTTTGTTGGGTCGGACTGTTTTAAGAGACTGACTGGTTAGAAGAGTGTCGCTTGGGTGGTCAAAGCTCTGCCAAACGAAACGACCGTTCTTGTCATGTAGTACGAGGTTGCCGTTAGGCATTAGACGGAGACCCTTTACACCTTTGTTAACGGTATTCGTCTGCCATTTGACTCGACCGTTAGACTCGGCGAGCACGAGGTTTCCATCGCGGTTAAAAGAGAGTGTGGCGTTTTCTCCCACGGGGTTGTTTTGATTCGCGTCCCAAACCCAACGCATGAGAGACTCATATTTCGGGTGACCAGCTCGGATGGCTAGGATATAAGCGTTTGGGGTAGTATTGTAGAAAAATAGTTGGAAAGGACCTGAAGAAAAAAGATTAGTCTGGTTTTCGGTTTGGATGAACCTGTAGCTAGCGTTGTACTCGGTGATGTAATCACCAAACTCGCCTTGGTTTATGATCTTGAATGTTTTGCCGGAAGGGACTTGGGCTAGTACAATCCATGTAGTGGACATAAGAAGTAAAGTTAGAAAGATATTAAGTGCAGACATCACTTTGTTTCTTTTTGGTAATGGAGTGTGATGATTTTGTTAGAAGACGAGTGCGTGCGTGTTTGTATATATATATATAGGTATTTATTGGGGTAAATGTGTAATCTGTAGTTTTCTTAGGTTGTCTTTGTTTGACTAGTTAGAGCAATAACATCCATAGATCTTATTTTTGGAGTCTTAACAATATATTTAATATAAATGGGTAATTAAAAAAATTTAAGACTTTTAATAGATGAATTTAAATTTGTTGCTTCCATTGGTGGATCTTAAAATTAGGAAATCTTAGAAAATAAAATTATATTTTAAAATATAATTTAGTATATTTTAGAAATTACAAAATACAAAACATTTCATAAGATTATAAAAATACATGACAAAAAACAATGGAAAATGTAGATTAATTTCTTATCACAAACGGAAGAAAAATACTCAATTTTGATTCTGATTTTTAAGATACATTTGCCAAATATGCTCCACCAAATCATCTTTCAATTGTTGATGCATTTTTTATTACAAATTCGACTTCCATTTGCTCTCATCTTATTGCTGACATTTGTAGGCATATCTGTACGTACCGTGAAATCCACTTCTACAGTATTGTTTCCTTCTTGAATGAAATTATCCGGAGTGATCTGTTTGTATCCATCTCGTTCATCTTCTACTATCATATTGTGCAATATGATACATGCTCTTATTATTTTTCCTATTTTTTGTTTATCCCAGAAAGAGCAGGATTTTTGATAATGGCGAATCGAGCTTTCAAGACTCCAAAAGCACGCTCCACATCTTTTCGGGCAGCCTCTTGACATGCAACAAATACTTTGTGCTTGTCAATTTGTGGAAGCGAAATAGACTGGATAAAAGTAGCCCACTTCGGATAAATACCATCCGTGAGATAGTAAGTCATATCATATTCGTGTTTGTTGACAAAATACTTCACATTCAGAGCTTCACCGTGTAATATATCATTAAAAACTGGTGATTGTTCAAGTACATTAATATCGTTTAAGGTACCTGGAGCTCCAAAAAATGCGTGCCAAATCCATAAATCTTGTGAAGCAACAACCTCTAAAACAATCGTTGGTTTGCCCGAGCCACGTGTATATTGCCCGAGCCAAGGGTAGGGGCAATTCTTCCATTCCTAGTGCATACAATCGATGCTTCCTATCATCCCGGGAAATCCGCGAATCTCAGCAATATCGAGTAGTCGTTTAAGATCCTCTGCTGTGGGTCTTCGTAGGTACTCATCGCCAAACAAATGTATGATAGCTTCGACAAAATTTTCCAAACATAGGAGCGCAATACTTTCACCGATCCGGACATATTCGTCAACCCTGTCCGCCGGACCACCATATGCCAACAACCGAATTGCTGCTGTACATTTCTAAAGTGCATATAGACCTTTTCTTCCGGTTGCATCGCGTCTTTGTTCAAAGTATGGCACTTCATTGGAGATTTGATCAACAATACGTATGAACAATGATCTGTTCATTCTAAAACGGCGTCGGAATATTTTGTCGGTGTACGTATTATTGTCACTGAAATAATCCTTCATTAAGCGGTCGTGTCCACTTTTGCGACCTCTTTCTATGCCGATTCGTTTTTTCTTCTTTTTGGTAACATTCTCCGGTGCTTCATAATTATCGAACCTAATATCGAATTGTTGGTCGAACGTTTCCTCGAATGCGCCATTAAACTCAAACGTTTTTCGTGAAGAAGACGCCATTTTATAAATGTTGGTTAAATTTGAATAATGGTTGTAGGGGGTATAAAACATTTGATTATTTGTAGAATTTGAGAAGAAGATTTTGGAGAATTGGAGAAGGAGATTCTTTAGAAAATGTAGATTTGGAGAAGGAGATTGTTTGGAGAATTGGAGAAGGAGATTTTTTAGAGAATGTAGAATTGGAGAAGGAGATTTTTTGGAGAATTTGTGAAGAATTGGAGAAGGAAGCAGAGACCTATATAGGAAAAGTAAAACTTGTTACAAAAACATACATGTTTGTATTCAGTACATTCGGACAAAAACATACATGTTTGCAAGTTTGTATTACAAAAACTTGTTACAAAGACATATATAGGAAAAGTAAAACCATTGAACAAGCAAATAATGGAGTGTTCAGTACACAAAAATAGTGTCCATGTTTGTATCTTTGTGCCGACAAATATAAAGACAAAAGAAATGTGCAACAACTAGTTCATGTCTTGTTCTTCTTGTCTTCTCAAACATTGAATCACTACATTCGGAAAGACCTACAAAACAGAGAAGCATTCATTAGAAGTAGTTAAACATACAAGTACAAAACATACATGTAGTTAACCTGACCAAACCAAAACAGAGAAGCATTAAACAAACAAGTACAAAACATACAAGTATTAAACAAACTCATTAATTCATTCACGTTAATTAAAGACTTCATTCAAGAAAGCAAAGTACATACATAAACTTGATAAAGTCCATACCGAACCAAAACAGAGAAGCATTAAACAAAAGTACAAAACATACAAGTATTAAACAAACTCATTAATTCATTCACGTTAATTAAAGACTTCATTCAAGAAAGCAAAGTGCATACATAAACTTGATAAAGTCCATACCGAACCAAATTAGAGAAGCATTAAAAAAACATGTACAAAACATACAAGTATTAAACAAACTCATTAATTCATTCATGTTAATTAAAGACTTCATTCAAGAAAGCAAAGTGCATGGATAAACTTAATAAAGTCCATACAGAAACAGAAAGCAAGAAACAACATAAAGTTCAAACAGAAATTGAAAATGCATACATAAACTTAGTTAATTAACTGGACACATAAACTTAGTTAATTCATTGGACACATAATTCATTAGAGTTATGAAACTGATGACTTAAGCACTTGAGAGCATCTCAGTGATGAGCTTGTTCTTCAAAGCCACTTCAATATCAGAAAGTGTGTCTTTCTGACTTAGAAGATTGTCCAGCAACTTTTGCTTGTTAAGCTTCTCCTTGAGGAATAAGTCCTTCTCCTTAATCTCCCACATGCTCTGAAACTCCATCAGAGAAGAAGCATCTGATTCCACAGTGTTTTTGCCTTTCCTCTGAGCTTGCTGCCTTAACAATAGGAGGACGAGCTTGAGTTACTGCATTTGAAGACTGATCAGTGTCATCCTCAGTCTTTTTTTTTTTTGAGCTCCCACCACCGTAAGATTCAGAAGGATTACACCATTTTTGGTCATTTCGGAGCTCCAGCCAGCAATGCTCAAGGGTAAACTTCTTCTTGTGATTCTCCAAGAAGATGTCGTGAGCCAGTTTCAGATAGTCAGTGTCATTAAAACCACTCTTCTTGACTGATGTTGCAGCCGCATATGACCCAACAAACTTGGACACTTGGTCATTTATCTTTCTCCATCTTTGCTTACAGTGGTCTGCCTCCCTCTTTTGACGACCTGCTACCTTGGGAGAAGCAACAAAAAATTCTGCTATACGTTCCCAGAACTTCTCAGCTTTTTGCTCATTCCCAACCACATGATCTTTGCTGGTGTTTAACCAGGAAGATATCAACACCAGATCATCTGTGGGAGTCCACTGTCTTCTTTTTTTAGCTCTGCAGCTCTCTGTTTCTCTTCCCTTGGACCATCAATAGTAGGCAGTGATACTTGGGTGTGGTACAGGTCGAAGTTAGGGTTTTCAGTTTGGCTATTCAAAAGGTCAGTGAAATTGGGGGAGTGACTAAATGGATTTGTGGAATCCATTTCCTATGTGTTTGGTCTGGTAAAAGATGAAAGAAAGAGAAGAAGATGGAAGGAAGAGATGACAGAGAGGTTTAGGTATTGTGGTTTATGCTAGGGCTCTCCAGTTTATACATCTAACACAACTACCACAATGTAGCAATCAAATCATCCATCTATGATCTCTAGTTGTTTCAGCTAACACAAACCATCAATGACCAAACCTAACACATACACCTAACACAAACCATCAATGACCAAACCTAACACAACAATCAGAAATCAACATACCACAAGAAACACAAAAATCAGCAATCAATACACCACAACCAATAACCTAACACAAACACGATTCTTTATTGGCCTTAACCTAATAAAAATATGCATTAGATTTTCAAACAACCTAAAGTTCAGAAAGCTATTCACATTCATCTGAAATTTAAACCCTAAAATTCCACTAAAATTTCAGTGTTCATAGATAACATTGGCTTAGTGTTCATAGATGACCGTTATTGATGTAAAATTCCACTAACAAACTCCTAGTGTTCATAGCTAACATTCGATTTAAACACTAAAATTTCATCTGAACAACTCATATACATCAATCAAGCAACAATTTAACCATTCCTAAGCTCAAATTCAAAAAGCCCCAATTCCAGAACCGGAAAGTGTACAACACCATATTGGAACTCAATTACAACACTAAATCTTCACCTAAACAACTCGAATAGATCAGTCAAGCAACAATTTAATCATTCCTAACCTCAATTAATAAAATCCCTAATTTCAGATCAAAACCCTAATTTTTTTTCACACACTATTCTTCCCAAATTTAACAACCAATTCGCACAATAAACAAACCTAGATAATGGAAGAGGATTACCTCGTTATATCGCCGGATTTGTAACGGTCAATTCGTCGTTTTTGATTCAGATCGAATTTTTTTTCCGCTTCTTTAAATCGCCATAGATGAACACGAGAGAGAGAGAGAGAGAGAGAGAGAGAGAGAGAGAGAGAGAGAGAGAGAGATGAGAGAAAGAGAGAAAGTGAGAGAGAGGAACCAACCCTGTTTTCTTTTTTTAATTTTTTTATTGTTTTTTGCCAAAATAATCACCAGAATGTGACATCTGTCCTGTGTCTAAGGACAAGATCTCAGATCTTGAATGTCCCCAATTGGATCTGAGTCCAAGTTAAAAAGCCCAATTCTGATTTTTTTTTTTACACATCATCGACATTTTCATTTAAGATCCATCTTAGATCCATTGATGAAGATGATCTTAAAATTGAGTGGTAACACTTGGGTTCGCGTCATGATTAATTTGAGGATTGGATAAGGATCCATATAGTGGGGAATTTTCGAATATTTTCATAGAACTATGCAAGATCTTGTCGTTGACGTATAAATCAGATGGGTACGTGAGAGGCACAAAAAATGAAACCCACTTGGTTACCGTTGCGGATTGGGTTGTCACTTGTCACATAATTATGAATAGTCATTATTTTGGTCATCATGTGTATGTTAAATTTAATAACCCACCTGGAAAACCAGAGATAATCCACTAAGATTTAAAATTTTAAGAGTCAACTTACAAAAATGGATTGATTATCCTTTTATTCAAGTAAACTTATTTGACATCTTAATCTCAACGCAGTTCAAGTTGATAAAGTTTTAATATATGGGTATATTAATGTGAAAAATATCTAATTATATTTCTTCTTGCTATCAACTTTTTCACTACTTCAACTCAAAGTTATTGACTTGGAACCAATTTTATTAAATTTAAACGCAGGCCAACCATTTTGTACGTTATACAGCCGATAATTTTGATGCAGCGTAACATTAGGATAATTACCATTTATTTGTATATTAATTATATTAATGTTTATTTTTTAGGGAATCTAGAATATTCCATAGCTTTCCTCGGGTTTTCTATGCTTTATTATAAATAAGCCGTTTAGGCCTCCTTTGTATGGAGGTTATGATTTGATTAATAGAAAGCTTTGCTTTTGAGGGAGATTATTCTCTATCCCTTGTTCTTGATTCGATTAAGTTCATCAGACAAGAAGCAGGTCCCAAGAGAGGATTCATTGAATCCCTGGTTGAGCTGGCAGGTCCCAAGCGAGGATTCCCTTGAATCCCTTGGTTGAGCTTCGTTACTTCCGCTCCATCAGTTGGTATCAGAGCTACGTCTCTTTGATTTCTCAATCAAAGACGATTCTAGTGATTATGGTGAGTGTTAGCATCTACCCTATCATGGACGAAAGTCCTTTCGTCGAGAGCGAAGAGTTAGAGATCTATAGAGAGATCTATGGTGATCCTATCTACGACGTCTATGCAGATGAAGTCATGATTGTTGATTTCGTTTTTCAAGAAGATGATGTTGACAATCTGTCCCGTGCAAAATCCGTTTGTGCAGAGTTCGTGCAAAAATCCGTTCGTGCAGAATTCGTGCGAAAATCAGATTGCGCAAAATTCGAGCAGTTGCAGATCTGCGAAGATTTCAGAAAGTTACAAATTTATACAGATTCGGTTCGTTGAAAATCCGGTTTGGGCAAAACTGTCAAAACCAATGTGGAAAAACCGGTTGAAGATTCGAGGACGAATCTTTCTTGGCCGGCGAGAGCTGATGCAACGCAGATGCAAATACAAGATTCGAGGACGAATCTTTTCTTAGCCGGTGAGACCTGATGCAGCGAGATATTTGTAATATTTCCAAATATCATATTTATCTATTTAATTAGTAATATTTCTATTTTAATGTTTATCTTCTAGAATATTCTAAAGAATATTAGGGTTTTATGCTTTCTTATAAATAGCCTATTATGGCCTCATTTTGTATTCAGTTTATGATATTAATAGAAAGCTTTGCTTTTGAGGGAGATTATTCTCCATCCCTTGTTCTTGATTTGATTAAGTTTATCAGACAAGAAGCAGGTCCCAAGCGAGGATTAGTTGAATCCCTTGGTTGAGCTGACAGGTCCCAAGCGAGGATTCCCTTGAATCCATTCGTTGAAAGAGAAGAAAACCATATGATCTATAAAGAGATTTATGGTGTTCCTCTTTACCATATTTATGACGATGAAG
The DNA here is from genome assembly GCA_963576765.1 of Draba incana. Lineage (NCBI taxonomy): Eukaryota > Viridiplantae > Streptophyta > Magnoliopsida > Brassicales > Brassicaceae > Draba > Draba incana. The sequence goes on from OY755208.1 coordinate 22,007,033, forward strand.
ACGACGAGGAATTTATCGACGATCAAGCCGTGAAGAATTTTGCGGTCAATCATATTTGTGAGTTAGCATCGATCGATGAAAACCACAATTTTGACCACATCAATCCAACAACAAAGCACGTGGGAAGATTAAACAAAAACCATATTATAATGGTGGCTCTCCATGAAGGCAAAAGTAAGTTGGAAATTTTATTTTATCCTGCTGTCAATTGCAAAGAGAGAGAAAGTCAATTTGTTGTGACATGTGTTGGAGTTAATCGTTGGCAAATTAAGAAGATTGGTAGAGAGAACGATCGCATCTTATGGTTTGTCTTTCAATGGAAATTTCGAAAAAAAAGAAGAAGAAGAATGCTTCTCGTCAAGGCTCGAAGTTTCAGATCAACAATTCACCGTTCAGATTCGAAGACAAATCTTTCTTGGCCGGCGGGAGCTAATGCAGTGCAGATACAAGATTCGAGGACGAATCTTTTCTTGGCCGGTGAGACCTGATGCACCGAGATATTTGGAAATATTTCAAATATCATTATTTATTATTTAATCATTTATATATATATTTTAATGTTTATCTTTTAGAATATTCTAAGGAATATTAGGGTTTTATGGTTTATTATAAATAGCCTTCTTAGGCCTCTTATTGTATTCAGTTTTATTGATATTGATTAATCGAAAGATTTTAAAGAGATTTTAATAACCAATGTGAAGAGTATTCACAAACCAAGAGCTTTTGCGAAAGCCCTGAGAGGAGGACTCTCAAACCCTATCCCTAGAAGCTTCCGCCTGCATCAGTTGGTATCAGTGCTGCGTCTCTTTGATTTCTCAATCGAAGAACGATTCTGGTGATCATGGTGAGTGATAGTAACATCTATCCTTTCGAGGACGAAAGTCCTTTTGTCGAGAGAGAAGAGATCCATGAGATCTACAAAGAGATTCATGCTGATCCTATATTTGATGTTTATGAAGATGATGTTGTTATCGACTTTGTCTTTGAAGATGATTCTTTCGAAAATCTGGTTTGTGCAAATTCTGGGCGGAATCAGATCTGTGCAAAATCAAAGTTGAATTCGTTCTGTGCAAAAATCGTGCAGATTAGGGTTTTCTGAAAAATCTCTGCAGAATCAAGTTCGTGCAAAATCCGTGCAAAAATCGAATTATGCAAATCTCGTCCTGAACAAGAATCCTTTGAAGAGGGGATATGAAGATATGTTGAAGAAGTCATATTTGGTGCCAAGAACGCGATTGAAGATTCGAGGACGAATCTTTCTTGGCCGACTAGACCTGATGCAGCGTAACATTATGATAATTACCATTTATTTGTATATTAATTATGTTAATGTTTATCTTTTAGGGAATCTAGAATATTCCATAGCTTTCCTCGGGTTTTCTATGCTTTATTATAAATAAGCCGTTTAGACCTCCTTTGTATGGAGGTTATGATTTGATTAATAGAAAGCTTTGCTTTTGAGGGAGACTATCCCTTGTTTTTGATTCGATTAAGTTCATCAGACAAGAAGCAGGTCCCAAGAGAGGATTCATTGAATCCCTTTGGTTGAGCTGGTAGGTCCCAAGCGAGGATTCCCTTGAATCCCTTGGTTGAGCTGTTTATCGTTACTTCCGCTTCATCAAATTTGCATGTGTTCGCAATCTAAAATATATAATTCATAATGGCGCGAGTAATATACATACGAACGAATCCCTAAACCACATGTACAACGTCGTAGAGTACGGCTGAAGAAATTACACAAGCACATACAAATTGTCATATAATATAAACATTGAGACTTTGACTAAATTAAGCCGTTTGACTTCTTTATTTCATTTACATATGTTTATAATCGTGTATTATAAATACATCCATTTGAATCCCTATGTTTCTGGCCAAAGACCTTGAGAAAAAAAATGGCATCAGAATCACATATTCTTACTCTACTTTCTCTCTTTCTTCTCATCTCGCTCGTCCGACCACAAGTTCCTCCGATGGAGCAATACCGGTTCCTAAACATTGGAGACTTTGGAGAATCCACCGTGGAGTACGGCGCAAGCTACAGAGATTTAGGTGTAGTCTGTAACCAATTCCGTCTATGTCTTTTTAATACCACGCCAAATGCATTCACACTCGCTATCGGGATGGGAACAGGAAGTTCCGATTCCATCATCCGTTGGGTCTGGCAGGCTAACCCGCAAAACCCCGTTCAAGAAGGAGCTTCTCTTTCGCTCGGACCGGAGGGAAACCTTATCTTGGCTCAGCCAGATGGCAAAGTCGTCTGGCAGACTAGGACGGAAAATAAAGGCGTTATTGGCCTAACTATGAGCGAAAACGGCAACCTCGTGTTGTTTGATGATGAAGGATGGACCGTTTGGCAAATCTTTGATTTCCCGAGCGATACGCTCTTGGTTGGCCAGTCTCTCACACTTGAAGGCCAAAACAATCTCGTAAGCCGAGACAATGGGTCTTATAGTCTTTTCTTAGAGCCCGACCGACTTGTTCTAAGCCATTTTATCCCTAGGAGCAACAACAAATCTCTTGTGTATTACGGTATAGAAGGTCGGTTTATCCCAAGCACGACTCTTTACGCGGCTAAAGACCACGGAACCGCGACTCTTTACGCGGAATTGGGCCTAGCCACGCCTGGGATTAGACCCGGGTTTCCTTATAAGCATTTTTTCGCGAGGCCTAGATTCAACGCCTCGCAAAGTTTCCTTAGGCTTGACGCTGATGGAAACCTTAGGATATATTCTTACGATTCCAAGGTCAGTTTTCTTGCTTGGGAAGTAACATTCAAGCTCTTTAACCGCGACAACGAGTGCTGGTTACCATCAAAATGCGGAGAGTTTGGGCTTTGTGAGGATAATCGGTGTGTGGCTTGTCCGTCGGAGAATGGCTTATTGGGTTGGAGCAAAACTTGTAGACCAAAGAAGGTGAAGAGTTGTGATCCGAATACTTTTCATTATTATAGACTTGATGGTGTGGACCATTTCATGACTAAGTATAACGTTGGTCTTGCGGTTGGAGAGAGTAAATGTCGTGGTTTGTGTAGTCGAGACTGTAAATGTTTGGGGTATTTTTACGATAAGAGTAGCTTTAAGTGTTGGATTGCCTATGAGCTTGGGACTTTAGTCAAAGTGTATAATTCAACAAAAGTGGTTCATATCAAAACCCCTAATGTTTGATCAGTATATCGACTGTTAATTAGTAATTGTAAGTAAGTTGGTTTATATATTCGTATAAACCAATAGTGAATGTTGCAGTGACTAAGCCTCTATATTCAATAGAGAATTATAAATTTATAACTAAAAATAAAATCAAGGATTAATACTGCGATCGTCATCTAACAAACATTTTAACTCCAACTAATTATAATCTGTTATAAATCATAGTGGATTGTCATAACTAGTTCTGGTCCGTTTACGGCCCATTAACACTTAGTCTTTAGGCCGGTTTAATGAATCCTAGTTGAATTAGGATTTTCCTTTTATGTACTTTCCTTTTCCCATTAGAAAAAGGAATTTTCCTTTTCCCTCTTGTAATAATCCTATATAAAGGATCTTATGATTAATGAATAAACACAATCTTCCCCATTCGTTCTCTTGATTCACAACACGTTATCAGCACGAGTTGCTCCCTAAACCCTAAAAACACAAAAAACGCGATTACTGTTCATCGTTACTATTCATCGTACTGTTCATCGCGTACTGTTCATCGCGCACTATTCATCGCGTACTGTTCATCGACGATTACTGTTCATCGACGATTACTGTTCATCCGGCGTTACTGTTCAAATCATAGTTCATACAGCCTTTAAGGTTACGGCGAACTAGAAGAAAGTTCATACAGCCTATCAACGGTTACGGCGAACTAGAAGACTCACGGAGGTTAAGGTAAACAATAAGAAACCCTAATCTAAAGAACCTAGATTCATGATAATCTTAGAAACCCTAATCTAAATCATGCTTGTTATTGTTATTGCTTGCTTGATTGTGTTTATTGATTCATGATTCGTAATCACTTGAAACCCTAACTTGAAACCCTAACCTAATTCAATTAAAATCCAAACCGATTGCATGATCTGTACCCGTGTCGATCGACATAAAACTGCCAGAATTTGTTGTTTGAATTAAACTGTGTCGATCGACACAAATCACCCGTCGATCGACAGTAAACACTCTGTCCAAATTTGGTTGCATATTTATTTGAACTCGTTTGTTTGTTTGCTTGTTTGGATTGATTCGTTGATTGATAAACATGAAACTGAAACTGATTGCATCATATAGACATAACATGCTTGATTAAAATCCGGTCATATCATCATACGGTTTAGAATTTGAATACTAGGCTTGCATCATGAGCATATAAAAACATTATGTTAGGTTGTTAAACATAAAAATCTGGTTTTATAAGCATCATGCATCCGTACCCGTTTATATAAGCACCCATGACCTATTTTGCATCATATGCATAAACTTTAAAATCTTATAGTTCTTAGAGAATAGGATGAATGTTTTCAGATGTCGAAAATCAACAATTTGGATTATGCTGCCCTCAATCTCTCTGGAGACAATTACTTACAGTGGGCGTTGGATACTAAGATAAATCTAAAGTCTAAAGGACTTGGTGAATGTATCATTGAGGATAATAATGAGAATGAAAGGAATCGATACAGAACGATATCGATCATTCGTCATCATCTTGTTGAGGGTCTCAAGGATCAATACCTAACCATTGAGAACCCTTTGGACCTTTGGAAAGAATTAAAGATAAGATATGACCACCATAGAACGGTGTTGTTACCAAAGGCCAATTATGATTGGAGGAATCTCAGGTTCCAGGACTTCAAGTCCGTGGAAGAATATAACTCGGCTATGTTCAGAATAGTTTCTCAATTGAGACTATGTGGTGAGAAGGTAACTGAGAAAGACATGTTGGAAAAGACCTTCTCCACCTTTCACACTAATAACGTGTTGCTTCAACAGCAATACCGTGAAAGAGGTTTTGAGACATACTCAAAGCTTATAGCATGTCTATTACTAGCCGAGGAGAATAATACACTGCTAATGAGAAACAGTGAGATGAGACCTCCTGGATCAGCCCCACTTCCTGAAGCGAATGTGGCCACAGATGAAAAGAAAGAAATTAACCACGTCCAAAGTGATTATAGACATCGTGGTCGTGGACGTGGGGGTAGATGGCAAGGACGTGGCCGTGGCCATTTTAATCCATACGGCCGAGGTCAGGGCCGAGGCCACGGATTCCATAACGATCATTCTAACCGCGGGCGAGGACGAGGACGCGGATACCGAACTGACTATGATCGTAATAACCGTGGTATTACTTCTCAACCACGAGAATCAAACCCAAAATCAGTTTGCCATCGATGTGGAATGAGTAATCATTGGGCTAAGACATGTAGGACTCCCAAGCATCTGGTTGAACTCTATCAAGAGAGCCTTAAAGGGAAGAATCCAGAAACTCATATGATCCAGCATGATAATGAAGGAGATTTCGATCATGAGCAAGATGACTTGATGAATTTTGAAACCTCAGATATACTTAAGTGATTGATTTTGATTTTCTGTTTTGGTGTTTTGTGTTTTGCTTGTTTTACGTTTTACACTTTATACTTTGGTTTTGTGTTATTGCTTTCTATTAAACTTTATGGAATGAAAGAGTGTTATTTAAAAGTATCTATTGTTATCTCTTTTGAAGTATGAACGATATGGATGTGTTCATTGTGGATAGTGGATCAAGCCACTCGATATTAAGAGATAAGAGATACTTCATTGATCTTACACTTAAAAAGGCAAATGTAACCACAATTGCGGGTATAGCAAATTTAATTGAAGGCCACGGTCAAGCCCATATTTTATTACCTAAGAGCACGCATCTAGAAATTTCTAATGCTTTATATTCACCTAGTTCAAAGAGAAGTCTATTGAGCTTTAAAGACATTCGAATGAATGGTCTTCATGTTGAAACTAAGGACGAGAATAACAAAGAATTCCTTCAAATCTTTGAAACCGTCCATGGCTATAAGAAAGTCCTAGAGACTATACCTGCCATTTCTGTGGGCCTTTATTGTGCTAAGATCGGAATGATAGAAGCAAATGCTATGGTAAACAAAGAGTTTACTGAGAATTTCACTTTTTGGCATAACCGGCTTGGCCATCCCGGTGCTAACATGATGCGAAAGATATTAGCAAGTACTAATGGGCACACCTTGAAAGAAAGGAGAGTTATCCCAAAGAATCTCACGTGTGAAGCATGTTCACTAGGGAAACTCATTACTAGGCCATCACCAATCAAAGTAACTAAGGAAACGATAAATTTTCTGGAAAGAATTCAAGGAGACATATGCGGACCAATACACCCACCTTGTGGGACGTTTAGATATTTTATGGTCCTTATTGATGCATCCACGAGATGGTCACATGTCTGCCTATTATCAACTAGAAATGTGGCATTTGCAAGATTGCTTGCCCAGCTCATACGTTTAAGAGCACACTTTCCAGATTTTCCTTTAAAGACTATACGTCTTGACAATGCTGGTGAATTTACGTCCCAAGCGTTTAACGATTATTGTATGTCCATGGGGGTAAGTGTTGAATATTCTGTGGCACATGTACATACACAAAACGGTTTGGCTGAATCGTTTATTAAACGCATACAGTTGATTGCTAGACCGTTGCTAATGAGATCAAAACTCCCGGTCTCAGCTTGGGGACATGCAGTTTTACATGCAGCAGAGCTAATTCGTATCAGGCCATCTAGTGAACATAAATATTCCCCATCACAGTTAATAACGGGTCAAGAGCCAGACATATCCCATCTTAAAACATTCGGATGTTCCGTTTATGTGCCTATTGCACCACCACAGCGAACAAAGATGGGACCTCAAAGGAGGATGGGGATATATGTTGGATATGATTCTCCTACTATCATTAAGTACCTTGAGCCAACCACGGGTGATTTGTTTAAGGCCAGGTACGCAGATTGTCATTTTGACGAATCTGTCTATCCAACATTAGGAGGAGATAACAGACTGGTAAAGGAAATTATATGGAATCAAACGTCCTTAAAATGGCAAGATCCTCGGACTCAAGAATGTGAATTAGAAGTCCAAAAGATTATACATTTACAAAAGCTAGCTAATCAATTGCCAGATTCCTTTGCTGACCCGAAAAGAGTAACTAAGTCTTACATACCAACTGTTAATGCACCGATTAGAATTGATGTTCAAGAGGGACACAATCAAGTTGCTACAGAATCTAAACCACACTCAAAACGTGGCCGGCCAATAGGTTCCAAAGATAAGAATCCTCGGAAAAGAAAGAAAGGTGCTGAAATCGTGGTTGAGGAATCTGATGGAACCCCAGACATAACTGAACCGATAGTTCCAAGCAATGAGACTCGGGACGCCGAGTTTCATGGTTCTGACGTTCCTGAAAATAATGAGATCTCAATGAATTATGTTATGTCTGGAATACAATGGAATAGAAAGTGTGTGGAAATCGATGATATATTTGTTTTTAAGGTAGCACTTGAACTTATGGAGGATCTAGAACCCACGTCGATATATGAGTGCACTCAGAGTGAAAATTGGACTAAATGGAAAGAAGCTATAAACGTGGAGTTGAATTCTTTAAGGAAAAGGGATGTCTTTGGTCCAATAATTCGGACACCCTATGAGATTAAACCAGTTGGACATAAATGGGTCTTTGTGAGGAAAAGAAATGAACATGGTGAAATCGTGAGATATAAAGCACGGCTTGTTGCACAAGGATTCTCACAGAGACCAGGAATAGATTATGAGGAGACATACTCCCCTGTGGTGGATGCTACAACTTTTAGATTTTTGATAAGTCTGGCTATAAGAGAAAAGTTGGATATGCGGTTAATGGACGTTGTAACTGCATACTTATATGGTCCACTGGATAATGAGATTTATATGAGATTACCAGAGGGTATTGAGCTCAAAGATAAGAAAGGTTCTCGAGAACAACACTGCATAAGGCTGAACAAATCCCTTTATGGACTGAAGCAAAGTGGGCGTATGTGGTACAATAGATTGAGTGAGTACTTAGTCAAAGAAGGCTATAAGAATGATCCCATCAGTCCATGTATTTTTATAAAAAAGTTTGCAAACAAAGGGTTTGTTATCATAGCAGTTTACGTGGATGATTTGAACATCCTTGGAACCCCTGGTGAAATCGTCCAAACAGTTGAATGCCTCAAGAAAGAATTTGAGATGAAAGACCTAGGCAAAACTAAGTTCTGTTTGAGATTGCAACTTGAGTACATAAATGATGGAATCCTTGTGCATCAAATGGCATATACTGAAAAGGTACTCAAGCGTTTTAATATGGATCAATGTCACCCATTGTCCAGCCCAATGGTGGTGAGATCTCTTGATCTAGAAAAGGATCCGTTTGGTCCTAAGAGAGACTCTGAAGAAGTCCTTGGTCCCGAAGTGCCATATCTCAGTGCCATAGGAGCTTTAATGTATCTGGCAAGCCACACTAGGCCAGATATATGTTTTGCCGTGAATTTATTATCAAGATTTAGCTCATGTCCGACCCAAAGGCACTGGGACGGGATAAAACATATTCTTCGTTACCTACAAGGAACGAAAGACTTGGGTCTATTTTATACTAACCAATCTAAGGACGGTTTAGTTGGTTTTGCTGATGCAGGTTATCTTTCAGATCCTCATAATGCACGGTCCCAGACAGGTTATGTGTTTACTCATGGAGGAACTGCAATATCTTGGCGGTCAATGAAGCAGGCCATTGCATCTACATCTTCTAATCATTCAGAGATATTGGCAATTCATGAGGCTAGTCGTGAGTGTGTTTGGTTAAGGCTGATGACCCAGCACATAAGAGTGGATTGTGGAATGGCCGAAGGTAAGTAGGAATCGACGGTCTTGTTCGAGGACAATGCAGCGTGTATAGCTCAACTTAAGGATGGATACATCAAAGGTGATAGGACGAAGCACATTCTGCCAAAATTCTTCTTCACATCCGATCTACAGAAAGATGGAGAAATTCAAGTGCAGCAAGTACGATCAAGTGAGAATTCAGCAGACCTATTCACCAAGTCACTTCCAACCTCAACGTTCAAGAAACTTACTTATCAGATTGGAATGCGTCGTTTGAAAGACTTGCAGTGAGGTTCAGAACAGGGGGAGTAATACGTGTTGTACTCTTTTTCCTTCACCACGGTTTTGTCCCAAAATAGGTTTTACTTGGTAAGGTTTTAATGAGGCAACATCCAAAGCGTATTACAAGCCCATTAGAGTTATGACATCCAAGGGGGAGTGTTATAAATCATAGTGGATTGTCATAACTAGTTCTGGTCCGTTTACGGCCCATTAACACTTAGTCTTTAGGCCGGTTTAATGAATCCTAGTTGAATTAGGATTTTCCTTTTATGTACTTTCCTTTTCCCATTAGAAAAATGAATTTTCTTTTTCTCTCTTGTAATAATCCTATATAAAGGATCTTATGATTAATGAATAAACACAATCTTCCCCATTCGTTCTCTTGATTCACAACATAATCAACGATTAATTTTACCCCAGAGCAATATCAAGGAAAGTTTGTGGCTTTATTGTTCAATTTCAATCCAGGATTTATGGTATAATCTAAAAGGACAGACTGGGAGAGGAAGAATCAGAAACATTCATCATCTAATTTAGATAGGATAAACACACAAGAATAGCATTCACAAGAAATCTAATCACCAAGTTTCAAAAAAAAAAAAGAAATCTAATCACTTTACCACACTAACTATTCCCATAATCAAGAAGCAAATGTCAAAATAGCATCATGAGGATGTTTGGAATTATCAATGTAAAAAGCAGGATGCAGAATGCCATAATTGCTCACATAGCAACTAAATTTTAATTGTAAGATCATGAGGATGTTTTTACGCATGTTCGGAATCGTCACCAAGGGTTTAGAACATAACGAAAAACAAAAATAGGTTCAAGGAAACTTCTACCATAACTTGCAGGATTGTCACTTACATTCAAAATAAAAATCTACAAGATGTATCCACTTCATAAAATTAGAGACACTATGATGCACAAAAACAGAGATCAAAGTATTTTCTAGCCAAGAGAGATAAATACATTCGAGATTTAAAGAATCTACTACCATAATCTGCAAAAGTTTCCCCCAAGCTCGATAAATAAATTCGAGGTTCTAAGAGACTACTAGAATAACCAGCAAGAGTCTCCCTTGCATGCAAAATACAATCTACAGAGACTTCTAGATAAATCTATATATAAAATGAGAGACGTTATGATGCATACAAGCACCAAACAGAGATAATTAGTATTTTCTAGTCAAGAGGAATATATACATTCAAGATGCAAAGAAACTACTACCATAATCTGCTAGAGTCTCCCTTACATTCAAAATAAAATATACATAGACAGAAAGTAATATTTTCTAATCATATATTATTGACATTGTACACACAAAAATGAAAAGTGCCAACACCAAAGGCGGCAAAATCTACCGTTATCAATGGATACATTAGCAATAAGTTTCTACAATCAAACATATACCAGATCAAGGATAATAATAATATTGTCAAGAATCAACAAGTTTCTACAATCAAGACATATACTAGAGTAAGTTTCTACTTTCTTTACTCTACATATATCTCGCTTAACTTAATATGTGATTTTCATATGTACTATAATATCAATTTATCAAGGAAAAGTCTAGAAAAGCGTATACCTACTCAAAATTAGTCCATGAGAAACAAAGCAAATCAGATTAGTCTTTATAATTCAAGCTTTTACACCTAAGAATTTGGATGCTTATTCAAGCGCCTGTTTTGTGGAAATCAAATTAGTTTCTCCTACTAGTGAGTTTCAAAATTGTCTAAACTAATTACAAGTTTGAAAGGCACAAACCTGTCACAGAAGTCTGCTACACTTGAAGTTTCCTCAGAGTCTCTAACCATTTGAAGACATTCTGAAGCACCTACCACATACCTGAAAAAATCAGAATTAAGTTAGTCTTTTAACTTCTGTAAATGCCTTGAGGTAGTGTAAACAACCTATTTTTGATTCATATTCTTTGAAGTTGTTGGTGTATTTTCCATCCAGTGAATCAAAAGATAGTCTTTGTCTAAATACCTTGAAATTGTGGTGGGTAAAGTCAAGACTTTTTTCTTTGTTTAAGAATCTGCTTTCGATTCATAATCTTTGTCAAGAATCTTTGTCTTATGACCTTTTTAAGCCGTACGTCTGTTTTCCATGGAACTAATCGTTGGTTGTTTTTATAGTCCAACAAGTCTAAATGGATCTATAGTCCTTGTCTAGAGACTTCTAAGCTCTGAGGCTAAGTATGAATCTGTTTTTGATTCATAATCATTGTCAATAATATTTTCCTTCTGACTTCTTTATCTTAAGACTTATTTCAGCTGTAAGGTGTCTTAAAAATCTGCTTTTGATTCATAATCTTAGTCAAGAATCTGTCTTGTGACTTCATTCTGCCGTTGGTCTTTCCTATGCAACCAATCCATATATAGTCTTTGTCTACAGACTTCTAAGCCGTGAGGTTAAGTAAGAATCTGTTCTGATTCATAATTATTTGTCAATATTATTTGAATTATTAATTTTAAGCCGTTGGTTTACACGCACCTACTCGTTAGTCTTTTTTACCATCTAACAAGTTTTCATCAATTTTACCATCCAACAAGTCTAAACCAACCATACTCTTTCTTCTAAGCCGTTGGTTAAGAAACTGCTTTCGATTCATTATCATTGTCAAGAATCATTAAGCCGTAGGTTTGTTTTCTATGCAACTAATCGTTAATCGTTTTTACAGTCCAACAAGTCTAGACTTATCCATAGTCTTTGAGTAAAGACTTCCAAGCCATGTGATTAAGTAATAATTTGTTTTCGATTCATAGTTTTTGCCTTATGAATTCTTTAAGCCATTGGTTGTTTTGAACGTAACTCTTCGTTAGTCGTTTTTACCATCTACCAAGTTGCTAGTCGTTTTTACCATCCACCAATCCATACTCTTTTTCTGAAACTTTTTAAATAAGAAAGCTACTTTCAATTCATAGTCTGTCTTAAGACTTATTTCAGTTGTTGGTCGTTTTTATCCATCAACAAATTGTAAACAAACCCAGTCTTGCCTAAAGACATTTCTAAGCCGTTGGTAAAGTAAGAATTATGTTTCCAATTCATAGTCTTTTACCTTAAGACTTCATTGTGCTATTGATCGTTATTCTCCATCAATCCAAATAATCGCAAACAGATCCGTGAATCGGAAACAGATCGTTATTCTCCATCACTCTTTCCCTAAGGACCTTTAAGCCGTTGGTTAGTCGGTTTTACCATCGAACAAGTTTTTTTTTAAAAAACTTTCCCTAAGGACCTTTAAGCCGTTGGTTAGTGGGTAAAATAAGGAATTTGTTTTCAATTCCAAGTTTGTGTCTTAAGACTTATTTCAGCTGTTGGTCGTTTATATCCATCTAAGAAATTGTAAAGCAACCCATAGTCTCGTGTTAAGACATTTCTAAGTTGTTGGTGAGGCAAGGAATCTGTTTCCAATTCATAGTCTTTGTCTTAAGATTTTCTCATGCCATTGATCGTTATTCTCAATTCCATCCATATTTTTAAGCCGTTGGTTTTTTAAATGTAACTTTTTGTAAGTCGTTTACCATCTAACAAGTCTAAACCAATCCATAGTCTCTGTAACATTTCTAAGCCGTGGGTAAATAAGGAATGTTTTCAATTCCAAGTCTGTGTCTTAAGCCTTATTCAAGATGTTGGTCGTTTCTATCCATCCAACAAATTGTAAACCAACCCAAAATTTTCGTAAGATATTTCTAAGCCGTTGGTAATGTAAGGAACCTGTTCATAGTTTTTGATTTAAGACATTCTTGTGTCATTGATCGTTATTCTCCACTCAATCCAAAGAATTGGAGATCCAATATCTTTCCCGAAAGAACTTTAAGCCATTGGTTTTTAGATGCAACTTTTCGTTAGTTGTTTTTACCATCTCACATGTCTAAACCAATCCATAGTCTTTTTCATAAACTTTTATAAGCCGTGGGTAAATAAGGAATCTGTTTTCAATTCCAAGTCTCGTCTTAAGACTTATTGAACATGTTGGTCGTTTATATCCATCCAACAAATCATAAACCAAACCATAGTCTTCCCGTAAGACATATCTAAGCCGTGGGTAATGTAAGGAATCTGTTTCCAATTCATAGTCTTTGCCTTAAGACTGTTTGTGTCATTGATCATTATTCTCCATTCCATCCAAATAGTAGAAAACATATCCATATTCTTTCCCTAAGAACCTTAATTAAGCCGTTAGGTTTTTTAACGCAACCTTTCGTTAGTCGTTTTTACCATCTACCAAGTCTAAACCAATCCAAAGTCTTTTTCTTAAACTTTCTAAGCCGTGGGTAAAATAAGGAATTTGTTTTCAATTCCAAGTCTCTGTCTTAAGACTTATTGAACATGTTGGTCGTTTATATCCATCCAACAAATTGTAAACCAACCCATAGTCTTCTCGTAAGACATTTCTAAGCCGTTGGTAATGTAAAGAATCTGTTTCATAGTCTTTGTCTTAAGACTTTCTTGTGTCAATGATCGTTATTCTCCATTCCATCCAAATAATCGAAAACAGATCCATAGTCCTTCCTTCAGGACTTTTAAGCCGTGGGTCTTATTTTCCTTATGGGTCCAAGCACCAAGTAATTGGACAATGTCCCCAAAGAAGAATTTAACAGAACACTATTAGATTAGTGTCTGCTTGTTATCCTTTTTGGGTTTAAAGGGGAAAACAAAACAATCAAAACAAAACCAATAGACAGAAAATCCCAAAATAAGAACATCAGAAGAATGTCTACCTAATCAAAAGGCTTTGAAATTTTATTACAAGAGGAATTTTGCTTTTGAATCAAAAACCAAAAACCAGTTTAAAGGAATTCTGATTTTGAAATCGATAACACAATTGCTTAAATAAGCAAGCAATCTCACAGACGAAAACATATAATATTTGTTTGTCTTCATGTGATTCAATTCGGTAAAACGAAAACAAAAAGAATATGCTTTCTTTAATTTCAAAAACACCAACAGACGAAAAAAGTCTAAGCATAAGATAGAGAATTTACCTCGGTGATTATCTTTTCCAGGTAGCTTAAGAACAAAATCGCAGCAAAAGATACCCTAAACATAATCACCACAATAGTCAAAAATTGAACGATTAGGAAATTTGTAAACCCTAAAACAAAATCAAAATCCCAATCAACGATTCCACACAAGTTAGATATCATAAAAACAAATACGCGATTTACAGAGGCTTAAAACCTTACTAATCTATCAACGATTAGAAAAATTGTAAACCCTAAAAAGAACAAAAATCCCAATCAACGATTCTACGTAAATTAGAAATCCTGAAAACAAATTCGTGATTTACAGTAATAGAAAAACTTACTAATGAAGAAAGTAACGGAATTTTCCGTTGTTAAAAATCGTCGAAGGGTCGATCCAGAGATTTCGTTCAGAAAAAAAAATAGAGAAAATTTGGGAGAAATTGGGATGTTGAAGAAACAATTTCCTCCGATATGCATTTATTATGTGTCCTTGTGTTTTAACAATACGCGTTACTAACGGATATATTTCAAAAACTAATTGGGCTTTAGAGTGGCCCAACTAAAATTGGTTTTATGTGTAATAAGTAATAACTAATAAGTAGATTACCCGAAATAACCAAATCGAACCGGTGTCTACTATTTTTTTTTTTTTTTAACGTTTATTTTATTGATCTTGAGTTCATTACATACTCAAACGAGTAAATGTTGTATACAACTTGGTGGGTTATTATAGTTACAATAAGAAACAAATTGTGAAAGACCAGTGTGAGCTAACTTATCGGCTATAGCATTTAAACGATGTCCGATATAGACTATATGAACACCTGCAAAACGAGTAATCCAAAAATGTGGATCATTAATTAGATTATCAATAGTTATGTTCTTTGTTCAGCCATGTATGAGGTCTGTAAGTTACTACTTGTTGTCATTTTAGTATCTTTATAATTTCCTCTCTTTTTTGGTGGTTTCTCATTCTCTTTTTTTTTTTTTTTTTTTTTAAGTCGAGACTTAGATTTTGTTTCTCTATTTGATACTCCCTCCGTTTCATAGTATAAGATGTTTTAGCAAAAAACACAAATATTAAGAAACTACTTTTACTTTTAAAAGTAACATTTTAAAAATATATAAAAAACATTTTAACCAACAAAAAGAAAAACTACATAATACTATTGGTTGCACAATATTCAATAAAGTTAAAAAGTACCTAGGATTGTCAAAACATCTTATATTTTGAAACAAAACAAAATGTCTAAAACATCTTACATTATGAAACAGAGGGAGTATAATCTACTGATACTTTGGATTTGATATAAGAGATTTGTATACTTCTTGTTCCTAATTTGGATTTCACACTTTAGGTTTTGATACAACTTTATTTGGGTCAAACTTAGGATAAACATACAAGAATAACATTCTGAAGAAATTTAATCTATTTAATACACTAACTATTCCAAGAATCAAGAAACAAAAGTCAAGATGGCATCATATAATATCATGAGGATGTCATTATGCATGTTTGGAATCATCAATGTAAAAAGCATGATGCATTATGTATAATGCCAGAATTGCTCATATAACAACCAAATTTAACTATAAGATCAATTGGATGTCGCGTTATGTATGTTTGAATTGATCACCAATGGTTTAGAGCTAATGCAAAACAAACACCTTCGGGTTTTAAAGAAACTTCTATCATAATCTGCCAAAGTCTCCCTCACGTTAATTCAAAAATAAATTTTACATAGACTCAAGATAAATTAGACTTTGGGTGCAAATTGTTGCACTTTTAAAGGAACAAAAATTGGTTGAGTTGAGCATTCCTCCAAAATGTTACCATTTAAGCTGGAAAAAATTAGTTAAATTAACCATTCTTCTAAAAGTTCATCATTCAGGTTGAAAAGTGTAAAAAAATTATTCAACTTATTCCACCAACAATTGAAAAAAAATTGAACAAATTTGCTGGAAACTGCAAAATAGGAGAGTAACGAGTGGAAGAAATTTTTGCTTTCAACTTCCTTATTCCCCTTCCACCTATACAATTCCATTTAATCCACCTTTGTAAACCATTTAAAGCCTTTATTATGCATAAGAGCATCTATATTGGTGAGTATTTTCTCATAAGACTGTCACCAAATATAATATTGAGAAACTTCAAGTTATGCCACTTTCCACATGTCAGTTTTCAAACATGCCATTTTTTGAAAATTTTTACAAGCATGCCACTATTTTGTTTTCATACTAGATTACCCTTATTACAAACTATATATGATATTTTTTTTCTCTCTCATCCATATCTTGTCTCCCTCTTCCTCTTCCATATTTTTCTCTCATCCAGATCTCGCCATCATGAAATCGGACCTTATTGTCACTCAATTCGATTCTCGCCGTCTTTGATTTCATCGTCTCCAATCTCTGTCGCGTTTTCCTTCAAAAAGAAGAAGAAGAAGAATAGGATTTTATTAAATTTAGAGACCAACAATACGCTTTGTCTTATTATTTATGTTTCACAAAAATAACCAATGCTTTGTAAACAAAAAATAATAATTGACTTGATATTAAATTAGTTGTTTCTCTTATCTATGATGCATGAACATAGAAATATAAAGTGATCTTCAACTATTTCAATATTGATGGTTACTATTTGAAAATAAATATATTTATTTGCAACTTTGTTAACTACATAAATTTGACAACTGAATAAATTATGTTGTCTAAATAACTGGTTAAAATTTTTTAGTAAAATAATTTAAAATCAATAAAATTTAGTTATTCAAATATTTATAATACATTAGTTAAATATATAAAATAACAAAACTATTATTGTTGCATTGTTATTTAAATTTATTTAAGATATTGTAGTTAATGTAGTAGTAGTATTAATTTTAGTAATTTATTATATTTGACATTAATTCATTAATTATATAAAAAAATAGATGACACATATCATCTTCTCATAGCTTTGGTTTGTGTAAACTTTAAAATATTATATAGATATTTTTAAGAAGAATATAATGTTTTTAAACTGTTTATAAGGTTTTTAAACAGTCTTTTGAAACCTTTTAAAAATAATGAAAAAATCTTATAAGCTTTTTAAACAGTTTTATAATCTTTTTAAAAACCTTTATAAATTTTTTGAAAAACATTATTAGCTTTCTAAACAGTCGTATAAAAACCATTTAAAAACCTTATAAAGTATTTTCAACTGTTTATTAACAACATATACATAAATCTTATAAAACTGTTTTAAAAGTTTATAAGACGTGATCTTTAAAAACTGAACAATTGAAATAATAATTTATAATGTTTTTAAAAAGGATTTGTCTACTGTCTAAAAAGATTATAAAAAGACATGAAAACTACAAATCAGTAAGAAGAAAAGCAAAAACAAAATTAACCCATAATTAATTAAAAACCTCATATATTTGTAACCCAAATCATATAAAAAACGTTAGATTTGTAACCAAAATCGAATCAAAATCTCAGATTTGTAACCAAATCGAATAAAAAAGAACAAAATTCATGGATCAAACTTCTTCTTCTTCTTCTTCTTCTTCTTCTTCTTCTTCTTCTTCTTCTTCTTCTTCTTCTTCTTCTTCTTCTTCTTCTTCTTCTTCTTCTTCTTCTTCTTCTTCTTCTTCTTCTTCTTCTTCTTCTTCTTCTTCTTCTTCTTCTTCTTCTTCTTCTTCTTCTTCTTCTTGCAATCCAGGAAATCAAAATTGATATAAGGAAAAAAATTACAGAGATTTACATTGACGAGTACACCACGGGGAGCTTCGTCAGCATCGAAACCAACATCGATATCGCAAAACACCACGAGGAGCTTCGTCACCGAGTGGATCTCCAAAAGAGTTGTGTAATACTCAATCCTTGCTGCGTTTGCGTCCAATGGAGTGAGAGAGAGAATCGAAAACCCTTGATTTATAACCCAAATTCGATTTACAATTTCAGAGAAGAGAATTTTGTGAGAGAGAGAATTTTGGAATTATGGGAGAGTAGATTTGTGAGAGATGAGAGAGAAAGCAAAATCTGTTCTTTTTTAAAACATGAGCAAAATTGTCATTTGGCAATTGAACAGTAGTATGCTCGTAAAAATTTTCTTAACAGTGGCATTTCTTATTAAGATTTTGCCATGTGTGACATATTTTTAATTGCCCCTATAATATGAATCTTATTATATAAAGTTTGATGCGTCAAACATAATAATTAACACGGTCGTGACACGTGTCAATCGATCGATCCGAGATTTCAACATGTGTAAATTAATTTCCCAATAAAATAACATATAAATTTTTTTTATTGTATTTTTAAATTAAAGTAACTAATCGATAAACATAAATAGATGATAAACCTACACTCGATAAAAAATATCCCAATTTTATTACATATTAAAAGAAAAACCTACTTCAATTTGTAATAAGAGTAACTAATCGATAAACATAAATAGATCATAAACCTACAATCGATAAAAAATATCCCAATTTTATTACATATTAAAAGAAAAACCTACTTCAATTTGTAATCTTATTATACGATTCTTTTACATTTAAAAAAAAAACAAATTCCTACATTGCAACCTGATTTCAAACGTGTAAGAATATCAATTAATTTTAAAATAATAAATTCAAATAGACTTTTGTTTCTATTTCTAAATCTTTAAGGATTACAATATTTGTTTTATTATATAATAAGCTTTGTGGTCTCTCAAACTTCTCACCCAAAAATTTCAAGCTTTTACAATCTTTCTAAAAACCTAAATTATAATTTTCCATCATCGCATAAACAATGACTACTCCATCCATGAAGAATATCGATTATTTAACATTAGATCAGTTAAATAAAAAACGTGCTTATCATCGTACGGTGGTACGTCTAATCAGAAAATGGGAGACAAGAAATTTGAAGAAAATTAATGAATTGATAGGGATGGATTTTCTCTTACTTGATGAGAAGGTAAACATATTTGTAAAGATAATAATTTTAACGTATTACTAGGCTAATCTACATATTAGCCTTAATCCAATTCTTTTTCATTTCCATAATCAAGGCCTTCCCCCGATCATAGCGTGGGTTTGTTGGAATCTTTTCGTTGATATTGTTACGTTGTACAGTTTGCAACGTTTTATTATATAAAACTTGATGCATCAAACATAATAATTAACACGATCGTGACACATATTAATCGGTCGATTTAAATTTTGACATGTGTAAATTATTTTTCCAATTAGATAACATATAACAAATTTGATTATATTTTTAAAATTAAAGTAACTAATTGATAAACATGAATGAATATATGAGCAATATCTCAATCTTATTTTATTATAAAAAAATATATGTATTTATGTATTCCAAGAATAAATAAATCCTACTTTGATTTGTAATTGTCATATCCGATGCTATGAATCGTGAGCAATATCTTAAAATTATTATATATATAAAATATATTTCTTCATGTATTTCAAGAATAAATAAATCCTACTTCAATTTGTAATTGTCATATCCGATTTTTCACAACTTTATTTCAAACATAAGATATGCAGTCACTTTCAAAACTGTAACAATTTTGCCAAACTAAAAGATATGCATGTGGATTTATACGATATTCTCATAATTTTTAAATTATGATTTTATCGTATTAAATCTGCCTAACTATAGTTTTTTTCCTTAGATGCAATCAGATATATTAATTGACTCATTGTTTGTGACATGAAGGTTTGTTTTTTTTCCTTACACCTTTTTCGTTTTTTCTCCTATTATCATAAGCATTAACTAATTGAATTTACAATTCATGTAAATTCCATTGTTACATGTAATAGTTACATGCATATATTATTGTTTCATGATTTTGAATCTATTAGTATTGTTTTCTATCAATAAGTAATGGAACCGAAATACCAGTAACGATATGGACCGAACAAGCAAAACAATTTGAAGAAAAATATTGTGGCAATAAAAGCGATAACATTGTCTTGATTATGATAAATATTTTGATTAAGATGTATGAATGTGCAATTAGTTTATCAGCATTTTCTTCAACTAAATTTTATTTAAATCAAGATTTTGATTTAGTTATTACGTTTCGAAAAAAGGTATGTAAATAGTATTTTTTTCCCTTTACTATTTGCTAGATATTTTTGGACAAATACAGTTTATTAATTAAATAAATCTATCAAACTAATTTTGTATTGTATTCAATTAATTATGATAGACCATTATTCAACGACTAACCGGCGCGAGTCTAAAATTCAGCATTCAATTAATGATATTTGGGAACCAAACCCGTGCAACGCACGGGTCCTTCATCTAGTACTTTAGTAAAGTTTAATTCATTAATAACTTTTTAAATAACAAATACATTTGAGTTAATCATGTGCAAACACATGTTATGTGAGTGTCCCAAAAAAGTTTGAGAGGCTTGTAATTTTTCGTTTTTGCTCTTTCTCATTTTTATTACTTTTTTTTTTTAACGTCTATTTTGTAATCAATAGAGACTACTACTTGATTGCTCCCTGTATCTACATGGATGATTTGATCGGTATCTGCTTATTGTGTTGGCATCTATCGAGGTGTTGGTTACAACTATGTTTCGTCCCCGCCGTTCTATGGAAGTGTTTGGTGTACTCGTTAGTATTTCCGCCTGGCCATAGTATGAAGTCTTGCTCTTGATGTTGCAGAGGTATACTTGATTCGCAATGGGAGTTTTATGGTTTTGTTTGGTTGGGTTAGTAGGCCTTGAAGTGGTGATGGCGTTTTTTGGTTTGGTTGGTTTGTATCGGATCAGTTCTCGGATGATTTTTTTGTGCTGTAGTCATTTGATATTGTCTCCCTTTTTTGGGCTTTGATTTTCAAATGATCTTGTGTTTGTGCTTGTCATAGCAACGGAGGGTTTAATCCCCTATCGACCTGATTATCCTTGTATCCCACCATCGATTTTATATATAATGCAATTAGATGACACAAAAAAAAGAGACTACTACTTGATGTCTTTTAAATGTCTATTTTACTGTATCTTTGTAGCAAGCTAATTCGTTCCGCTTCTGTTGACAACTTTGTTGTGACAAAATTTCCTTGTGAATCATAAGCAATCCAACGTGAGCCAATTTTGCGGTAAAAAATATGGAAACTAGTACACTTGATCCAACATAATAATGAATACATCTATTGAAGAAGCATTTCTTTCTAGTTTTTTTTTTGTCATCTAACTTTTTATTAACTTTAAAAAGAACCCAAGTCTGATACAACGTCGCCGTAGCAAAAAACACGAAGCCTGTGGACAAACAAGAAGTCCCCGATTACAAAGCCCATACAAGGGAAACATGAACGGAATCAAAATACAACGCCTTAACCAAAGATTGCATAAAGCCATAAGCCGAAGAAATCCAAACTAAAAAGATTTCCAACAGACACTAGAACTATCATCAAAGATGAAAGGGTAATAAATTAAGAAGAATTCCACAATCTCGTCCCAAGCTCGAAACACTGAACCATAAACACGCCACAAGCTAAACCAAAAGAACGATAAGATGCCAAAACTGAGCCAAAAACTATAAGATAAATAGAACCTAAACCTTAAGGAACACCAAGAAACATGGAGAACCAAAACGCAGCTCTAGGACTATCCTAACCAGCAAACAGAGAAGGCGGAGCAGCTAGCAAGGAATAATGATAAGAGAGCAAAGAACCAACGCTATAGCAACTTAACCAAAGAAACCGAGATCGAGAGGAGACAACGACGCCAAGATAGAGATAACTCGACCACCGAACCTGAACAAACAATCCAAAAGACACTCTGGACCCAAATATAGCTACTACAAACACCCATGATAGAGATTAAAAATTTTCCCCATTAAAAACCCTAACTCACGAGAGAGAGAGAGAGGCATGATAACACCCAATCACACCACTAGCCTAAGACCAAAAACCAGAGACCTAATCTACCACCACAAAGAGCTAAAAACCGGTTATAAGACCACCATATTTACCATAATGTAGGGGATATGCATTCCGACGAAAAGTCAGAACCGGAATCGGAGATATGATGCATGTGCTCCTTCGTCAACACCATGACGGGACCACCGACGATCTAAACAGATTAGGCGCATCATCACCCCGATCCCAATCCAGACCCGAACCATAATCCACCTAACACCAAACCACTCAAACCATCCATTAACCAAGGCAAAGTAAAAACGAGAACGACATCGAGCCACAAAAAGAGGATGAGCGAGCCTTCTTGTGAGAGCCGCACCATAGACGAGGCCCGAACGGAGACCAACTCAAACCCAGAATGACCGGGATGAACACGAGAAAAGCGAAAAGCCTAGCACACGAAGATGCTGCACCAAAAAGCCTCAGGGATTTCTTGCTAACGAGTGAATCAAGGACTCCATAAGCTTCGAATTGATTTGTCACGATAGCTTCGTGCGGAACCCCAATTGGAGCCTCGGCGGCTGGTTCGTCAACCTCAAGAAGGGCCTGACCATCGCTTTCACAAGGAGTTGAGAACTCCTCAAAGATCGGGGATGTTAGATGTAACGCCCCCGACCAGGACTAGGCCAAACTTGACCCGATCGGTCGTCCAACAATCAAACAAGAACAAGAGCGACCAACCGTAGACCCGAATCCAGACTGGAGACGCCACAGACGCATACTCGGCTAAACGTTCCATTCCAAAAACGCATTTTAGAACATCAGAATAATCGTCCGAGCACATGGTTCCTATCGTTCAAAACTTCATGGATCGTCCAGACAGGACTAAGTATTATACGAAACCCGAGTTATTAAAACTGTTCCTTTATTTATTTATACGTAGAATTTTAAACTCTTACAAAAATATATTTGCTCGCGAGTCTGACACTCCAAAACATTTATATACATAATAAACATTATTCGTTTACAAAAGCAAGGAAATCTACCACTGATTTTCCTAATGTTCCATCGTGTGCTCCCAAAGATGTAAGGGTTACCTGCAAAACAGATTGAGTCGTGAGCACTAATTGCCCAGTGAGTCTAGGCTCCCCTAACAATCAATAATATATTTTGCCAACCCAAAACCCAAAATAACAATCAACAATCAACACTCAAAATGTATGCATAATTAAACATGAACAATTTATGACATGCATTAACGTTATCAATTCCACAAGGCCTTACGCGTTGTCAATTCCCATCACGTGTGTCCATCATGTGTACCCAAAGGCATCATTCGGTCCAAAACCACAAAGGCTAAGGACCTAGGATCCTTTAACAATTCATGTGGCCGTACTCATACGCTACCACATCGGGAATTATGCACCGATCGCTTATGCAGTACACGGCCCTAGGCTGCAATCCTGTCTCTCCGTGTCTTCGTGAACTTAACCCTCCTCGGCTAAGTCATGGATCAAGGGAATGACCAACCGCATACATAATAATTTTATATCTTTTATGAAACTACCATGAATGCATATAAGTCCGTGAGCGACGAGTCAGCGGTGACTCAGCTACCTGCCTAGCAGCTTAGTAAAACATATATATAGGAGCAAGTAGGTTTCATTATTTACATGTTCTCAAACACCGAAACCTCTCTGAAAATTACCATAGAGAATCTGATCCTTTCCCGTGTTCGTGATACAAGTCATTGTCTTGTCCGAGTAGCTCGGGAATAGTTGATTTTCTAGTCGGGACTCTGTTCATTTTGTGTGAGCGTCCAAGTCTTAGAGCTTTATCGAGAAAACTTAGGATCCAACATGGAAACGTTGGATCAGACCTGACCAGATTCCGGAAGATCAGAAATTCCTTAGCAAGTCTTGATTCGATCTAGTCTGAATCTAAGGCAAAACTGAGAGTAGAAAGCTTAAGCAGAAATCGCATACTTTACCTTAAACAAAGGTGAGTCACGAAACGAAACCCGAGTTATTAAAAACCGTTTCTTTACTTATTTATACTTTGGATTAAAAACTTTTACAAAAATATATTTGCTCGCGAGTCTGATACTCCAAAATATTTATGTATATAATAAACATTATTCGTTTACAAAAGCAAGGAAATCTACCACTGTTTTTCCTAATGTTCCGCCATGTGCTCCCAAAGGTCTAAGGTTACCTGCAAAACATATTGAGTCGTGAGCACTAATTGCCCAGTGAGTCTAGGCTCCCCTAACAGTCATTAATATATATTCCCAACCAAAAACCCAAAATAACAATTAACAATCAACACTCAAAATGCATGCATAATTAAACATGAACAGTTTATTACATGCATTAACGTTATCAATTCCACAAGACCTTACGCGTTGTCAATTCCCATCACGTGTGTCCATCACGTGTACCCAAAGGCATCGTTCGGTCCAAAACCACAAAGGCTAAGGACTTAGGATCCTTTAACAATTCCTGTGGTCATACTCATACGCTACCACATAGGGAATTCTGCACCGATCGCTTAAGCAGTACACGGCCCTAGGCTCCAATCCCGTCTCTCCGTGTCCTCGTGAACTTAACCCTCCTCGGCTAAGTCACGGATCAAGGAAATGACCAACCGCACACATAACAAGTTTATATCTTTTATGAAACTAACATGAATGCATATAAACTTGTAAACAATTTCGTAAAGGTTCATTCTTTACACTTAATAATTCTACGATTATTTTGCATGAACCTCTATTAGGATAAATTAAACAAGCAACGTGTGTTCTACTCATCTAACACACGAACAAGCATAACTTAGACTCTCCTTTGTTTAAGGTAAAGTATGCGATTTCTGCTTAAGCTTTATACTCTCGATTTCTGCTTAAGCTTTAGACTTGCTAAGGAATTTCTTCGGATTTTTGGGAATCTGGCCAGGTCTGATCCAACGTTTCCGTGTTGGATCTTAAGTTTTCTCGATAAACCTCTAAAACTTGGATGCTCACATAAAATGACAGAGTTCCGACTAGAAAATCAACTATTCCCGAGCTACTCGGACAAGACAACGTCTTGGATCACGAACACGGGAAATGATCGGATTCTCTATGGTAATTTTCAGAGAGGTTTCGGTGTTTGAGAACATGGAAATAATGAAAGCTACTTACACCTATATATATGTTTTACTAAGCTGCTAGACAGGTAGCAGAGTCACCGCTGACTCATCGCTCATGGTCGCGACACCTCGTGCATGTGGATTTGTCGTGCTTCTGTTGACTCGTTGCACACCGTCGCGACACCTCGTGCTTACGAGTTTTGTCGTGCTTAGGATTTTTTGTGCTTCCGTTGACTCATTGAACACAATCACGATACCTCGTGCTTACGCATTTTGTCGTGCTTAGGATTTGTCATGCTTCCGTTGACTTATTGAACACAGTCACGACACCTCGTGCTTACGCGTTTTGTCGTGCTTAGTCAATCCTAAGCTGGTTAATCCCAAGCTAATCAATTCCCGAGCAGGTCAATTCCCGAGCACGTCATTTCCTGAGCAGCTTTGTCGTGCTTCCACAAATTTTTATATTTTTGTAAAAATATCAAATTCGGAAAACACGGTGCCACCTCATGCTTAGGGGAAAAGGTTGCTTCGGCTAAGGGTAACGAGCAAGCAAGCACAATGCTTAATCACTGACCAACTTAACCAAGTACCCTGCTCAGTCATCAAGCAGCTTAACTAAGCACCCTGCTTAGTCATTGAGCTACTTAGCC